>VZRV01008896.1:2856068-2956629 GCA_013398115.1 Falcunculus frontatus | reverse complement strand
TCAGCCTCAGCAATTCCCACACTTACTCAGCTTTGTTACATCTTGCTGTTGCCTGTCCCTCTTGTTTTGCAGGGCCCAGTCACAAAAACCCTCTCGTGCTCCATGTTTGAGTTAATACTCTAATTTAAGCCTTTTTTTTCCTGGATTTTGTATGCAGAAAATAAGAGGGGATAGAAGAGCTAAAGTTGACTACTTGTGTAATTTCATGGTGTCTTTTGGCTTTCTGGGTTTCATATCCAATTAACGAACTGCTTTGGCATCTCTGTAGGTTGTACAGCTCTGAGCTCATTATTGGCACCTTCCAGGCAATGACTGTAAAATGCTGAATGCTCTGAAGAAAGTGGTAGTGCTTGGGTGTTTTTTTTGTTTGTTTGTTTTTCTTATGAACAAGGTCATCTAGCCTGTCTTCTTTCTTATGTCTTTTTCTCATTTTGTTTCTTCCTTCTTTATTTTTGGAGGTCTTCACAAAGAATAGTGTGTGACAAAGAATCATGGTGGATATGTGTGCTCCTCTGCACTGGGCATCAGGAAAGTAGAATTGTCTTCTTTCCTCATGGAGCATTACAGCCCTTGTGTTGAACTGGTTTAGCTTAGCAATAGGGTTACCGTTGTGCAGTTCAACTTTCAGTGCCAGAGAATTGAGCGATGACACTTACTTAAGCCCACGCTCATTTCATCTCTGAATCATGCCAGCTGAAGCAGGATGACATTCTAGGTGGGTGGGTTTTGGCCTTTCATTCCAGTTTGTCTCGTGAGACTAGTAGCTTCGTATACAGTAAATACCTCAAATCAATGCTGTGTACTTGGCCGGATAAGTAGGATATGAAATAAGTGTAAACTCGGACCAAGCATTTTGGCTGTGACATCAGCTGGTTTCACCTTGTCGATTGATGAGTGTTATCTGGAGCTTGGCAGCCGGGGTGAGGCGATGGCATCGCTATCTGCTTGTGAGCTCCAGGCTTCTTGTGCGGCTGTTTCCTGGAGCCAGGGGAGGACGGAGCAGCCCACAGGGCGGGCATGAAGGTGTCCCCTCTCAGGGGGATCAGTGGAGTCACAGACGGGTAAGTGTCAAGCCTGCAGACCTTCCAAGTGCCAGTGTTTGACTGCACTTGAATTCTCTGCCCCTGGGGAAGAAAAAAAAGCTTTAATTTATGAAGTGAAGTGTCACAACACATTACAGCACATCACATCCCAACACGCCGCTACATGGAGCTGACATTTGTTTGCTTTAATTCCTCAAAATAGCTTTTATTTAGAGCAAATGTTCCCTGTTAATTCAAACAGTTCTCATTTTCTTGTGCACTGTACTTGCCAGTTCCCATGGGGACAGTTGTTCCTGCGGAGCTTTGCCCTGTGTTGGTGAGCTGTCAGGCCTTTTCAGGGGTTTTAGTTATTTTTCTTATTAATAATGGAGAATTTCTTTGTTGCCCCTCAGTCCAAATAATACTGAACAGGATGCAGTGATGCTTATACTTTTTAATTTCAGTCCTGTGGCATACCAAGTGCTTTGCAAGGAATGGGGGTGTTTTTTGGCAGAGGAGCAGGCTTCATGCGTTTGGTGGTCACCTTAATGGCTGAGGTGATGGAAGCCCACATGGGCTGCAAGCTCTGTTCTGGATGAGCTTGCTCCGGGGGCTGGCTGTGGCACAGCCCACCACCTACAGGTCTGTCTGAAGGGTCACCTTCTTAGATTGAGTACGCTATGGGTGTTTGGACTACATAGGCACGGAAGAGGCACCTACATCTGTAGTGAAAATCTAGAGAAGATCACCGCTTGTGAGTTCAGCAAGGAGTTTTCATCTGGTTTGTGTATATGTCTTGTGGGAGGACAAGTAGTTAGCTGCTGGACCCTTTATGTGGATGCTTGCTCTTTTTTTTATCAACTTCAAGACACCTAATAAAGTCCTTGGGTCAGGATTGTTCTTCCATCTGTCTTCATTTGGCATAAGCGGAAGAGCAAGGTGAACGTCAGTGGCATTGCAGTTTCTTTCCTTGAAATCTTCTTCCTTTTCACCCAGTCTCCTTCACTGTCCTTTATTTTGCTCTGTCTCCTGTGAGAAGGGAGCCAGAGCTGCCTGTGCTCAAAAGGATTTTTTTCCTCTCACTTCTCCAAATGGTTCCGTGCATTAGCAAATCCCAGGTCTATGTTGCATCAAGCCCAGTGTCACACTACTTCTGAGGAAAACTGCTGCTGTCAGAAAGTGTGACTACAAGCAAGGTGAGAAGGATGCTGAACAAGTAGGGAAAGCACTAAAATTCCTGATTCTTTCTGTGCTATGTGCATTTCTGGAGACATTTCTTGATCTCTACTTGGAGCCATACTCATCTCTAGGTAGGTAATGCAAAAACAGAATGGAAAAATACCAGTGTGACCAGCAAGCTTGCAATGGAGAAACAAAATGCATGAAAGAGCCTCCATGAACAGTTTGTGGTGCTTCCTTTGATTACTGTCTCCTGGGCTTTGGGATTCACAAATAATTTAGCCCTTCTTCAAATAACACATCATGCAAACAAATCTGCCTAGACTTCTGAACAAAGCAGAATACTCTCCTTTGGATGGAGCAGTAACTTGGGCCGTTGGGTAAAGCAAGAACTTAAGATCTCCGAATAATATCAGAACTGGTTTATTTTCAGAAACATTTTCCCATATAGTTGAACAAGCTAAATGAGTAAGGGAGGCTGTTTTGGAAGAGAGTGTGTGTGGGGGAACAGTGTGAAGCAGGAGGAGATAAGTGAGCAAGCAAGCTGATCTGTTGATAGAGTCTCAGTTCAATCAAAAGCAGTGTTTATGTAATTTAATAACAAAGTGTGCCTCTTGCTTTCCTTTTCTTTGCATCAAAACTATTTTATTCTGTTACAGTGTAAAGTAACCTGCATACATTTAATCCTAAGTGGTCATGATTTTTGCTTCCTGTAGTGTCTGCAGATGTCTGTGTAGGACTTGGCTTCCCTCTTGAAGTGTAGAAACAAGGTTGGAAGGAGACTCTAAAATGCGATGGCCTGAGCTTTTAGCGTTTGGAGCAGTCCTTTCTGTAGCAGAGGGATCAGCTAGAGTTCCTGCCACTCGAAAGTTACCAAAATGGCAATGAATACTCATAGCGGGTGGAAGGCCTGATTGCATCAGCTCCCTTCCTCACCAGTGTTAACACCACCATGGTAAGCTGCCTTTAAGCAGAGGCTAAGGGATCGTTTGTATATAACAGCCTATAAAACTTATGTATGGTATTTTTCCCCCTTAATAACAGCACATTATTTCCCAACCATCCATCAGCATTTCTGTGGAGCTGATACTTGTTCAAGTAAATAGCATCCTCCTTCTCTGGGCAGAGACCCAACTCGCTTTCCTCCTCCTTTTCTTCATTTCTATTCCTCACTATACGCCATATCCAGTGGTAGATAAATAATAACTTCAATAGAAACCACAATCACACAGCTTATTCCGTGCTGCTCTGTGCTTTCTTTACTGCTCATCGTGGTTGGAGTTTTTTTCGGGGTTATTATTTATGAGTTAGAACTCAGAAAGCTTTTCCAAGTACAAAGAATGCCGGAGTTTTCCCTGCTTTGGGCATGGAAGCTTTAAAAAAGTTTTGAGAGTTTAAATTTAGTACACAAAAAAATCCCCTCTTGGCTTGTGAAAAACAGTTACTATTTTGTATTTGGGAGACCACTGTGTTACCCATTGATTCTCCCAAATCCAAGAGTTGTGGAATAAACCTCAAAGTGTTGATTTTCTGTCTGCAAGGATTATGTGTAAAACTGCTTCTGACAGTGTTGTTTCTTGTCTGAGACACATTTCTCTCAAGGGAACATGTGACACTTCAGTTCCATGCCTGCCTTGCATTCTTCATGTAATTTAAGGTGTTGGCTTTAACCTTTAAAGCTTGAAATAGGATGAGTAGTGTGTCGTATAGCTCAGGTGCATCTGTTGATTTTCCCATCCTGCTAACAGTCAGTTGGCTTAAGGAGGAACAGTTTAACTGGAAGCCTTTGGTGCTATGATACCTTTCATATGTTGTCTTGCCAGTGTCTCAGTATGTCATCATTTAAGAGAATGGAGAAGGTGGATTCTCCTGTGTGTTGGGTTTTGGAAGGCACAGGAGCAGACCTATACTCTAAAGTTCTGTGGGAATGCATGGCACATGGGGATAGGCATTATGTCTGCATCCCCTGCTGTTATCCAAGCATGAGATACCTAAAATTGTAAAAGCTGTGAAAAATTACTGAAAGCGAGGATGAGGGGAAACAAATATGGAGTATTTTCCTCTGACAGGTCAAATGAACAAGCCAGGGTCACATTGAAGTACCTGGTGCTTTGGGAACTTCCTTTTGCTTTCCTATTTTTTCTGTCCTGGGAAAGAATTGGATCCAGACCAGAAGCTTCCTCAGCTGCTGTACTCAGTCAGGCAGAGCCCATGGATTCGCTTCATTTTGTGTCTTCTGACCTGTTCTAGGATCTGTACTTCATTTACACCTACTCCTTACTGCCTGTTGTAAGTGATAAAAAGAACTTTCTGGAAAGCTTTCTCTTTAAATTATGTTTATTTGTATTGCCTAGTGCCTTAATGCATTGCTTTGCCTTCAGCAAAAGAAAAAGGTACTTGAATGAAAAGAAAGGGGTAATAGCAGGGAAAGAAGAGGGTTGTTATGTATCATAATGTTAGCATTCTTGGGAGAGATGCTACTCTAGTCGGAGGAACTAATCTTTGCTTGCATAAGTAGACAGAAATGCTGGCAATTTACAGCATCCGCTC
The DNA here is from genome assembly GCA_013398115.1 of Falcunculus frontatus. Taxonomy (NCBI): domain Eukaryota; kingdom Metazoa; phylum Chordata; class Aves; order Passeriformes; genus Falcunculus; species Falcunculus frontatus. Next base: position 2,951,878 of record VZRV01008896.1, on the reverse strand, counting down.
ATACCCAGATGTCAACTCACATTTCCAAAGAGAATCATCAAGTCAGGAGATAAACAGCTGGTACAAGCAAGAGGAAAATAAGCTTGTAAGTGTTTAGAGAAAAAAAAAAGTGTTAATTTTTATGAAGTGTAGTGTGCTGGCATCTAAACAAATGAAAGTTAACAGCCAAGAATGGAAAAGTAGAAGGGCTTCTCTTTTTTAGTAAAATGTGAGAATTAAAGTCTTGGTACCTCTTGTAGCAGCTTTAGAGCATCACTGTATTTTTGCATCAAGTTCCTTCTAGAACAACTCCTTGTACGCTAACGACAAAACGAGAGGTAGTGCTGATGAATTTTGGACATTCCCACCTTCACTGCCTTGAAGTGCATTGAACTGACCCAAGCATCACAGTATGGCCACACATGCCTCTAATTTTAGATTTTAATCTGACACACATCTTGCAGTTGGAGAGAGTCTCAGTGGCTGCTTCAATGGCTTCAGGGAGACTGCTGACCGAGAGGCAAGGCAGGCCTTGGAGACATGATCTGGATGCCACATACTCAGGGTTCTCAAAATTAGCATCCCTTTCTTCCTGAGAGGTGAGGCATTTGCCTAGACTTGTAAGTATTGATCACTAGATAACTATTAAACAGTTTCATGTGAAAACAAAGTGTTTCCATGGTCAAAAAGCATAGAATTGTAGCTTCAGGGAAAGCCAGTACTGGGATTATTGCTGAAAGAGCATCTAATAGAGAATGCTGACTTGCGGCATCCTTTGCATGGAATGAGAAACAGCAGGTCTGCTGCTTGCCTGCAGACATCTTTTTGTGCAGGCGGGAGGTAGGTTTGCATCCTAGTTGGCTTGATAACAAAGCAGAGTAAACAAATCTCAGAAAAAAAACTAAAGGAGAACTAAAAATTTTGTACTCCTTGAAGGAAAATGAAGTATGAAGTATTTACTGTCTTCTTCCCTCCCTCCCTCATTCCCACTCCAGTCTTCTAATGCTCACAGGGGCTAGCAGGGTTTTATGTGGAAATCATTGGGATTATCTCGCAATTTTTTCTCAGATAATTCAGCTGAAAGGTTATACAGAACTGAACAATTTGGAGACTGGGAATCACTAAGCTAGGGGCTTTAAGATGCTCTCAGGCTCCTATCCAGCCAGAACAGTTCGATAGTTATTGGATGTGCTACTAGTTGGCTGAAAAAATCCATCTTTCCTACTTTTAAAATTTTTTATCAAGGTCATTTTCTGAGGTTTGTCAAGGACAGGAGGGGAAGCAAGCATCCCAGCTTTCTGACATCTCAGCCTGTCACGAGTACTGAAAATGGCTATGGTGACTTTCAGTTTAAACTACATGTTTCCATGTGGTGCTTTCCAAATGGAACAACGGCTTGCTGACGATCTCTGTACTGTCCTGGGATGGGAATCCCATGGTCTAGCCTGGCCCACGCCCTTCATATGACCTGAAGACATATTTATGTGTCCGCCTTACTCAGAGAAGGACTCCTGGTTAGCAGGGATGGAAGGTGCCAGCACAGGTTCCCAGCTGTAGATCAGCCCCAGCAGCCCTGCCTGCAGCAGCAGGCCCCTGTGGCAGCTCTGTTCCACATCTCTTCCAGTAACAGAACCTGCAGTTGCCAGCCCTTCTCTACACTAGCGTTTGAAACAAATAAATTATAATGAGCTGTCTTAGCAGTTACAGTATTTACAGGATAAATAGTTTCCACTTCACAGCCATCAATACATCCACCCTTTAAATCCATTAAATTCCTGACTGCTATATGCTCCCTTAGTAATGGGCTGACAATGATTTAAGGCTGGAAAACCCCTATTTAAAGCTCTACATTAGCGAGAGTGAATGTAAATTGTGACTATGCCATTTGGCTTGGGACTAAAAATGGCTGCAAAAGTGACACATTTCAAGCTGTGGTTTGGGTTGAAACATTGATGGTTCAGTGTTGTTCTAGTCTTGGTGGATTAGCAGGAAATCTGGAAATTAGCAACACCAGTTTTCCTGAGAGTCTTTAATCTTAAAACTAGAGAAACATGGCTTTTATGGACTGCTCTGTAGCAGGTCTAACGCCTAGTTCTGCCCTGGACCATCATGGTTGCATATTTTGATGATATTGATTCCCTGAATTGGTGAAAGCCTTCCAGAAAGATAAATATTTCAGCCGTGTTCAGTTCCTCTCTTGGACCTGTCACAGTAGCATCAAATGGTAACTGTTTTTAATCTTTTTTAGCTGATTGGTTTAGAGGAATTGAAGCAGACTTCACTTACTTATTGATGGCTGGGAACAAATACCCTGCAGCCTCCCTCTTGCATTCATAGTGTGACCGAGAGAGGAGAGGTGTAGAATTGGAATAGAAGATCTATCACATTCAGCCTGCAAGGCTATTATTTGAGCTGCCTCAGAAATGTTTAATTTTTTTGTTGTTGTGTTAAAGCATTGGCAGTTGGATTTTGCTAAAAATGACACAAGTGGAGAGGTTTTATTTGTATCCCACACACGTGATCTTCAGGGATTTATATACAACAGAATATGAAGCTCCTTCCCATTTTTACGTATTGCAGATTGGCCTTTCTTGTCAGGTGATACAGAGAGTGTACGCGTTTCAGAGCCTGGGAGGGAGGAAAGGGGAAGGAAAAAAAAGAGGTGAGAGAAGTGCATCCTTTTTATCCTCCCCTGGTATATTTAGTGCATGGTTGGTTAAAGCCTCTACAGCCAGATACAGCAGGACACTGAGAAATGCAGGCCATGCGAGGACAATCAGTCGTGTAGGTAGTGATGGAATGCCATTTCAGGCTCCCACTGGCCTCTCATGGCCAGAGGTTCTGTGCCATGTGTATCCATGAGCAACGATTTTGTAGGTGGAAGCGCATGACCCTGAGCAGCTAATACCAGAGCAGCTGTACTGTCCTCATCCCACACTAGCAATCAGCACTGAACCCATCTTCTCCAAAGGCACAAACCTCATGTAATTTTGCTGCTGATGTATTTCTCATGAACCTTTCCTCTCCTGCTTAGATCATTTCAGTCAGGGACATAGAGCAGGCAGTGAGAATATGATTTCTGACACTATATCCTTCAGTACACAGTGAGAACCAGTCTGAGTGTCTTCTTTGCTATTTGTTTCCTTCCCATTACTATAGTACTGATAGGAGATTGCCAGTCTCCATTAGAAATAAGCCTCCTCAACTCCATTTGAGGGAGGACTGTGTAGAGAAAATATATGGCAAGAACTTGTGAAACACAGCCTGTCACTTCCAGGAGGTGAGAAATAAAAGGGAATGTTGCTCTGCAGTCTTCCACCAACCTCGCTTGTGGCATGAACAAGGGTGGGAGGTTTCCTACAGGACTGTTTGTGGATAAAGCAGCCAAGCAATGTTGAGCATCTGTTTCATTATTAAACCATTATCGTTGCTAATTTCTCAAAGCCCAGTCAGTTTAAGAAGGGGAGCATTTTGCTTTTTGCTGTGTGCATACCTGCAGGTAACTTCATTTTCTTAGTGGATGTGATTAGTCTATTTGATGGCTGCTAACTGAAAAACAGTAAAGTCATTAAAGGGCCATAGGTGCCCTCTGGAGCCACTTGCTGAATATTGATAAAGGAAACTGCTACTGTAATATGAAGTATAATCTGATCACTGTATCTGATTACAGACAAGAGTAAGCTGCTAAAGAAGGGTTCTGAAAGAATATTATAAGTGTGTTCATACAGTATTTCCAACTTGAAAGCTATGAGCAAATATCGACTAATCCTTCCAACAGTCCTCAAGAGTGGGAAGGTAAATCTATTACTATTTATTAAGAATTTGTTTCTATTAACTTTAGCCACTGTTAAAATAACTATGAATTTATGAAAAAATTACCAGCATTTGCCTTACAACAGTTTTGAACATCTTGGGTGCCCCAGTTCTGAGCAGTGTTTCTGATCTCTCTTATAGATGGGTATCATTTGACTGGAGTTAATTTTGGAAGCATCAGAAAAATGCCTACTACTTTTTATTTCCATTAATATTTAGTTCTTATTAAATACTAAATATTTGTATTTGTTAAATATTTAACAAGCTATCTGGGGCTTTGTAGAATGTATTGTATTCAATAAATTTACACAGCATTGTTTTATTATTGTTATTATTATTACTACTATTATTATCATTTGAGGAAATATTTTTCTGTACAGCATAAAACTGCAGATATTAGTAATGTCTCTTTTTACAGCATAGAACCATTGATATTTGCTCCTTTAATTGGTAACATTCTCTCCCAGCCCCAGGCTGGGGAACAGCAGTGGAAATTGTGCATAAAATCATTAAGCACAGCCTAGGCCACCTGCAAGGCATAAAGTGGACAAAATGCTGGTTTGGCTGCTCCTGGTTCTCAGGTTGTAGATGATAGTCCTTGATGCTGATTGTCTGGCTGACATCCCCTACAAGTTTCTACTGGTGTCAGGTTGTGCTGTGCATACTCAAACCTTTCTAGTAGAGGAGTGACATTGCAGCCTATGAAAGGCTGCTCTAAGAAATATGGTCGTTCTTTTTCCACATCGGAAAAATTCTGGTTTCCTTTTGTAATGTATGTCTCATCGTCGAGTCAAAGATGGGGAGTTGTTTCAATCTTTGCCTGTTGGTTGGTTGGTTGCTGGTTTTGGGGCTTTTTTTTTTTTCTTTGCTTTTTTTTTTGACAGTGGTTAGAGCTTTATTCCAAATTTATACCTAATGTGTAGGCCAAAAAAGTTGAATATTCTGTTTGGAGGAGAAAATGGATCATTTCTATTAGTTGCATGAGAACTTGGCTTAGTTTAAGTCTGAGGATTTATGCCCTGGGCAATCTTTCAAAAAAAAAAAAAGCCATAGTTATGGGTTTTTGTTATTTATATTATCGTACATAATTTTGGAACTATCCTCTCCATGCAGAAACATGCGGCAGGGTATGTATCATATTCTTGTTGCTTTCCCAGTGAATGTTTTCTATGTCATTTTGTTATATAAAACTCCTGGATTTGACTCAATGCTTAAATAGTTGTCAGGTGCTTGCGATAGATGGCTGAGTGTCTTGTGCACCCTCTTTGCTCATGTATGCTGAATGAAAAGCTGCTGTTTGTCACTTGTTTGGCAGGCTCTCAGTGCCTGTACGCAGCTTGCATTAATGCTAATGGGAGTTGCACACACACTGAAGAGACAAAAGAGCCAGGTTCCTCCTTAATCTACGCAATCAGATAGTGAATACCTTGTCATAGTACCCAAGGTGGTCTTTTGCTGCCCAGAAATTCAGTCTACCGTGCCCTTCTTGCTTAAACTGTTCCTAGAAGCTAATCAGATTCCTCCCCCATTCTGACAGGTGAAATATGGGGTAGTGTATGAAAGACAAAGCTTGAACGAGCAGTAACAATTGAGTAGGCAAACGGTGCGTGCGCAAGATCACTACATCTTTCTTCTGTTGGCAGTGGAAATCACTGGGAAACACCAGGCTGGTGCAACTGAAGGTTTTGGGCAGCTTTCGTCGTTGTTTGTTCTTGTTCACAAGTAGCTCCTCACCCTTCTGCTTCTGTCTATAGGTGGTGTGCTGGGTACCTGGTACCTGCAGCACACAGTCTGCCTGGGGAGATTTGGTGAGAGGGTGAGCAAGCAGCTGATTCTTCAGCAGCCCTGGGCTCTCCTGAACTCCTCATGCTTCCCCTCCTCTTGGTCTTTTCATGTTTTAAAATAGTCTCTTACTGTATGTCTGATAGTTAAGAATTGCCTTTTATTCTTCGGTGTCTCACAATAAAATTGCCAAAGGAGTTGGGACAGGGCAGAATTCTGCCAGAAGATGCTTAAAAGCAGAGTCAGTACTTCCTGCCTGAGTGGTTCTCTTCCAATTGTTTCCTCTACCAGCTTCCCTCTGAAATGTCTCTGTCCCAATACAGTACCATGTTTTGAAGCTTGGTAATTTCCATACTTTATCTGGATTTTTTTTTATGACAATTGCAGCCTTTAAGGACAAATTGAAGTGATTGGGCTTTTTGGTGACCTGTATTTTGTGTTACTTTGTCTTTGGAAGCACAGATTGAGGCTCCCAGCTGAGACTCTAGGCATACTTAGTGTGCGGCCTGCTTCTACTTTTTTCCTGTCCTGATGTGCTCCTGTTGTTCTTGAATGCCTCAGCAGCTCTAGAGTTGCTTTTTCCTTAGTCAGAATTGATTACAGTGATTTTGAGACAGGAGAGTCTATTTTATTACCCCTCAGCCAGCCTAAGTGTAGTCTTCCCAGTGGAGCTGCTGACCTGCTTTGTATGGACTGGCTGCCAGAGGCAGCAGCTGTGAGTCTTCATCAGTTGTCATGCCCCTTTTACAGATTAACCTCTGCTCTTTTCCAATTGCATTATTTTGTAGGCATGTTGACAAGCTGCTTTGATAATAAGAAGTGGGTGTGTATTAACTGGGAAAATGTTTTGGCTCACCTTCGAATATTGTATGAGCCAATTAAACAACTGCCTCCCTCTCGTAACTGGGATCTGGGTGGGTAAAGCTGATGGTTAACTATAGGTGGCAGCAGCTTTCTAATGCTGTTATACGTGCATGTTGTTGGGTTTTTCTATAGCAGAGATGATGCTTCACTTGGATCTCAGCTCCTATTCTTCTTTGTTTAGCTGAGGCTTTTTTAGCTTAAGCTTTTATAGGAAAAAACCTAGCTGGCTCGACAAGTCATTTCTACTCAAAGGATTTTTTTATCAGCAGAACAGGATGTGCTCTGATTGTCACGATCCTTGATACTTATTAATTTGTAACGTATATGGACTTCCAGAACTACAATTCCAGAAGTACAGTGTTTAAAAAGGTTTCTGACTTGGCCTGGTTTCTGACTACCTTCTCTTCTGCACTCTCACAGGTTTTCTTAAACGTGATAGAGGTGTACAGCTTACACCAGCATCAGGCCAGTGCTGCATTCTGTGTAATTAACCCTTGAACTGGCTTACTGTGGCAGAGCAGCAGCCTTTGGGTTGCAATCAGCAGGCCCTTGGGGACCCATGTGCTAATTGAGGGGGAGCAGTGAAAGTCTATTAAAAGCAACTAGGAAAAATCAATTGACTGTGGACTCAGGCTTGCTTATAAGGCTCTGCACCCACCCTGGAAAATGCCTTCAGGGGTCTGTAAATTGCAAAGGCTGAAAAACACTTGAGTAATATACTGTAAGGAAAAACAAATCTGTGCACTTAGGAATCGCCTTTAAATCTGTCAGTGTTAATGCAACAGACAAAAACATTTTTGACAGTGAAGCCCATGCACTTCTCTTGACTGTGCTCTAATATATTGGTTTTTGAGAGTTGCAGCAAATGTGGTGATAGACGTTCTGCTGAAATAGAAGAAACCTGCATCTCTCTTAAATCCCTTGAATTGAAAGCTAAATTAACTTGCAGTTTTATTTGCTAGATCAAAACTTTGCACTTGTCCTCACATCTGATCTTTCATGTGCTTGCTGTAGGCTGCTTCTCAGTCTGGTGGGCAGTGTGGCACAGACAGTGAAACAGGCACTGAAACAGGACATTTCTGAAATCTCACACCTGAAGCTACCTGAAGGCATTTTGAGAAAACTAAATACTTAGGAAATGATGGTTTGTCACATAAAAATGGTTTGCACTATGGAAACTTTCATTGGAAGAGTATCCTGTTTCCAGGGAGGAATTTCAAGTAAAATTCGAGAGGCACCTTTCTGTGTTCAATACTGTCACTTGCAATGTGAGAGAACATACTTCAGCTTCTTCCTCTCCTTGAATTAAAACCAGGCTTAGACTTCATTTTTCCAGACTAGGTGAGAGTCCTGGCCAGTAAATGACTTGGCAGCTCTTAGGAGCTTTCTTGCTTGGTCTGGAGCAAAATCTGAAAAGCCTCTTGGTTTCATTCAGGAGAATGTCTGGAATTCTGGAGTGGCATGGGATGAATAAGCCATTGCTGCTCACCTGCAGACATGCCATGTTTTGCATCTGGACACCTGTTGACTTCTGTAGGCTTTCCTTCAGTGTTCTGGCAGGAGAGCATATGCTTGTTCTGTACAGTGTGTAGGTGCGTTTCCACGTAAGGACTTTGGTGCTAAATGCAGCTGCACAGCTTTTAATATGCAGGATAACTGGTTAAAACTAGTTTAGCTGTCATCTCTGTATAGTACCACTTATGGCACTGAGAAATTAAATCTAACCCTTCTTGTATAGCTGAGAGGGTAGTGCTTCCCATTCCAAGGGGCTGGGTCTTTCCTTGAGTCCCCAGTGCTACTTTACTATCCCTTTGTGTCTCACAATGCTCCTTTCCCCCCAGAGTTACACATCCTAACTTCACCCTGCAGTCAGTTAGAAAAGACAAGTGCTTGGTTTCCCAGGAGTTTGGTGTGTCCTTGCAAAAGCCATTTAACATTAGTCCAAGAATCACACCACTGGCTGGTAGATGTGTCTCTCTTGCCCTTATGCCTGTACACATTGTGGCTTTCCACTGACCGGGAAGAGGCAGCAGCATGACTGACCAGTGATATTTCCAGTTGCTGCTGTTCCCTAATGAAAGCTTCAAAGCCAGAGGGATAATGTTCTGATTTGTAGTCCATACTCAGAAAGTGGTGGTTGTGAATGAGACTGAGTTCATAAGCTAATACATTTTGTCTCCTGGTAGAAATTACAGAGCCCCAGCACTACCCATATTTTTTCACAGTCTTCATTCCCTCTTTTTGTTTGTTTGCTATATACCTTTGAGAGGAAACTGTAGTGGGACAATGAGTGAATGTAACTATTAAATTTTGCTGGAAATGATGAAATGAAAGTGCATATTATATTCATACCTAATGCATCATTCTCCTGCCTTTACCTTCCGGCCCATCACATTCCAGTCTATTTCAGAGATTTAGATGCATTTATGTCAGATCTCCCGTCCCAGAATACAATCTACATCCAATTATCAACCCTTAGGGATACATTAGATGTAACTATTATATCTTCTTCTGTCAATAAAATTATAATCATGAAATGCACAAATGTCGTACTTTGGTTTCTAAAAGCATCATGGATAAGAATGAGATGAAATGAAAAGGCTGTTATGCTGCATTTTACACATGCTTATGTGCAGAAGATTGCCAAAATCTCAAGCTGAGGTATGTATCTCTTTTTTCTGTCTGCTACTAGCAAATCTCAGCCCTGAGCAAGCAAGTGCTTGCATAAGATCTGACAAAATTACATGCAAAGATGAGTTAGTCTTTTCCTCCATTTGTTCACATGCCACGTCCAGGAGAATCACGAGTGCGTGAGTGACTTGTAAAGGTTCAGCAAAGACTGTCACATACAGATTTAACAGGGCTGTCTACCCAGGAGTACTTGGTTAAGTGAAACCAAGTTAATGAAAAGAGATGAATTTCAGGTATATTAGAACTCACTAAACCCCGTCAAGAAATAAATTGCTCTGAGTTCTCATTAGCTTGCTCAGACTCATTTTGACTTCTGGCTGAAAACATCTGTACAGGAGTTCCTTAGTTAATGCACCTTAAACTTACACCTGTATTTAATTTGGCTTACCGTGCCTAAGTTTCCCTTAATTGCAGACCTACCCTAAGTGAAACAAGCCGTATTAGCTCAGGAGAGTTTGGAGAGCAGTAGTCACTCTCTATCAGATAGAAGTCCTGTTCTCCCTTTCAGGCGGGAATGGTTAATTACTTCTGCTCATAAAACAATCATCACTGATGGTGAAGAAAGAATTTTATATCCTTAAGAAAACTGCATAGCACTTGAAATTAAAGGAGTAAGGGGAAAGGGAGAAGTTGTACTGTGTGCAGAATGTTTTGTAATAGTCTGCTCCAGTGTGGTTTTGCACTCTTATCTAGATTTTCTGGTATTGACTACTGTCAGAGATAGAGGAGCAGGCTAGACAGTCTCTCACTGATTCAGGAACATGGGAATTTTTATACTCTGAGCTAAGCCTCTGTGGCAGGGCTGCAGGCAGGGCTAACAGACTGCATAAAACAGAATTTCATTTAAAACTTCTAACCCAAGCATTTCAAAAGCTAAAAATGCCCATGTAAAATAGTGGTATCTGGCAATTTCTGTTGTAATTCTCAGATTTTAAGCTGGAGCTCTTACCCGAGTGCCAAGGAAATGGGAGGAAGAGGATGTCTTAAACTGCAGAAATACCTGAAATTGCAATAACTTGGTAAGGGATTTGGAGATCACTACAAGTAAAGAGAAAGTGCATGGGCTGAGTTGTGGTTTTTTAAAAAACAAAACAAAACCAAAAAACCCACCAAAAAACCAAAAAGAAGCAACCAAACACAACGTTCTATTTCCTTGGACAGTAATTAAGGGTGGAATATCCCCCACCCTCCAAGAGGAAAGCTTTTTTGTCCATGTATCAATTTAACATCTCACAGGTTGCCACAACTGAAAGCACGTGCTAACAGTTGCTCTACCGTGTAATGTCCAAGATAAATGTTTACCTAGATTCTGAAACGTACTGTGACATCAGTGAGATTTGTGCAGTAGCTTGTACATAGGCTGAATGGAAGAGATGGGATTTTAGGAAAAATGATGAGCGTAAGTCTGATGGTTAACATTTTAGGAGCATAGAGTTTAATGGGTAGTCAGATTTTTAGTTCAGTTCTGCCATGACATTATATTCACCAGAAATTTTGCTGAGAGATTCCATAGTGAGCCTCTGTAAAACTCGGACATGTATTTCATACAATCAAGAGGCTTGCAAGAACTGAACTGGACTAAATTTTATACCATGTTGGTTAGACCTTAAAGGGTTTGTTATCAGTAAACCAGGTACAAGTTAGGACTTAACAAAAGAATTTTTTTAATGAGGAGGCTTTGATCTTTTTTTTTCCAAATTCCCCTTTGCTGTACAACATTGCCATATTGAAGTGGAGGACTTATCACTATAAGAAATTCTGTCTGTATCCTTTCGCTTTTCACTGTTACACTCTTTCAAGGTACTGCTATTTCTAAAATCACCAGCATTTCTGTAAGATGAAGATTGTTTGTATGTTTACTTAAATTTCCTTGCAGAAATTGCTTTCCCTGGTGTGTATGCATGCATGTGCATGCCTGTCTGCACTCTGGTATATTAGATAAAAATGACCGGCTGCTTTGGAAGGCTACTCTTTTTTAACCCTTTTTCCTTTCTGTGACTGTAATTTACAGTGTCCTGTGAGCAGTCTGTGCTTGAGTAGATGACTGCAATATAAGTTCAGGAAGAAAACAAGTGAGACTTGGAAGCGGCAGAGCAGAGCTGGTTGCAGGAGGATGGGTAACAAAAGAAATGTGCTGAAAAAATGCTCTCCTGCTCTGCACCTTTGGAGTGCTATATAATTTATAACTGTTCTCTGCAAAGTGTCTGAGGCAGTGCCAGGTGGTGGGGAGTTAAATTAACCCCCGTGGCGTGTAGTTATCGGCAGAGGCCAGACCTGTGGATCGATACCTCGGTGCTGTGAGTCACCGTATCAGCTGGGGAAAGTGAATCTGTAAGCTCCTTATTTCTCCATTCTTTAATCGCAGGGCTGTGTCTGGCTGTGATGAAGATGGAGCAGACGCAAATGTCTGATGCTTGAAGCTCTTTGATTTCTCAGTTGATGGGGTAAAGCCAATGAAAAGCTGTGAGAGACTCAGAGAGCTGATAGTGTATTGTCTTTCTCCAAGCATCCCTGGTTCCCGTTCTCTTTTTCTTCCTTCCTTACCCACAGATCTGGTTACACTCAGTAGCTGCATGATCTTTGCTTTGCTTGACCGACACAGATAATTTCTAGCATCACTAGTTAAGCCTATTTTTTATTATTATTAATAATAAAGGCTGTTTTAGTCTCGCTTAAATGGATTAGCCTTGCTCCTGCCTGCTTTTTGATTGTTTTTGCTGCTGGGGGCTCACTCTTCCGATGAGAGTTCTTGCAGATAGAGTTATTGCCAAGCTTATCCGTCACTGAGGCATACCTAATATGGATCAGACTGGATGGAGTAATTGGGTTTTCACAGAGTTACCGCACAAGGAGAACGTGTCATACTCCAGGAATGAGAATTTTTGTTGTAGCTATGGAAGATGCTTGCACAGCTGCTGAGTCAGACGCCTCCTTCTGTACGCCCTCACACTTTGTGGGTGCACCCATTTTCTACATGCAGCCCCCGGAATTCGTGCCTCTTGACAGCTGAGTCTTCTTGCTTCCCTGAAGACCATGTCCATCTTCCAAATCTATTGCTCCCCCCCTCCACCTCTCTCTTATAAAAATTAATATATAAAATGCCATACCTTTCCCTGTTACATTTTTCTAAACTCGGACTTATCCATTAATTGCCTATGTGGAATGCACTGGTAAATTAAGTAACATATTGTTCTTTCCTAGCTCCACCCACTCTCTAGAGGACTGAAAAATTGGCATCTGTAGCCATCACACAACAGAAAAATAAACAGGATTAAACAACTGCAATTAGTTTCTTATAAAGCCAAGTGTAACATGCCAATCAAAACCACTCACCTTCCTTCCCCTCACAATAAATGAATTATTTTCCCTTTCAACAATGACAGTGGCCCTTGGCTTTAAAGCCAGTTGCCCCTCAGCTGACTTGAAGCAGCTACAAAATAAGCTGACCTTACAGTTCAACAGTGGTAGATGTGGATGGGCATGTTGAGTTACTGGTTTCAGTGATTAATGGAAGCTGAATTAAAGGTGGCTTCTCAGCCTAACAGCTGAGCTTCTGGCTGTTGTTCTATGTTGTATCTCTCCTTTCCCTCAGCTTATACTCTGACTTTAACCTTGCTTTCTAGTTCAGTTCCTGTCTTTTTTCTTCATCCAGTTGGAGATGTTGATCCTAACCACTGGGCATGACTGTTCATGTCCTGGTCTCTTTCTTTTAAAAAAATCATCCAAGCCAGGACTGAGCTTTCCAGATTTCTTATTGCTTTATTCGCAACCCACTGTCATCCTCTCCCAGCCATGTGGGGTAAATACATATGTGCAGATTTCTGCATTGCTGGTCCTAGCATAGCCTGGGACATTCCTGCATAACAATGGGCTGTATAATTTATCTGTGTGCTGACTGTATTGTCCAGATTGGTTGTCCCCATTCATCTTCTCCCCAGCTTCTTGCACATGGTCAATTCTTTATCCCTCAGCTTTCTTCCTTTTTATTCATATATGAAAGCACATGTAATACTTAGGTCAAATACAAAATACTTTTATGATTAAATTAGAAAGTCAAGAGAGAGATTTTGATCCAATGGTTTCATTTGGAAAAACATTGGGTGAGGCTGCACTGGACAGGTACCTGTGGATTTTAGATACTTTGACTGGAAAAGGTCTCTGTGAGCTTGAACAGAAGTAACCAGTTTTAATTCTTACAGCTTTTACTTCAGTGCAAGTTTGTTTACGGTCCCAAGATACTGGGTGAGACACATGTGAAAGACTCTCAGGGTGAGTTTGTGGGTCTTTGAGCTCGGATGACACCACCATGCTTCATCTCAGCCATAACAGAAAAGTAACTGTGGTCATAATAATTGTGTCAGCCACAGCAAAGGGCTTATGTTGCAGCAGAACTGCGTTAAAGACGTTTTCTTTGGCTCACTGGCACTTGAGGAGTGACTGTAAACAAGCCACTGCAAGGGAGTCAGTGGACAAACAGGTAGACAGTAGCTGATATTGTTTGGATCCTGCAGATGGGAAGTTACTGGCTTTGCTGCTGTACTTCTGACTTGGCATCAGTTATGATTTGTGCATCAGTACAGAGGTTCTTGCAGAGGAGTAACTGAGTTTGAGAAAGTATTGATATGAAATATGGGAAGCAGTGTCATATGCAGAAAAAGGGGAGGAAGGATCAATGTTCCCTTTCTTCATCCCAGCGTGATTTGTCTTTGGAGGGCTCTTGGCAGAGTTGTGAATGATTTTTCCATAGACTGACTCCAACTGGCTAGGTGAGGTCACTGGGCTTTCGAAATATTTGCGGTAGTGGTTTTAAACAAGTGACTATCTCAACACAAACAGGAATAAAGAAATCTTGTATAGTCTTGGTCATACAGTAACCACTTTGTTCTGCCTTCACTGCTCACAGTGGAATGATTTACTTGTTAAATTGGAGGCTTTGCATCCCTTCGTGATCATCTACCCCCATCTGAAGTTTGCCTGAGTCTCCTTTGGAGATTTTCTGTGCTTTGCTTCTCCAGAACTGAATTTATGTTTTCAGTTCTTAGAGTGAAAGAATTGAAGCTGTGGTGAAAACAAATAGCTGGAATCAGATTTTTTTTTGATATAACCCTGACCCTGACAGCATGTGATGCAATGCAAGTGACTGAGGGGAAACTCTCTGCATCCCAGTTGATGCAGAACAAGCCAGCAGCTGGGAAACCTGCTGAAACCAGATGCCTTGTGGTAGCAGTGCCATGGTTACAGTTGTGCACTGAGAGGAGTTTTAATTAGGGTGTATTTTTTCCCTTCTGAAAGAAGGTGGCTAGCCAGGGACAGATTACACATAGATTTAGTTCTTAAATGTTACTCTGTAATTGTTTGGCTTATTTCTTTATAAAAGTTTAGCATGAAGTCACTGGATTTGGGTTAAGGCTGAATTATTTATTTCTTGGCAGCCCTGGTTTTCATTATTGACCAGAGAATTAAAAAAAACCCCAGCATTGTCCATATCTGTGAAGATCCCTCAGAAGTGAATCTTGAGTAAATTGGCCACAGTGTATGTATTTGGTTTTTTAATGCTGGATTTAGGATTATCTTTTGTTTCTGTTTTTTATGTATGAGCCTAAGTGCTGGAGGGTTAAAAACAGACAAGATTGAATGGGTCAATTGTATGAATTGGCAAACACAAGATTCCCTCTTTCACACACTGTGCTTCCCTGTTAAACGTTCTGCAGTAACAAAGAAAGATGAAATGTTTGGTCTGTGTGGTGTATGAGGGCTTTCTCAGAGGCTAAGCACTTCAAGTAAGTAAATAAGCAGAAGTTTAGAGTACAGACCTTACTTGTGAAGCAGAATGATGCTACACACACATCTAACACAAGCCTGCAAAAGCACAGAAATGAAGAGCTGAATCCTTGCTTGGTGGTTAAATAGCAGCTTTCCAGTAGTGGCTCAGGGCCCTTTGCCATCTCCATAATCCTAGTGGATTATACTGGAGGTTGGGTACAGTCGCTGAATCCAACTGGTTCTAAACAGATTTGGTGTTTGTTTTGGGGTGATTTTATGATAATACTGTATTCCCCTATCGTCTGCTTATTACCCAGAAACGGGTCCCATAGCTTTAAACTGGGTCCAGGAGAGAGGGGAGAGAAGCCAGGCGAATTCTCCAGCATGGTTTGTGTTCAAGGACTCACACACACTCCCCTGCGCTCTCACCGCTGTGGAGCCGAGGGAGCAGCTTCCCGCTTTTGGCTAGCCTGTAAGCAGAGAAAGGAAACTTTTCCTGGGACTGTGGCTTCTTCTTCTTCTTCTTCTTCTGGAACTGTTCAGCTTTGCTCCGGTCCGAATCACCAGAACATCACCAGGAGTCCCACACCATGGCCTGGAGGGGAGGCCCCGGGGTGCCGCACCCCGGCTCCGGGGGACCTTGAGAGAAGCCGAGCAGGACTCCAAAAAATCCACCATCTTTCTCCACAACAAGAAGGTTTATTATCTAGCATTATTCTTTTTTTTTTTTTTTCCTTGTGCCGGCATGCACCCTGCTTGTTAAATAAACAGGTTTTTTGACTTTCCTCCAAGAGATTCCTTTCTAACCTGTGGGGGGAGGGGCTGCCAAGACCTGCCTTCCATTAGAGGACACATTCACCTCAGGACATTTCTTCCTAATTTGTCTCAAACCGAGACAGTGTTTTTTGCTTTCTTTGTACCAGGAGCAAAAAGAGAAAAAAACCCATCTTTTACCAACTCTTTTATGCCTGAAAGTTTCAAACATTGCTCTTATTTCACCTTCCTTCCTTTCTTTCATTTCTTGCTTCGTATTTGATTTGCAGAGACATGGCATCAGTCAGACCCATTGCTTCTCCCCTCTGTGTATTGGTATCTTTCTGCAGTGCTGAGGTGGATTTGCTTGGACAAAGGGAAACCTGTGGTCTCAGATCTACACACCCATTTCTGTCTGTCAGCAAGCTCCAAGAGAAGGGTATTCATCTGGCATTTCTGCCAGAAATACATGCTTTTTCCCTTGGGGACGTTGCCTTGAATCAGCAGAACAGCTCCATACTGCCCTAGACCTACCTCAGAAGGACACCACCACACTTCGGAGCAAGGCCACAGTTTTGCTGACTATGTTGGAGTCAAATTTCCCACGGCTGAAGTGTAACTGCCTCTCAAGAGGAACACAGCAGCTGTTTTATGACACCATTGCTTGAGAAAACTACTTCTGCTAATGGTGAAATGTTGCTTTTCAACATAGTATTAGTATTTCTTTCCAAACATGAAATGGAAGTGCAGCCCATATATCTCTTGAGTACTGGTGAGAGAATAACTCGTGTAGACTAACTTTCTGCACAGAAGAACACTGGCAATGGGCTGTGAAATAAAGGTGGTTCTGGGGTTGTGCAGCTCAAAGTAATGTATTTCATAATAGGACATATAGTGTCTCTGGGAGTTGCACAGCATTACATGCACCAGAGGTATATTCATGGACACATTGTGGGCAGCATCATACCTTCCACATCATGCACTGTTCTGTCTTCCCACCTGAAAATAAGCTTTTTTAGCCTTCATGGCTTTGCTGTCTGCTTGTTTGAGATGACTTATCTGTAGTTGGCGTTGTTTTGTTGGCAGCCTACATCAAGCATCTTGTCAGAGAGCAGCTGTTCATCTCTTCCCTCCCCATCATATCCCAACCCACTTGCATGTCAGCTTCACTGTACTGTTGTCTTATCAGTCATCTTGTAGAAGGGGTGGTTTGAATTATTTTCACCAGGAGCATTGTGCCTACTAGTTTTCATGAGAAAAAGGTTTGTAATTACCTCAGAAACAGAAGAAAGTGCTGCCTTATCCCTTGCAACGCCCAGTAGCAGCAACACCCTTGGGGTTATATTTTCTTACCCTTCCACCTCAGAGGCTGACTGTTTTGCTGAATTGCATAAAAAGACAAGGTGATCACCATGTTTCTGCATCACTGTCCTCTGACTGTGTTGCCATTCCTTGTGGTTTTCTAAGGACTGAATTTGCACGTGGCTCAGCATGGATGTTGTTTCCTGCTTTCCATGGATGTTAGCACAGCAGAATAATGGATACTCAGGTAGCAGTACCTACCTGCCTGAGTTGTGTGCTGGATGTTCCAAAATCTCATATTTTCACCTATCTGAACAAGTAATTTGTGAAATGCCCATGACTTCTGAGTTTGTGGGATGTGAGCTTTATGAGGTGATAGGGTTCCCCAGAGAACAGCTTATGAAAGGATCAGAGCTTTCTCTGAGAGAAAGCGTTGGAAAATGAGCATGTGCAATATATTATCACACTCAGTAGGAGCACAGATTTTCTGGAAATTTGAGCTAAGTAGAGCTAGAAGTCAATTGTGTTGAGTCATCCAAACAGAGTTATGCCACCTGGTTGGAGATCTTATGACAATCTAATCCATGTGGATTTTTTTTAACTCGTCATGGGAATCAAGACTTAGGCTTCAATAAATAACTTGCCAGTGCCTTGATTTTTCCATCTTTGAGGTTAGCAGGGGCTAGGAAGAAAATGGTGTAAAACTGAATGACTTGGAGCAGTAGATTGAGTCAAACATGACATAGGTAGCGTGCCACATTTAGAAATCAAGGTACGCTCAAGTCACAGACCGCAGCAGTCCCTCTATTGCCAGGTTTGAGCTTCTCTTGAACCTACTGCCAGATAATCAGTTATTGCTGTCAGAGAGCTTAGAGCCTGACTTGAGGGCTGAACACAATTATGAGGCTGGTATGCATCATGCTGTCTGCTGGTGTGAAGACATTATGGTGTCGAGTAGAGTGATTCCAATTACTCCTCCTCCTTTGCTGCTCTACTTCTGAAATTAAAGGCTGCTCTTGTAACCCACAGTTCACTCTGATTCTTCTCCATGTGGATTTCAGGGTGTTCACATATAATTGTAACATAAGGTTTTATCAGCCACCTGTATTATCCTGCTCTTGTGAGCTTCACTAGTGAAAACCAGCAGATATGACCCATAATCTACACAAAACCTTATCAGGCAGTGACACTCCTGCCACTCTGTTCAGGCAAGCCCAGGCACAACACGGGCAGGAGTTTCAACTGCCATCAGCATTTTCACTCTTGTTTCTTGTGATGCTGTTGATCATGGAGGTACACAGCAACAGTGAAAATCTCAGGAATAGCAGAAGTTTTTAGCAAATTGAATTTCAGTGGAATAATAGAGGTTTGGCTTAGCTTGTATTCAAATGGCTTGTCCCACTTCGCTTGCATCTCAAGCGTTTCCTTGCTTTGTAATGTGAGACAGCTGGTCTTGAAGTTAATCCCCAGGGTTTTGGGGGCTTTTTCTTCCCCTGACAAACTTGGTAGGAAAGATGCTTCAGAAATACTAGCCATCGGCTGTCACTTAGTAGAAACTATAACAGTTGGTGATGGTAATAGCATTGGCTTGAAACTAGCAGGGAAATGCAGGTCTAGCATATGGGCATCTAAAATCTGTGCAGTGATGGAGCTGAGGAACACGACACATTCAACTAGCTTTTGAGTTGAGGGCTCTGAGTTCAGGTTTTACAGCATCAAGCTGTCTTGGAATTTGGCTGCAGTAAGCCGTTAGTGCTTCAGTAGAGAAACTTCCAGTTAATCTTTTTACCTGCATTTGCCAGGCAGACTGCCCTGAGTCAGCTCAGCCCGGTCCCCACTGTGCAGCGGCTGCAGCCAGTCTCACTCCATCACTTTTAATGAATCTGAGTCTCTGTGGTTTTCACTAATTTACTCATTCGCAGGAGAAATGAGGAAGTGTTTTCCTGTCTCTCTCTGATAATGAATGAGATATGAAAGAGCTTCATGGCCAGTAAGCACCCTGGAGGGACTTGAGTTTGTCAAAACGTGCAAGGCGTCTTCATCAAAGGAACAAAATTATTTTCTTTCCCCTTACTCTATGAATTGAAAATTCACATGACAACAGCCAGAAACGTGCCCAGTTTTGCTTAGACAATGGAATTGGCTTTGAAAAACTGAACGTGTGGCAAAACTGATAACATCTTTTGCATCGGTATTTTTCAGAGCTGTATCTTGAAATAATAAATGGTTGCCTGAGGCAGGCTTTAATGTGGGGCTTTTGCTGTAGTCTGGTTTGGTGTCTGCACTGTGAACCCCCACTTGCACAATGTAGCGTGTTGCACTCAGTGCCGGCTGTGGGCAGCAAACGTTTCCTTCGAGGGATATGTTGAATTCTGTTTACCAAGAATTTTCATTTCTGTTTACTGCCCTCCTCAAATGTACTTTGTATACATCAGAAGGGCAGAGATAAGAGTTTACAGAAGATTAAACAGGCACAAACACATTAGGAGAGACAGTAAGGGATTCAAATTGTTAAACAGAAATATTAAAGTCCACTCTATAAGTCTTCAGGGCTTTTCAGTACCCAAACTTAATAAAATTAACCAACTGCTGCTGCTTAGCTCCAGTGCTTACCATTGCTATCAGAAGCAATCAGTAGGAAATCTAGCTTTATATGGTATGGCTTTGAGGTACAAATTGTAGGTTCCACTTTGAAGTGAAGAACAGCTGCCCAGGAATATTGTGAGCCTTGCAATTTCAACAAGGTAACTTGTTGCAGTGCTCCTGATTGCACTCCTGTACTTCAGCTCTTTTAAAAACACAATCCCCTTTGAAAAGTAGAGTAAATAATCTGAACTATTACTCCAGTTTCATGTGTAAAAGCAGACAGTGCTTGTAGGAAATACAGACCTTGAAAAATGAACTGAACACTTGTTAGTCCAAGGATCAAATTAGCTGGCCAAGAGAGAACTATCACCCTACAAACCTCCCATTGAAACCTGAAGGGGTACAAGTATTTTTTGCTGTTATTTTTGAACATGTGGTTATTCAAGTGGGGACAAATACTTACTGAACCTACTATTTAAATATGATTGCATATTAGTTGAATATTATGTCTGTAGCATGCAATGTCTCATGCAATTTGAATGTCACTTAGTAGTCCCTTCTCTCACACTTCTTCACTTCGATTTTAGCATTTTCTGGGCTCTTAAACATTTGTCGTGTATTGATTCCCATGGAGTTCCCAATTTTTTATCCCGCTCAGGGAGCCTAAGCATGCTTGAAAAGGAGGATATCTTGGTGCTGAGGTCTTTTTGTTTTGGATGTATGCTAGATGCTGACTAGATGTGATACTGTTTCAGACTTGTTCAAATACTAAGATTTTGTGGCTTGTATCAGGTGGAGCCTGGTGGCACCAAGTTCAGGCGAGTGTTGTGGTGTGTGCTTTACGTGCTTATGACAAGACTGTTTCTGGTCCAAAGGACTTGTCTGTGTGCTAAGACAAAACCCACCAAGTGAATGCAACAGGGAAGCAGAGAAGTAAAATTGAGATAATCGTGACACAAACACCTCATTATATGGATTGTCTTCCTGCATCTTTTGCCAGTTCAAAATCCATTTTTTATATGGCTAAACTATTAATAGCATTCAACCCTGTTAGCAAAGAGGAGAGTGTGCAACAGTTAGCGTCACAGCAGTTAACGTCCGTCAGTGTGTGGCTTGTCCCTCGAGAATGGAGAGCGTAGCACAAGCTCTTGTGAGGTAAGATGAAGGAAGCTCCATTTCTCCTGCAATTTATTGGCTTTCATCTTAACCTAGCTTCATCCTAAAATGCAGGTCTGAGGAAGCAGCTCCTCTGAGGCCATTTGGGCTCTTCGGTGCTGAGCTGTGGTTGTGCCAGCACGTCTCCCTGGCCCCACAGCCTTTGTGGGGAGTGGCTGAACAGCAGGAGGATCTACTGGAACAGCCCCCCACCAGTGCAGAACAGTCCCTGCCCTCACTGAAGACAGCTCTAAGGAGAGACATGGGCTGGCACATCCATGACCTTCTTCCGGAAAGAGCCAGTTGTGGGGGAGCCATTTGGCCTGCTTTGACAGCTGGACTCTCCCTGGACACCTGTGCCTTATCAGTACATGTCAACAGACCGATCAGACTCGCAGCTGGCAACCTTTGAGAAGTGATCTCTGAGGTTATATTTCCCTCACAACCAGATCCTGAGCAATAGACCTGTCACCTGTAATACCTGTTGCAAAGCTGTGACAGCATGAGTTTGAATTTCAGATGTTCAGTGCTCTATGCAACATCTCTAATTCTTCGCTTCCTGTAAGGAACAGTTTTCACCATTCCTGTGCTGAATGACATTCTTTGTAAATCAGGAGCATGAAATGCATCTCACCTGTACATATATAGAGAAGTTCCTTCAAATAAATATTTGAGTCACTAAGGATGCATTACATGGAGCAGAAGCTCCACACACAGTTTCCACTGCTGTGGGTCCTTTACCAGCAGAAAGAATGATTCTAAAAATCTATTTAAAATTAACAAAAAGAATCATTAAGCAGAGTAAGGTTTTTAAAAAGTGCACTTTCAAGCTGGGAAACCACCTCATTTAGTATAATGAGTGAGCAGATCCTTGGGCCCTGAAGAGAAGCAAATTGAAACAAAATGGCTCCAGTACTGACTTGCATAATGATGGACTGAGCACGTGTCTTGGCGTGTAATGTTCCCATCTCTCCCACAGGGCTTCAGAAAACAGTGCTTATTGTGACAGTAGCTCTGGCCAGGATACTGTTTCCATGAGGTAGAGGAAAAGGGCTGGTAATGGTATGGATATGGAGTAGAAGAAGAAGACGAGAAAAGTTAGTGAAGTTTGACGTCACAAGTATTAGAGAGGAGAATGGTGGTAATGCTCACAGAAGTAGAGTGGGAGGTAGGAAAGGGGGAAGGACTCAAGGGACACCACAGCCCTTGAGCTGGGGCAGCTGAAATATGCTTCCAAGGAGCGCACAGTTAAGTGGGTTAAGAATGAGCAATTCCTGGTGGGATAACTAACCCTCACATCATCCCTTGCCAGTCCTAAAAACTTCTTTCCATCTCCTTTTTCCAAAGCAGCTCAAAGATGTTTTGAGAAAGAAGGAACCAGCCCACCAAACACTAACTGACAGCAGCAGTGCACCCAGCGGGTGGGTGTACTTGCACCTGCCCCAGACTCTTCTGCCTTTCCAGTAGAAAGGAATGTAGCTGCATGTACTGATACCTTCCTCATGCTCTTCTACCTTTCCTGCATAGTGAAGGTTTCCTTAAAGTTTCATCCTTGGCCTCTCTACTGAGTAATGTGGTGCAGATGCTATCTCCTGAGAACTGGACTGGATATTTCAACAGCTATTTCATGTTTTCCATGCTAGAAATTACTGGGCAGCTGTGAAATGTAAATGAAGCAGTGGATCTCAGCTGACGGATGCTAGGATTTTCCTCTGCTGCCCACAAAGTCCTTGGAGGTCTTGCTTCATTTGTAAGTTCCAACTGCTACTTAGTCTGTTCTGGCTAAGGAGGTTTAATGGGTCACTGTGCTGAATATTGCCCTGCAGCAAAATCACTTGTCCACTTTGCAGGTACAGTCTGGAGAGTGGAAGATCCTTAATTAATGACCCACTTTGTGATGGAGACAGGGGGATTGCTTTCTCCAGAGTGTCAGTCAGCTAGTCCAAATGTGGTCACAGTGTAGGTAATTTAAAGCTCGATTATTACCCTTTACAGTAACATCAGAAAAAGTCCAACCATCCTTATCCATGCCAGCTAAGAATTCAGGAGAAGCCTGGGACTGATGTAGCAACTGCATGCATACTCTTCAATACTTGGTGGTCCCAGTGGAACGAGGCAGTGCACTGCCTGTTCTGCATGCAGCCTGCTGCTGCCTGTTCTGTCGTCCATTCCCTTTCATCTGTGATTGTGCATGGGAAGCAGGGAGGCTCTTTGCTCTTCTGTCTGTGGCTTCTGTCATTTTTTTTATTATTGCATACTGTCAAAATGTTGTCTCTCCCTACACCTCCCTTTTGCCTGTCTCCCTTTGGAATTTGTGCTGGAAGATGAAAGCAAACCCATCTTTCTTATTAAAAAGGCAGAAGGTTTATTCTGACGTGTGTGGCCCATGGAGACGCAGAGATCACACTGGAGATGAAGAGGCGAATGTTTGGGCAGAGAGAAGCCATCTGTTTCTCTGGCTAGAGTATAGCCTACCTTCTTGTGAGCTCTGGGAGGTTTACTTGCTGAAAGAACACCTATCATCTTGCTTATCTAAGCCTCCAGCCACTTGAATGCATCTGTGACCCACGCCAGCACATTATTACTAGGCAACACATCAACCTCATCCGTAGATAAGGACACATAAATCTGTTTCGTACTCCTACAAATCTCCACTGACCACAAGACTGTCTTGCCTGCTAGCTACTCTTTCCTGGGAAGGCCAGCACACACAAATATCAGTGCCTGTATTTTCACTGCATGCACCATTTAGAGTCAGCTCTTTCTTTCCAAAGGCTTGTTTCCATGGCAGAGACTCCTTCAAAATCACTCGAAGAGGAGGAGGGGCTGTGGGAGCAGGCTGATGTTGGCATTTGGTGTGAGGGCCCCTAGAAGAATCTACAGGCACTTCAGCTGTCTGAGGGTAATGCTGGGAACTGCAAGGGAAACTGTGGCCTCATGAAATGTTGGTCTCTCCAGCAACTTTGCAAATCAACAGGATTTAGAGTGTTGTCTTTACCTCTGATATGAAATAGGATTTCTGTGTCCCCTCACATGTGTCACCATCCCTGCCACCCTGAGCAGTAGCTGTGTTGATGAAGAACTTGTTAAGAAATATAATTTCTAATGTGACTTTTGAAATCTGGCCATGCTCCCTTGCTCTTTTTCTTTTGGTTTTTTTTTGTTTGTTTGTTTTCTACCTTCTTTATATATTTACTAGTTGTTTGAAAACTTCTCCCTTCATGTTCAAATACATCACAGAAACACAGAATCATTTAGGTTGGAAAAGACCTCTGAAATCATCGAGTCCAACCTTTGACCAATTCCCACCTTGTCAACTAGACCACGGCACTATGTGCCACATCCTGTTGTTCCTTGAACACTTCCAGGGATGGTGACTCCACCACCTTCATGGGCAGTCCATTTCAATATTTAACAACCCTTTCCATGAAGAAATCCCTCCCAATGTCTGGCCTGAATCTCCTGGGGCACATCTGGAGGCTATGTCCTCTTATCTTGTTGCTGCTTGCCTGGGGGCTGACCCCCACCTGGCTACAGCCTCCTTTCAGGGAGTTGCAGAGAATGACAAGGTCTCCCCTGAGCCTCCTCTTCTCCAGACTAAACAACCACAACTCCTTCAGCCACTCTTCAAAGGACTTTTGCTCCAGACCCTTCATCAGCGTCATTGCCCTTCCCTGGACCCGCTCCAGAACCTCAGTGTCCTTCTTGTAGTGAGGGGCCCAAAACTGGACACAGGGTTCAAGGCGTGGCCTCACCAGTGCTGAGTACAGGGGGGGCAATCACTACCCTGACCCTGCTGGCCAAGCTGTTGCTGATCCAGGCCAGGATGCCATTGGCCTTCTTGGCCACCTGGACACGCACACTGGATCGTGTTCAGATGCTGTTGACCAGCACCCCCAGGTCCCTTTCTGCTGAGCAGCTTTCCAGCCACGCTTCCCCCAGCCCATAGTGATGCACGGGGTTGTTGTGACGCAAGGGCAGGACCCAGCACTTCACCTTGTTGAACCTCTCACGATTGGCCTCAGCCCACCAATCCAGCCTGTCCAGATCCCCCTGCAGAGCCTTCCTGCCCTCCAGCAGATCAACACTCCCACCCAGTTTGGTGTCATCCACAAATTTACTGGAGATACACTTGATTCCCCATCCAAACATTAAGGCTGGGCTGCGATGGAAGGGACTGAACTACTGTTAGTGCCACGTTGACATTGCAAAGTACCTGCATGTGGTAGGTACAGTTTTATCTCTCCAGTACTCATCTACTACCAGGAACTTTGGTACTGGAGAGGGATTTTTGACTGACTTCAGATTTAAGGATTGCCAAAACTCTAATGTTACTATTCAGAATTCCTCATGCCTTTCCATCCAAAATACCATTCTTAATCTGGTTGGATCCTGAGGTCCTCTTAGACATTCTGGTCCCTTTTCAAAAAAAGCTGAGCTGTTGAAACCTGGCGCTGTGGTTGGATTTCAGCAAATGTGGTTATGACAGTGTGCATCTCTCTGCAGTTTCAACTGGATTATCTTATTTTTGCTTCCTTCTTAAATATTTGTGTAATGGTGTTCATGTTTGTTCTGTCACACATCAGAACCACTGGAATTTAAGGTTTATAAATTATAAATTGCCTTTTCTTTTTTTTTTTAATCAAATACTGACTGTTGTGGTTTTGTCATTTGAGTGCCTTAGAAGGCCTTTAGATTTGCGCTGGGTTTTTTTGGGCTTTCATAGTTAGTTCTTAGTAACTTCAGTACTGTTAAGATAAGTTACAGAATGTACAGATGTCGCAAAGATTTGCTACAGCATTAGAAAGAGTAAACCAGCTCCATTATGTCCCTTCCCACCATACATGTTCCAGCAGTTCAGCTGCAATGCCAAGTGTTGGCACCTCACAGTGTGAGTCCAGGTCAGCCCTGATACTGACCTCCTGCAAAAAGGATTGCTGGCAGCCAACATAGCAGGGCAGGATTAGGAGAGGAGGAGTGGATCATGTCAATACATACTAATAGTAATTGATAAACAGAAAATGGAATCTTCCTGAGCTCAGAGGAAGGAGTGATCAGTTATAGAATAGGAGTTTTTCCTTTTCCCTTGGCAGGTGTGGGATTTCACTTATTCTGCAGTCACTGTCCTGGCTCCCTTTTAAAGATAATAAGATATTCTGGTTAATATCCTTGCTATATGTGAAATTGAAGGTTTATCACTGACCTTGAAAATAAGAATTAATGCAGTTGCTTCTATAGTGCCAATTAAGTTCTCCATTTAATTCTGTGAGCCAGCTGGAGATGTTTGTGACTGAGACTTCAGATGTCCTCATCTTAATCTGAGTTGCTGGTGGTGTTTTCCCTCTCTCTGGTGCCTTACATCCAGGACAGCTGCTTCTGAGAACGTTAGCGCTTTCTAATCCCCTGTGTTCACGGCCTCCTTGTTCAACCCCTGTCTTTGATCTCAGACTGAAAACTGTATTTAGTTGTCTAAATATGAAACCCAGAGTGGTCTCATCCTTACATATGAAAGTGAACAGTTAAGAACTGTTTTAAAACTGCCCGACTGAACAGAAACTTAAGACTGGTTGTTAAAGGATTACACTTCCTTCTAGCAAATCATATTTGGTGTGTAGAGGTAGCAGGGATGAAGTTGTTTGTTAGTCTGAATTTCTGGATGTTGTCTAATGCTTCTTGTAAAGTTTGCTGGTCCCCAGAAAGTTTCTGATGCAATTGCTGTTCTGGGATCTGCCCTTTACCAACATTGTCAGTCTTGTTGAGCTTTTAGGAAAGTATTTGGCCAGTGACAGGGTGGGAAGAGCTACTATTGTTTGGATTTCTTCACTTAATGCAAATTCCCTTTTTGTTTTGCTGCTGGAGCATCTTTCCTCCTTCCTGCTACAGGTAAAGGCAAGCAAAAGCTAGTATTCAGGGAACAACACTGGATTCAAACTGAGGGCTCTGATTCATGATCAAGCTCATCTGTGTCCACCAAACTGGAATAGCTTCTTGCATGTGTATTCTTATCTGACAGGAGGTAATTTGATTGATTTCACTTTCCCGTGAAAGAGGATTACTGGATTTGTGTTACCTTACTTTACTTTTCCTGCTCACAACCACCACCCACAAAGCAGAACTTGATTGTTTCTGAATAGCTGCCCAAACCACAGTACCTTATGAGTCTCTAATACCATATATTTATGAATTGTGAAGCGTTGCAATGACCATAAAGTAGATTAGCAAATGGGGGTGATTTTTAAAATTCCTTTCTTTCTCAGTTAATCTCTGTTTAAAACTTAGTGACCTTCTTCTGACTGTACCTTTGAAAAGTTTTGTAGACTTAGCCAAGTGTTACTGTGTTCAGAACTACTGGTATGAATACAGCTAGTTCCTTGAGCAGTGGGATTTTCATCTGGCTATTTGCACCTCTTGCAAAGCTCCAAGGTGATCCGTAGCTGTGAGTGTAGAAGCCTGGTCAGTCACGCTTTCTGAAGAACCCATTCCTTACTGTCTGCACAGAACCAAATGCCCTTTACTTAGGACTTTGCATAGCAGTAGAAGAAATTAATAAAAGGAAAGCGAGTCTTGCATGTTCTCTGGCAGTCAGTTCAGTCAGCATGACCTGTGCTGTCAGCATCATGGAGCAGAAGTTGGCTCTCTCTAATCACTTCACTAGTGTTCAGAATTTCACTTTTCTCTTAGACTTGACTCATTGGAGTGCTTGTCAGCTGGCCTAGCTCACTTGTCATGTTATCTGTTGTGTCTCTTCAACTAGTCTGTCTCCCTTGCATGAATGATAACTATTTAATTGGGTTATTATGGGATGATGGACCTGGCTGCAGGTCTCTGTTAGAAGCATCATCCCCCATTCTTGAGATGAACACTGCATTGCCTTATTTCCCAAGAGCTCATAGCCCCAGCTAACTTTTCCAATGAGACTTCTTTTTTTTAAATTTTTAATGAAGAAAACATTCTTTTTCTTTTTTTTTATTTTATTTTTTTCCCCCAGGGAGCCCTGATATTAAGATATTCAGCTGTCTGTCTCATTTCCTAATATGCAATTTGTCAGGAAGTGAGTTTCCATTAAATTCTTGATAATTAGCATACTTGGACTTTGATAGACATTTTTCCTTTTTGCAACAAATTTTTTTTTTTAGCTCATTATCTACATGCAAGATCAGTCAGCTAAATTCCTGTCTGTCAGACATCTCTATCTTTGTTCATTTTTAACCAGTTTCAGGTGCATAAGTATTGCAGTGAATTACTGCACTGAATCTCAGATTTTACATGGGTCGCAGGTGAAATGAGTTGGGAAGACTCCGCCTGGAACATGCTGAATGTTTTCTTCTTCCATGCCACCTGTTTTGAAATTACACTTTTCCTTGGTTTTTATGCTAAAAAAGGGAGCAAGGCTTCAGGCTAGGTCAGCAGTGGGGTGGTATCTGGAGAGCCCTAATCCTTTAAAACAGTGTATTTAGTACTCAGTCCCCCCTTTGGAAGGGACTGGCAGGACTTGAGAGAGCCTTTCTATGTACATTATGCTTAGTTCTATCTCGGCTTATTGAGGCTATCACAGGCACTGGATTCAACTAATTTTTTTATTATCACAGTGTTTTCTTTGACTAAATTGAATTTTCCATTGCTATTGCAGCTGCTTTCTCAAAAGAACTGGTTATAAATGCACAGCCTCTTTCTTTTTCCTGAACATACTGCTTAAAAAACACATGGACATGGCTGTATTAACATAAAAATCTCTTCTTGCTCAGTTACTCATCCACTGGCCTTTTCTCCTGTGGGTGGCTGTTGTAAAAGAGCTCTTGGAAGTGCAAACAGTGATGTTAGTTCTCAACCAGTTTTGTCCAACAGCTTGTCAAGATGTCAGAGGAGAAGACAGCTGCGGCAAAAATCCAAGCCCTTACCCTGGATGACATCCATGGCAATGTTCAGTAATTTTTGCCCCAGGGTAATGCTAAAGTAAATTACATATTAAAAATGAGGTAGGGAAAGTAGCAAAGAAGTAGCTAATCCCACTAAGCCATGAGCTAGAGAGAGCTTTTGGCCATGAGCGTGGAGTGGATAGATCCCAGCTGGCCACAACAGACCATCCAGTCACATTAACTTCAAAGGGGCGCTCAGCAGCTATGGGTTCTCCCAGGGATACTAACACCATCCAGGAGCAGAGAGAGGAGGAAAGGATGCTCAAAGGGGGCAGACTGCATAGGCCACGTGACAGTTCCTGAAGGGGGATTAAGGGAGAAGTAAAAATTGTCATAGCTCTGCATAAATACATTCCTCTGTGAAGAAACGTGGAGGCTCTGGGATGCTCTCACAGCAAGGCAGGAAACATGAACAGCAAATGACATGGAAAGCTCTTCTAAAATTCCTTTTCTAATCGGTCCTCACTCTGTGTGTGTGCTGTGGTCCCAGTACTTTGTCAGGTGCTGTGTAGCTCCGACCTTGAATCCAGGGCAGACAGGGAAATGGCATTGGGAAAGAGAGCCAAACTCTTCGTGGCCTGTGTTACATCCCTTCAGTCTGGAGTGCAGATGGAAGCATGAGCCAGCTCTTTGGACTTTCCTGGCCCCAAGCAGCATGGCTGTCAATGAGCCTCAGGTCCCCTATTTGCAACTGATTTGAATCTTGTGCACTTCAAAGGTACTGTCTGCAAAAGATAATGATGAATGTTATGCATCAGCCTGTGGCTTCTGGCGGTCTGACTTTAAAAGAGGTAGAGCAAACTTTGAAAATAATACCAGCGGGTTTTAGTTCCTGTCACTCTTTCCTATACCAAAACCTTGCTCATACTGCTGCCTGGTTAAAGTCGAGAGAAAGAAAGTATATGGAAATCAATGCAGAAGTTTAATATAAGCTAAAGACCAACGAGTCACACCATGACCTGACCATAATTCTGGACACCAGCTTCTTTGGGAGCCTTCATTCTGTGTGGGCTACTTGGACAACAGGGCAAGGAGAACACAGGTTAACAGGGCTTGAGTGTTTGCCTTTGAATTATCTCTTCAGATACAGATATGGATGCAGGATGGTGGGTGAGGCTGTCAGACTTCTCGTTCAGGTAGCTGGGTCACTTAAAAGTCACATGGCTGAAAGGTTAGCCAAGGATAAAGAGCAGGCTGTTTTCCCCACTGAGGTGGCTGCAGGCCGCCACACGCAGGCGTGAGGTTGTGGGCAACTTGTCAGTGTAGTGCTGAGGGAGCTGCCTCACAGCTGCCAGCTGATCAAAGTCAGTGTTCCTCCCTGCTCTCCTTCAAAAGGGGGCCCTGTCCTTGTTTCTGAGCTGCTGCAAGCCGAATGGCTGCTTTTAATAGAGTGTGCACAGAAGATGGTTGTAGGCAATTGAATTAGGGTTGCGTTATTAGTCCATCTGTGCAATATGCTCTGTTTATTGACAATCTGGTTAGAGTGGCTGGAGCTTGTTAAAGGTAAAGTGTTTCCTACTGTTGAATTTTGGGAGTTGTCCACCTGTTAAGAAGCAGCACTTGAGGAAGGGCTCTCTTTAGACTGAAAAGGGGCTCCCTAAGAACTGTCTGCACTGTTTTTCTGGCTTTCTGGGAGGGGGGAGGATCGCATGGGAAAGGCTCATCAGATAACAGAATTTGCTCTGTAGTTCATTGTGATGTGCATGTTCTCCCTCCATCCGCTTGCGGCAAGGGGCAGCTGCTGGCATGTGGGATTGGATGAAGGGCTTCAGGAAGAGCTCTCTTGCTTACATTTCTAAAGGTTGCCTCGTGGGGTCTGATCTGTGGCAACTCTTAGCCAAAGTAATTTTCTTAATGTCATTGGGTCCATGCGGTATCTTTGTGAAGGAAATGTGTGCATCAGAAGGAAAAACCATGTGATGAGCTGTTGGTTCAGGAAGGTGTGACATGACTTTTGCAGCAGGTTTTGTGTGTGTGTCAAGATCTTGCCTGTAACAGCAGCCTCACTGTGGTTTTTGAAATGGAAAGCTTATCTCTAAGGTTGATCACTAAGAAAGTAGGGGACCAATACAGCAACTGCTTATGCAACAAGTACATTGCTTTTTGAAGATAGCAGGTGTGCACTGTTGCCTGGGGAATAGAAGAATGGTCAGAATCATAACTCTTTACAAAAACCATCAGGCTTTTGACTTTGCTGCAAGCCCTTATTTCAGAGCTTGGCTATCGGTGCACTCCCCTTCTGCTCACCAGCCTCAGATGTTTATTGTTGTATACCAGAGCTATCCATAGTGCTCCAGTCATGGCTTGTAAATAATCTTGATTGGTCTTTTTCAGTACTGTGTCCCCATAAGTGAGCTCAAGTATTGCACTTTACGAGACAACACAAAATGTCTTTGGTATCTGTATCAGTTTATACATTCATAGTGAAAACCCCATGCATAGAAGCAGCACTGATGACTAAAGAGGGTGTGGGAGTGACTTAGGAGAACAGACATTGAAAAGCTTATACAGGTGTAACTTGACTACAAGGCAATTTATAAGATGTGCTGTGACTGTATTTAGAGTTTGAAAGTAACAGGAATGTGGATAATTGTTTAGGGTGATCTAATGGGGATCAATTTAAGCAAAGGATCAAATATCAGAATTCTTTATGATAAGATTCTTCACTCTGAATAAAAAGAGCCTCTGCCACTTTCTCTGTACAGAGGACAAAGTAGTCTTAATCTATGGAACAATACTGCGTAACACAAGACGTGCATTTAAACATTTTAAAATAAGTACTGGTTTTGAAATTAAGTTAGGAAGCAACTTCAGTTTCTAGAGGTCCAAGCTACAAAGGACAGCTCTTGAGCACTACAAGGGTTCTTATTGTGGCTAATTATTTTCAAAAGAATCAGAAGAAGCTAAACAACAAGCTCTTAATGAAACACAGCACTAAACTTGGAAAATTTTAAGCAGTTTTGTTTGTACCAGCATGAAGGTTGATGTAAACCTCGGACAGCTTATCTTCAGTTACCTGAAGCAACACCTGTGAAGCAACACAGTATGAAAAGAGGAGAAGAGTAACAGTGCATAACAATGTGCTGTTCTTCAGACCATCAGCATTACTGTAGTGTGTCAGTCCTGCACAGGAGCATCTCTTCATGGAGAGCTGTGAGACTGCAAAAGTCAGTCCATATGAAAATGAGCAACACAGTTCAGAGACAGTCTGTAGTTATAGAGATCAAACCTTAAAAAGCCAAGGATCACATAACATGTCTGCATTGTGTATTCATTCACTTCATCTGGAAGAAGGAAAAGTTTAATAACTGAAAGCTAGACTAGGGAATCCAATCCATCCAGATACTACAGAAGGGGAAGACTGTGGAATATCAATGCACTTTGAAATCGGTATCCTGGTAGACCCTGGTGTATTTGTGACGATTTGCAAGTAACCTGACAGTGCATGAAATAATTGTCTTTGTAGATATGAAACAACATTGACATCGACTTTGAAATTTAAATGAGAGAAACAAAGTAAAGTTCTTTTAGATGCATAACCTTGGTGCATTGACTTACTTTTTCTTTATAATAGGTTAATTACTTGAACAGGTATCAGTTAAATAGGTTTCTGGTTTATTATAAAACAGAAACAACCATGTGAGGATCCGTGTTCTTGAGCAGTTACAGCATATTGCTTCCAACCCTGATAAAAATACAACCTAAACCAAAGTGATTTAATTGTCTGGGAGTAAATAATTGTTATTCAGGAAATGCTTTGTTTGGCCTGTCCTGTTGACACTGTGAAATGCAAATCACAAAGCAGATAGCACTGTAGTCTCATTTGTTCGTGTGCTGTGTGTGGTGCACACAGCAAATGCACGAGCAGCAGCTTTGGTAGCCAGTTAGGAAGCTGCACTGGTGTCCAGGGTCTTTAATGCAATTTCTTCGTAACAGAGCTGTATTTGAGCAGAAACTTTCATCGAACCATTCTGTCCTTTTCAGCATCTTGGGTTTGTTGTTGTATGGCATCTGCAGATAAGTAGGGAGTTATTCAATATTAATAGGTTTATTTTATCAATTTAAGTGTTTTATTGAAGAGAGTTCCCTAGTATATGATAAAATCTTTATTCAAAGCTATGAAAACGTGATAGAATTTGATGATCCTTCTAGTGCATTTGATACAAAAACATTTTACATTTCCAACAAAGACCAATGCTGCCCTAATTACAAACTGTTACACTCTAAATAGTAGAATTTAATCTTGTCTAGTCTCAATATCAGCATTTTCTTTATCAGTCTTGTGAGGTGGTGTTTGTTGGGAGGGCATTCAATTTCATGCCATTTTAAGCAATTTCACTGGCAAAGAGCATAGATTCACAATGTATTTAAATGGAAAATGGAAATTCTCAGTAAAAAATTCTTAAGATCTCATTTGAATTAGCTTATAGTTCTCTGTGGGATGTGAGTCTGTGTGTAATCCTAGGCTTTTCTGTAGCAGCATCCTTCAACAGTCTCCTCCAAATTGCTTTGTGGAAGAATATTGAGTTTAGTTTTATATTTGGCACCCAAGTTCCCCATTGAATAATTGAAGTAAATTCACAGTGTAAAATACACAGAATTGAGAATGTCCAGGCAAACACAGCTGCCAGGTGAGCTCTAGCTGTTAGCCAGAGCTAATGAGCAAGGCATTGTGTTGTGAGTAGCTTAAAAGTTATTTTTCCCATAAATCCAACACAACAACGCCACAGTTGGTGTCATTTTTGGTGGAGAGGGAGGACCAGTTGCATTGCTTTCTGTAGCTTTGCCAGGTTCAAGGTGTGTTCAGAATCCAAGTGCACTTTGGGGAAAACATGTTTAAGTCCTGACATCACTATAGGTGTGAGCACATGTGCAATGAATTATTGTCTCTTCTGCTATAGCATGTGGCAGGGTCCCATTGGAGGAATGTGCTCTGGTAGGAGGCTGAGTGGTACAGAAGACTTTTCTCACTTGATCCCAAACCTCCAGGTGATCTGCGTGCTTTTCTTTTGTTCTTAAAACCACTCAAGCACAGCTGTGGCAAGGTGCTGACTGCTGGTATTGTCCTAAGTGCAGATATGAGACGTTCATGTGAGCTGTGGAGGAATATTTGCTTACCAGGATTTCTTACTTTCCCTCTTTTTTTTTCCTTTCCCTACCTGCCACACAAGGGAATAAATCAATAATAAGTGAGAAAATACTGCTTGGGTTTATTGTTTAATTCCCTCAGTACCTGGTTTCTCGAGAACATAGGTTTAGTTTAAAGCAGTCCCTAAGCAACAGTCTGGCTGTAATTCATGCTTCCTTTTCTTACCAAGACACAGGAAGCCCTAGGTCTTCACAGAGGTGAGTCTTTCTGAGATTGAAAATATATCCTCATTGCTCTTAAGTGTGCTCGAGATGTTTTGTCACAGTGGACAATAATTGTGTCTTGGTAATGGCAACCTGACTTCCAGAAGTATTACATTTGCCCTAAAGTCTGTCCTTTTCACCAGTTTTTTCAAGTTGTTAACATGAGGGCAATATCCAGCTCCCACTGAGAATCTGGCTATTTCTTTTAAGTGCCTCCATGGGAAATAAAATATTTGCAAAATCTACCTCCAGTCTGTTCTTGATGAGCAGGCTGAACACAGTAACTCCCAGGCCACTGTTCAGGCATCTTATTCTGTGTCTTAACCGCAGAAATCACTGAAATCAGGAGAGGTAGGAATGCAGCTGGTAATTTGTGCTAGCCAGTCTTTTTAGCTTGCTGGACTTGATGAAAGCGCCATTTCAGTTTGGTAATACGAACAGTTAAGCCTGGTTTCATTACTGCTTGCACAGACTTTTGTGTGAAAGAGATCAGATAAAAGCTGGAATTGTAACTACAAACCAGAAAAGGAAAGGAAGTCAGAGCAGGAAATGGGCATGTCATGTCCCATAATTTGCCAGCACTTCTTAATCCTCCATTGTTGTAAACTTCATATTCTATTTCTGTTTATCCATCCTTTTCTCCACGGCTGTGAACTCAGAATAACTTTGCTTGTGCTATCCCCGTCTGTCCCAGCTGTGTGCTATTTCTGAGCGGATGATGCCATTTGCAGCATGCTGCCATACTGTGTAGCTTCTGCAGCGGGCAAATATCCACCGAAGCCTGTGGGGGCAACAGGAAAATTTATTATGCTGGTGACCTCACTCAGCGCTCCAGGAGCTGAAGGTTAATGCACTAATATACAGTATCGGTCTACCTTCTGCTGTGGTACTGTTTCAAAGTGCCTTCTGCATTTCAGGGAGTGTCTTGAGTTCAGTACATTTAAATCACTTTTATATGATTTTTGGTTCAATAAGGTAAATTTGTTGCCAATATAAAATGTCTTCAAGTATTTGGGGAAGAAGGTTTGATTTGAGCTGATGTTCATTATGGGAAGACTAATGGGGCCACTGATCTCATTATTTTGTTATTGACCCTTAACTTCCTATGATGGGTCAGGCATCCCTACTTTAGCTTCAGGACAAGTTTACCCAGTGAACAAATTCCCATCCTGTTGTGTAATATCTTTCTTTAGAAAAGTTCCATTCATCTTTAGTGTCTGATTTTAATAATCTCTACTCTGTATCCAGTCCTACATGTGTGTAACTTGAGCTATTAGAGGCAGGTTACACAACTTTGGCAGGGTCCCATACCACGTCCTGGTGTCTCCCCAGTACTGTAATATAACTGCCAAGAGATCTGTGTTTGTGGAGTCATAGACAATACCTTTTTCCAACTTAATCCATCTTGGGTTGTGGCTTTTCTAGTTCATCCTATAGAGACATATGAAATGTTCTGCAGAGTACTTCAAAACAGCCCAGCCAGGGCAGGCTTGAGAGATGGTTCTGTGTGAGCCTCATGAACTTCAACAAGGCCAAGTGCCAGGTTCCACACCTGGTTTGGGGCAATCCCAAATGCAAACACAGATTGTGCAAACAGTGGATTGAGAACAGCCCTGAGGAGAAGGACTGTGGGGTGTTGGTGGATGAGAAGCTCAACATGACCTGGCAATGTGCTCCTGCAGCCCAGAAAGCCAACCATGTCCTGGGCTGCACCAAAAGCAGTGTGGACAGCAGGTTGAGGGAGATGATTCTCCCCCTTGACTCCATTTTCATGAGACCCCAACCTGAAGTACTGAGTCCATTTCTGAGGTCTCCAATATAAGAAGAACATGGACTTGCCGGATCAAGTCCAGAGGAGAGTGAGGAAGATGATCAGAGGGCTGGAGCATCTCCCCTGTGAAGACAGGCTGAGAGAGATGGGGCTGTTCAGCCTGGAGAAGAAAAGGCTCCAGGAAGATTTTATTGCAATCTTCTAGTAGTGGCAAGACAGCGGGGAGTGGCTTCAAACTGAAAGAGAGTAGGTTTAGATTAGGTGTTAGGAAGAAGTTCTTTACTCTGAGGGTGATGAAGCACTGGAACAGGTTGCCCAGGGAAGTTATGGATGCCCCATCACTGGAAGTGTTCAAAGCAAGACTGGATGGGGCTTTGAGCAACCTGGTCTAGTGGAAGGTGTCCCTACCCATGGCAGGGGGTTCAGATCTGGATGCTCTTCAAGGTCCCTTCCAACCCAAACCATTCTAAAAATCTATGATTCTATAGATGTTATCATTATAAGAGAATTGCAGTAATATGTTTCTTCACCTTTTTGCTTTCTCTGTCCTCCTGAAACAAAGAGAGCATGCATGCCTTCCCTTTTGTGAGAAGCTTTTCAGAAAGGACTTCTGATAACTGAGAAGAATGCTGGGTGCTGCAACAGTGCCATATCAGTCAGGGTGAGTTTTTGTCAGGTGTCTGCTGTCTTTGCAAGCAGCTTTTCAGTCTGTCTTCCCTGGCTGTCAGCCTGGCAGCCAGAGCTCAAGTGAAGAAGGATAGTGCAGCTATGCTTCTCTGTGTCTGACTGTAATATTCCCAGCACAGGATACAGTGCCTCATCTCCGCCACATTGAAGGGACTAATAAAATTTGGAGGGAAGGAAGGAGTGAGTGAACTTCCTTAAAGCTTTACGACAATTTGTCTTTAATCTCCAAACAACCCGTTCCTTTCCTTGAAAATCTGTGTATCCTCAGGAACCTGTCAGTGTAAGACAGTGAGCTGGTCCAGGGTGAGAACCTGTCCAGAGTGGGAGCTGTCTCCTCTCCTGCTTCCCTGAAAGCACAGTACGTTTCCTGCACCATCGTGCCTAGGGCTGTGGTACAGTCCTACAAATGCAGGTTCAGTATGACAACCAAGGTACTACACAGCACCTCACAGGCCACCTCCCTGGTTTGTAAATAAAAGCAGAGGGTGCCTTCACTCACATTTGCCCGTACATTTGGAACCCCTTTAACAGACATTACAGTGTGTGCCATCTGTGCACCCTACGAGTGTGCTGTGTCCCCCGATGCTCTCTCATCTGCACAGCCTGAAGGCAGGCAGCACCGTGCTTGTGTTCAACAGCTCATGCTGTCTTGTGTGCTCGGTGGTTTGTTGAACTGCTGCTGTCCTGTCACGCAAGGTGCCTTCTGTCTTGACTCTATTCTTATCAGACTGGAATGTTACCTGCTGGTGGGGGGGAACATGGCTATCCTCATCTGTCTGTTGGCTCTGGTCTTTTGCCATGCTACTTACACTTCTAATGGCCCAGAATTTCTTATAAACTCTTTTTCTAATAAATTAATCTTGTAGGTTCATGTTTTCTAATGGACCTTTTTTATTAAGGAATCTTATTTATATACAAACATACAGTAAAAATGTGAGAAAGATGTACCTTGCTGAAAGTATACTGGCTGCAACTTAAAAGGCTTTTTTTAAGCCTCTATTTTAGTTTCCACATGCTTTTTATCTCTTGAACTACAGAGAACAATTTCCTCTGCTTTGAGGAAGTTCTGTAATTTAACTTCTCGTTTCCAACGTCCTCCTGTGTCTTTTATCTCATGTCTCAGAATTTTAAAGAATTTCATTAGCCACTTTAAGGACATTGCTTTAGCTGGAATCTGCTTTACTCTGTAAAGCCTTTTAAAAAAATCTTTTAAAGCCTAGTATTTCTTATAATGTCTCTTATAAGGACTGTATTTCACACTTGAACCAAAACTACTAGTCTTGCTAAAGTCTACATCTTCCCTGTAACGCTCGGAATGAAAAGCATTTGAAGAGTTTCCAGATTCCCACTAGGTTTCATTTCTGAGGACCTTCCCAGCTCCTTCACTCCTACCCATAGGTCTGGACCTTCCTCTCTCACCCATGCTCTCCAGGGAGCTCTTGTTGCACATCCCATGCCATGATCTCTTTGGAATTTGAGAAAAAAGGAGAAGATTGTCTCAGCTGGGGGCTTGTTCTTCACATCGAGTTTCTTCTGCCTCTTCCCTGGAATCTCTACCTCAAAAGCATATGCAGTTATAGGGCCAAATTTTCCAGGTGTCTTTGTTCTAAATTTATGATCTTGTGTTCCTGTGTAACCTTTTGGAACAGCTCGTCTTCTCCAGAAGCTCTGCTTTCACTAATACTGCTTAGCTGCAGATTAATAATGATCTTCTAGTCATCATGCTTCTTATTAAATATTTATATTGTGGTAGCACATAAAGGCTGTAACTGGGGTCTAATTGTGCTGATTTATTCAGACCAGTTCCGAGACCTTTGGTACTACTAACTCTAAGCTAGCAACCCTCCTACGTGTCCTTGTCCTTCGCTGTCATTTTGCTTGGTCAGGTCAGCACATGAAACGGATCCCTGATTCCCTGGTGTGGAAACTGAACAGCCGAAAACTGCAGTGTGCTGACAGCTCCCTGCGCTTGTTCTCTCTTCATCCTTTCTTTGATTTATTCTTGGAGTTTTCTAAAAGAAGGGGACAGGGCAGCCTGTCTTCCGAATTCCTCTGCAAATTTTTGCCTTCGTCAGTGTGTCTTTTCTATGTCTGTTGATTGTAAAGATTGTGAGGCAGCACAGGTGAGCAACTGCCTTCTTCCCTCACACACATAATGCAAATTGCTTCTCAGCTCAAACTATATAGCTCAGCTGCTGCCTGTACCTTATACATGGCAGCAGCTGAGCTATATAGTTTGAGCTGAGAAGAATCTTAATATCTTTCCCATTTCTTAAAAATTAATCTCCTTTAATCCTGGCAGCACTGTAATGTTTTACATTATGTGCAGGTAGGATTATGGTTTATTCGTTAGTAGAAGGGAAAGATTGATTATTTTTTTTCATTGCATCCCTAGTAGTTTTTTCTTTGCTGAAATCCTAGTTGGTGCTTTTTTCTCTGCTCAGCCTGACTCTGCAGAAGGTGAAGGTATAACACTCAATACAAAAAGTAAATGCCACAAGTCCTGTTGAAAGCAGCAAACTATCATTACTCTTTCTGTGACAGACAGTATTCTGAATCGAGTTGTGCAAGGTGATCTGCCCTTACACCGTCCACTCTCTTGTTAGCCACTGTGTTATCATCACCAGTTTTCATTGTTTTAATGGTTGCTCTTGTCTAGAAGGAAGATAATTTTGGGCCCAAAGCAAGACATAAGCTTGTCAATAAATATTCCCTTCCTGCTTTAGGATTTCCTTAAACTCGTACGGTCCAGTTGTCAACACAAATCTGTCATATCTTAGGCAGCAAATCACTTTAAAGCAAAGCAAAAGAAATCTCAGCTTGAAGTGCCCTCAAACCCTTCTTCTAGCGATAGGAGCACTGCAAGATGTGCTTCGCCTTATGTCTCTGGGTGATTGAAAATGGAACTTTGTTGACAAGCTATGGACCAATTGTTTATTTTAAGAAAGTGGAACAGAATACATTGTTGTGTTACAGAGCAAAGTCATCCAGCAGAAGTAATGAAGGCAGTTCTGAAATAGCATAGTTTTTTTAACTTTAGGGGGTTTCTTGCTTTTTTGGGGGGCAGGGGGGTGTTTGGTTGGTGTTTGTTTTGTTTTGGGGGGATTTTTTGTTTGTTTTTGTAATAGCTGGAAGTCTATTAGGACTGTGCTGAAGGTTGGAATCTTTTGTTCATGTCCTCATGTCTTGTAAGCACTGTACAGCACAAAAGACAAGTGAGCCTTGAAGTAACAGATCCTTATAGGTTCAGCGACTTCTTTTGCACAAGCACATACTCTATTAATATACAACTCTGTTTCTGTATATCAAAGGGGCTCTTAGGGCTAAAAATCCTTTGTTTCCTACTCACAGCTCAATTAAGTCCTGTCTGTAGATTATGATTACTAAGATCTGAGATGGGACCAACGGTTTTAAGAATTGCAGAGGTTCTGTCTTGATTATAAAGTGGATGTAAACTATTGGTATAAGGAGAATACAGAGCAGAATTGGATGCTTCAACATTTGGAAAAGACGCAAATAGAAGTCTGGTACAACGCTGAAGATGTCCAGAATTTACACAGTTAGTGTGGTAAGTGAGGATATATGAACATGAGAAAAGAGGAAGCAGTACAGAAATAAACCTTTTGGCAGTTCAGTCTGGAAAGTCTTCTGGCATGATTCAATGACTGGTGATTAATAAGCAAGGAAGATCCAGAGAAAGAAAGGAAATATGAAAAAAGTAACAAAAAACCCAACCCAACAAAAAGCAACAGCAAACAATAGTGAATGAGTTCAATAAACCATGAAAAGTATACGGCCACACAGAAGAGCATGGTGACAGACCCAGATGCCTGGGATGAGGATTCTCCATCTAGAGTCAGAAATCTGTGATGTAACCAATAACTGAGTTTGAAGATGATTAGAACATGGATGATTAGAACCTCAATTAGAATGTGGTCACAGCGGTCTCAGCTATTCCGAGTATGGCTTTATGCAGCATCTGGAGTTCACAGAAACAGTCTATGTACAAACACAAAAGCATCTGCAGATTCATGTTGGAGGTTGTGTCGGGGCTGAGCAGGAGTATTTGTGGTCTGTGTGCTGGATGCCTGCAGATAGGTCTGTGAGGTGCTGTGGGTGATCAGAACATTGTAAAACTTGTTTCCTAGTGTCCTGATTTTAGCCTGACTCTGCTAAGGTGCCCCATAAAGCCACTATTGGCACCGATGCTAGCCCAACATTGATGTTTACAAGAACGGGCAGAGGCCGGTTGCCTAAGTTGTAGCCACAAATATGAAAGAGAGGGATCTCAGACTCATAAGGGAAACTGGGGGAACATTGTTTTCCTTTCTGAAGAATTCCCATTGGTCAGCTATGAGGTAAGCTTCTCTTCTGGCCAATATCAGGTTCCTGCCCTCAATACATTACTCCTAAAGATTTTCATGCCAGCACTATGAAGTTAAATAGTTCTGCTTTGTAACTGTGAACATCAAAACACGCTAAAATGCACAGAGTGATTCTCCTGCCAATGGATTTTATCCTTGTTGTGCAGGAATTGAAGACTGGGTTGATTGCTTGGTCCTCCATGTGGCTCTGGTGAGACTGCCAAGAGTGGGGCAGCCCATTAGCATCAGCAGTATTTAGATTTCTGTTGTGAAGAGTTTTGCCTGACTAGGAACTGGTGTGAATAAATCCAATTCCAGCTAAAACAGTGAAGTTTTATATCTTCCTTCTGATTACTGAGCCATTCAGTTTCCCTTTTACGAAGCATTTCAAATAAAGAATGTCTGAAGTTATGAATGTACCATGAGCCAGAGGGACCCAAGCATCAGGGGTGAGACAGTCATGCTACTGTGAACAGAGGGAATAGAAAGTGTGGCTTCTCACTATCCCCCAGTTTTTTCTAGCCTGCCACTTTCTTTCCCCTGTGTACAGTATCTGCCGTCTGTGTGAGTGTAATTTAGTGCTAATTAAGAAGTGAGTGGGAGCCATAAGCTCATTTCATTTAGAACCTGGAAATGGCCTCCTGGGAGCCCAGAGAGGGTACCGTCTGCTTTCTCGCCACAAAAGCTTCTCCACCTCACTGCCGTAATTCTAACCACCAAGCTCCAGATCTCAAAATTCAATGCCAGCTCAGATTTACGGAGCATTAAGCGACTGAATTAAATCCTCAGCATTCACTCGGCGTCAGCCTGACTGAGTAAAGGATTTCACGGGCTGGGGTGCTCTACAAGGCCATAATTTATAACGTTATGCAGAAGCCGCTCCTCTGAGTTTTATTTTGGCTTGCCGCAATTTCTTTTTATTAAGGCCCCAATAGTATTTGTTGTTTTTCTGTTTGCTTTGCTGTGGGAGTTTTAGATTAAATCTAAATAAATAAATGAGGTTTAAAATTAAATTAGGTTTCACTTGCATGAGTTGGGGAGTGAAGTGCATCTTTCTTTCACCATATAAAACATAACAGACCCATTACCCATCACAGAGCCCTCAGTTGCTCCTGAAGAAAAAATGACATTTCCTTCTGCGTAGAAAATACTTAAAAGTCCCAAGAATAGATTTATAGGAATATTTTAACCTTTTCTTTGATCCTTGAAATGTCATTGTTCTGTAGGCTACATTGCAAAACGTGACCTTTTATAGGAACCGTGGGATGGATTTGATCTTTGGAAGACGTTTTAGAGATAATGCACTACAGGGTGCAAAGAACGTTCACTCATGAAAAAAGAGCTGGAAATGGTTTTGTCTGCAGATATTTGTTTGTGGTGTACCTGGAGGACAAAAGGATTGTTTATGACGAGGCTGATATTTCTTGGACAACAATGAAGAAAATAAGATAACGCAGCATCTTCTTTTGGTTTAACGTGCAACAGTTTTGTTTTTATTACATTTAAAAGAAAAATTAAAGTAGCAGAAGTTGTTCACATGGGGGATGCTTGCAAATTAATGTGTCTGAAATGTAACAATTTTTTATGAGCACTAGGTCTTTGGTTTTCAGAGTGCACTCTGACTTCCTGACTGGGAAAACACAAAGCTGAGCGGTTCTGGGGGGAAAAGAACTGACCCCTTGCTTCAGATTTGTGTTTCCCCTGGTAGTATTCTCTTTCATGGTGCTGCAGCCCTGCTCTCTTGAGCCCATTCTCTAGTTAACTTACACCTAGCATTGTCCATGCCATTCACAGTATCAGCTCCCCGGCGACAGATCTTGGCATGAAAAGATGTGTTTCAGCATTTTCACGATGTCTGTGAGAAGCCTGTGAGTGAATGCAGATGCAAGTCTATGGAATCACTCTGTGTGGGTGCTGTCTCTTTGCTTTGCTAATAACTCTTCCAAACCAGATAATTCTGAAAGATGTCACAGCTATTATGAACAAATACTGTCAGGTTGTACCTAATTCCTTAGTTCTTGCATGTGCAGAATTTTCACTGAAACCTCTTGTTGGCAGTATGAATTGGATTTTCCCCAGAATATGAGAGATGTTGTTTCTGTCCCAGTAGAGCTTGCAGTCCAAGCAAAGGGAAAATCTATCCAGTAAGAAAGCAGTAAGAAAGACAGTGCGTGAGAGAACAAGGATCACAAGTTGACACCCTAGTTATAGTTTATCCAAGTTTAGGATGAAGTAGGAGGCAAAAGCACCAAATGAATTCTGAGGCCATACCAATATTGAAAGAGTTCTTGGCACTGGCTCTTTGGGCTGCTGAACTGCCTGACCCCTAGAGTGAGACTGTGCTGGACCTCAGTCACTTCAGAGCTTGGGATGGAGATTTAGTCAAGAATTCTCAAACACGTTAGGAAGTCAAAGTGCAGAAGACTGAAGGGTAGGAAAGAGATACTGACCTTGAGGAGGTGAAGTTCTAGATGGCAACAACCCTATCTTGCAGAGACTGAGAACCGTGATGTGGCACAGAAGTCCTGGGGGCCTTTCAGGGAGGCCACAGAGACCTGAACGTTGTCGTCAGAGACACTGGGCCTGAAAGGATTTCATACATACCTAATGTGCCGGAAAAAAAATTAGTGTCTGGGAGTCATTGGCCTTTTTCAGTGTGACATGACTATTGGGAAGTGATGGCTGGTGACATTTTGAATGTAGGAAGTGAAATGAGAAAAGCAAAGATAGCTCAATGGCAAGTTGCATCAGGAAAACAATGCACATGTATATTAAGTAACAGTACAGTCTTCTCACATTGCTCAAATAATTGGGCTGTTACTCTGATGCTTTACACAGATGATTTTTTATGGGGTTGTCCCTTGGGCAAGCAGGGTTCTGCATGGAACACCTGTGTGGTCTGTGTATGATGTTTGGTCTCTGTGTGCTGCCAAAGACAAGTTGAAAATTGCAAGTGTGATGGTATATGAATTTTTCTCTTATTCTGTCATAGTACTGGTGAAACACTTCAGTGTAACGTAGTCAACCCCAAAATCCTTCAAACAGCTGAGAAAAACTTTCAGATGAACATGGGATGTTTCACTTGTATTGTAGGAAGAAGGTGATGATGTGTAAACTCCCTGTTGTCAAGTGAGTTGTCAGCAATATTAATGTGATGTGTACCATATCTAGCTGCATCGTGCACCCTGTTAGAGGTCATGAGATTATCAGAAAATCATTATAGCATGAATATGTTTTATGCTTGGTGATTTGTACGACATTGTGAGATCAAAAAGAGGATTTTGTTGTCTAAGGAAGCAACCTAATCTGTGATAATCCAAGCATGTAGTAAATCATAAGAAATCACTGCATCTAAAAAGTCTCCTCCAGCTACCAAAAGCGAACTTGCCCCCAGATGCATTTAGTGTTGTTTCCTTTGCCTTCCTCCTATATGTCACTTAACTATGGCTGCAGGATAATGTACTTACCTGTATTAAAGAGTGGGTAAGGGATAAGAAAGGCAGTATCAGATGCCTTTGATATCATCAGATGTCCTTGCCCTAAGAAAAAACAATTCTAGACATTTAGTGAGACTGTACTTCTAAGTCATGATTTGAATGCATGAGGCACCATATTGCATTGTGAATTCAAGCCCTCTGCGCCAGTGCTTAGGAAGCATCTCCAGCTTAGTTCTCTGAAATACTACTCAGCAGTGAAGTGTTGCTGGGTTTGTC
Organism: Falcunculus frontatus; assembly: GCA_013398115.1. Classification (NCBI taxonomy): domain Eukaryota; kingdom Metazoa; phylum Chordata; class Aves; order Passeriformes; genus Falcunculus; species Falcunculus frontatus. The sequence continues at coordinate 2,907,387 of VZRV01008896.1, read as the reverse complement.
CTCTACACCTTGATATGGGAGGAAGCACTGGACAGAATCCAGAACAGAAATTCAGAATTAAGTTTCAAGTAGATATTAATGCACTTTGTTGTTTTTCCTCATTTCCCCAGACGACTGCACAAAACAGACACTTCCCAAGATTCAAGGAGGCAATGAAAGTGTATGGCAGAGCTCCTTCAGAATTACTGCACCTGTTTGTCTTCTCAATTGCATAATCCAAATAATTGCCTTTGTTCTGTAATCCGGTGATATTGATTCATCCTATTCTTAAATCTCTTTGCAGTTGGCACTCCCAAGGTGATCTATGATACTAGGCATGCCACTGCACAGGCCACGGTGAATCTGCCTGGGTCAGTGGTCAGACTTGCCTTCGGAGTGAGATGCTTTTGAGACTTTTAAGTGTTATTGTGTGTTTTCCACTCCACTGCTAGAGGAGTTTTGGGGTGACTATTCCCCAATATATCTCTCTAACTTCTAGCAATTTGCATTTTAGGCATTTTCTGAGCGAAATATTCCATCTGAAGCATCATGTCTGATAGTCACTGACAGACCTGTCCTCAATGAATTTATCTAACTACATTTGGAGCCATTTATACTTTTGACCTCCAGAGAAATCCATGGTCTAATCCCACAATTCAAGTGTATGTTGTCTAAAAAAACCCTTTCATTTGTTTTAAACCTGCTGCTTGATCATTTTACTGGCTGCCTCCTGGCTTGTGTGGTATAAAAAATAATGAATAATCATCCTCTATTCAAATTCTGTATACCATTCATGGTTTTAAAGCTTTTTATCATATTCCTCCTCAGTCATACCTTTTCCACGCTGCAGAGATCTAAACTATTTATTTCATTCTCATCTGGAAGCTGCTTTGTAACTCTCAACCAACAGAATTGCAAGAGTATTTTATCTAGTTCTATTACATTCTTTTCAAGGTGGAAAAATCATAATTGTGCATAGTATTGTAGATGTGTGCTTCATGTTGATTTATACAGTAGCATATTTAGGGCTTCTTAGTTCCTTCTTGGTTATAGTGCATTCATGAGGGCTACATTCCTGGTTTAATTGCACAGCAGAAGAATACAGAGGGATGTAATTGGAAAGCTGTGGTCTAACACAATCTGGTGGAGTCAGAAAAAGCCACGTTCTCCAGACTTGCACATCTATAGCTCAGATCATGATTTATCATTTTCTTTGCTACAGTTTCCATCCATCACCCTTCATTTCACATTCTAATGCTCTCGTTTCTTCAGTGTCATGAATTGCTCATCTAGAAAACTTACTAATGGAAGATGTCAGAAATGTAGGTGGATTCTCCTTCTCTGTTACTTAGAAAAATTAACTCCTGGATGCCTTGCATTTCTGAGCTATTTGTTTTCACTTTGCATGCTGTATTTTCGAGGAATTATTGCTTAATAATACCAAGGTGCACTGGTTATTGCTTAATAATAGCAAGTTGCTCTAAGATAGAAGGCTGAGTACCTAGAATTTGCTTTATTGTATGAACTTAGTACGACCCCCATCTCTTCAGCAAAGACCACTTTCCTCCTTATTTTAAGAGGTACCAAGCAGGGAGTATGAGAACAATTATATTCCTCAGTTATTTTGTGGCATGAGCCACAATGCATGAGCACACATTCTAATTTAAGAGTGATTTTGTCGTTCCCATTGGCATTTGGAAGGTTTCACAGCACTCAAGCTTTGCCAGCCCTCCTACCCACAAAAGGTAATCTTTGAGTTGAATGTTCAAGGAGCATGAGTTTTGAAGAGTGAATTGAATTACTAAGTTCAGAACGTCATTTGTTTTCATACTGGAAATCCACATCCCAAACCTTTTCTTTCATCTGTCACTTCCCTCGCCCACCCCAAACTCCACATCCTACTAAACTGTGATAATCTCTCGTGCCACTGTTCTAAACTTAGGAAAACATGGTCTTGGGGTATGTCTTCTCAAGAAGATGTTGTTGGGAACCTGCTGTAGAAGTGCAGCTGGAGGCTTGGGAAGGGGTGGCTGTGTCATGGGCAGCTCAAGAACTCCACAGTTGCATCTGTCTAATAAAACTTCAGCTAACAGAAAGGTGAACTCAGAAAACCTTTCCAGAAGAGTAAAAGCAAGGTGCTGTATATTGGACAATCATTATTATGATTGAGTCTTGTCCTGGAACTCTTGCAGGAAGTTGTGGCCCAGCTCTACTACTCTTGGAAGCCACAAGTTCCTTTTTCTCTTCAGCATTGCCCTTCTGCTGCCAGTGACTCTGGAGATGGACAGTCACAAGACAAATGTCCCACCCCTCTGTAAACAGAGTTTGAAACCCGCCACAATGGCACAGTGCTTGCATATAGAACAACAGGCTGTGGAAAGCATTCGCAACTGCGTTGAAGCAGATCAAGATTTTTGCAGCCAGCCTCCTGACAAGTTGTGCTTGGAGGAAAACCAGGTGTATCAAATTACGGGCTGAAAGTTCCTTGCATAGGTCTGCTTGAGATTTACTGTTGCCCAGTGCAAAGGCATGATGCCTGATGGGGGATCACAACAGTGAGTCTGCAGGGTGATTTTGTCCCCAGTGGTATAATGTCACTTGCAGTGATGAAAGAAAACCTCTCTGGCTGTGTAGAGACACCTGAATTTTTTGTTACCTTGAATACTGTGCTTATCCTAACTTTTCTCTTCTCCTCTGAGCCTTCATCTCTGTGAAAGTTCTTAGAGCAACATTTTTTCCAGGTGTTTGGGGAAGTGTTTTTTCCCGAGGACCTGTATATGCTGTCATATAGTGTAGCTCTGCGATGCACATGTTAAAATATCTCCTCTGCCTTTACTTCACAAAGCCCAAAATGTGAAACCCTTTTCACTTTCTTCTTCTTCCCCTCCCCATGCTGACAACAATGCACAAGTGATGCATTAGCAATGCATCTGAACTCAAGTCATGGCTGTCTGAAATTTCAGCCCCTATGAGAGACAGCAAACCGTGGAAGCCGCAATTTTTTATTGTGCCCTAGGGCTGTTGTGAGTGAATCATCAGAAGAGTATGATTCAGTTGTAGCCATAACGTTGTTTTTTCCTCTGGTGCCACAGGCGTGGAATTGCAGAATTGATATGCTCCAAGTGCTGGTCACAGGTGCTGCCTGATCCCTTTAATGAAGGAACTGTAATGGTTCTTATTTCTAGTGAATCTAATCCCTAGTACACGACTCCTTTTCTCAGGCTAGGCTTAATTCAGGGACAAATAGTAATGTAAGGACTTTGCTTGTCTGTCTGGCTCTGTCTCACTCAGATACTTCACTCCCCAGTGACCCCGTGCCTTTTTAGATCTTTCCTATCAGAGCACAACCATCTCTGACACAGACACCAACCAAATGTGTTCAGACAGCCCATGCCGCAGGACTTTTGCTTGTTTCAAAATGAGTGTCACCCGTGCTTCACCAGTGTGGGCCCTGAGACCATAACTGCATAAACAAACTGTGTCAGGGATGAAGAGGTGCCAGACACAGGCACTGATTAAGACAAAGGACTAGGTAGTTCCAGAGACTTGATTTCTTGGTGTAGCTCAAGTTAGCTTTGTCAGATTGTCAGTCTGTATGGCATGAGTCATTCATGGGATGTTAATTCTGTGTCTGGCTCATGGACTAACAGCATACTCACCAAAATTCTTACCCCGATGCCAAACTACCTCCCCTTCCTGTTCCTACTTATAAAATGTGTCGTACTTGTGAAATTATGGAATTAAACCCTTCATTTCAAACCAGACGGTAGCTGCAAAAATCCTGAGGAAACGTCTATGGGGAATTTTCTTTCCCCTTCTGGATTTTCTTTATGTGGTTTTCTGTTTCTTCCCTGCTTCTTTCTCCTTTGTAACTTCTGAGAGCAAAACAATACCTCTGTGGACATGTTTCAAACCAGTGAACAGGTTTCATCTCAGGGCTCCTCCTGTGCTTTGCAGACACAATTCTACGTTCTTGTCTTCAGACCTAGCCTTACACAATAATTGTACGAGCCTCTGCTCTGCATCTCCTGCCATGAATCAGCTTTACTACTGTTCATTATTTCTACGACTGTCAGGAAGCTAGATGGAAGTCGGTTCTTTAGATCTTCTCATTCTCTCTTTCAGTATTGGACATGACAAATAAATGAAGGTCTCTTCTCCAGAAAGTTTACAGAAGTCCAGAGGAAGAGAGATGCTGTGCGAGGTGATGCATTGCATGGTTGCACTGGCTAGAGAGCTCCTTGTTTTCCTGCCTTTAGGTGATGTATTGGGCAGGATTTGCTCATGGCACCCGTAGAAGCAGGTCTTCATGGAGTGGGAACAGGTGAAATGAAGCAGGAGGTAGAGCAAAGAGAGAGAAGATCTTCAGAGTGGCCACTAGAAAAATGCTGAAGATAGTAATGGCGTTAGCAAGGCTTCGATATGTGAGTTTGTTTGTTTATCTAGCTCTTGTTTACCTGGTCTCCATCACTTCCCTGAGCTCACACAGCTAGAGAAGAATGGCAGGACTATGCAGGCCATGATGGTCCATATAACTGATGGGAGAGGTAGAATGTTTGCCTGCTCTCCACTGATTTCCAAATGTCACTAAAGAACTTTCATTTTTCCTTCATGTTTCATGTTTCTTGCACTTTCTGCTACTCCTTTACAAAGAAATAACCAGACAAAATCCCATTTTTTAATAGAAGTTTGTCTAAAATTCTCTATGAGTGGATTCATGTTGTAGTGCATTTTCCAGAGTGCTCCCACTCTTTAATGCCCAATTTTTGTGTTCAGTCTTAAATCATTCCTTTCGAAGGCATCCTGAGGAAGAAATCTAATGGCTGACTTCTAAAAGATTGCTCTACTCTTGGCAGGACCTCAGTTCATGGAGTAGAATAGTACATCAGTGTAACAGAATGTCTGGGCAGTACTTACAGGGCAAGCAATTAAGCTGCAACAACAGTGACCCTTGAAATGCAATGTACCAGCATACACTAAATTTTTTTCATGTTAAAGGTTATGTTGCTTCCTCAGGAACCGTTTTGGGAGATTTTTCACATCACGGTCTGGATGTAATTGGTGCATGCTGCAGATTTATTCCTCCAACAGGTCAAATAACCAATATATTTCATTGCTAAGCTGAGCGGGGCTTTTGTTTTCTCAAATTATATTTCTATCAAACATTTGTTTGTCTGTTTCATGGTTCATAGAGGATTTGCACCTTTTGGTGCTTGCAGCAAGTGAATTTACCCAGTGGGTCTGTTCTTCTTCCAGCTTCTCCTTTAGTGGCAGCTGTTGCCAGCAGAGGAGTAGTTTGTGTGGCCAGTAGTGTTTCATTCATGTAGCCATGGCTTTCTCCCCCTGCCTCCCTCACCCCCAGATGAAAATGTGAAAATGCATTACAAACTATCTCAGTAGATGGCTTGTAAACTCTTACTATTGCAGCAGTCTGGGGTCCAGTAGCAGTTTCTGTATTTATTGTGCTTTCCAAGAGTTGTAGGGTTCCAGCGTGAGTGGTTTGTATTGAACTTGAACTTCGTAGGCTGTGCCCTACCATGGACCAATAGAGAACAGGACTGTATAGAGTCGAAGAGAAAGTACCCTCTAGGAGAACATTAAGGAGGCAAGAGAAAGTGTGCAAAATTCTGAAATTACGTCTCATCAGTTTTTGCAGAGAAATCCTGTCTCCGCTTTTTGCTGCATTTGCATTACAATGTAATATTTAATAGTACTATGACAATAGTTCTCAAATAATGCATTATAATGGAATATGGCAATTTGTATGCAAGTTTAGAAACATTTGTAGGATTTTAATTTTCTTGTGCTATGTTTCCCTGTTTCCATTGTCATGGGGTGTCTGAATTGGACCTCTTATACGCATTCTCAGTAAATCATTTGCACTAATAATTTTGCGAGTAACCTTATTAGACATGTTCTTTCCTGAAGCTGAGGCAGCTAATGATGAACCTGATTTGACTATTCATACGTATGCTGAATGCAGTACTCCTTAGCTGTAATTTAGGGAATAAGGTAAATAAATAGGGATCTAAATTATCTGCAGTCTTGCATTAACCCTAGTGTGATTCAACTTTCTTCTTCCCCCAGAGTAATAGAGTTCGTCTCTGGTCTGTTAAGGTCAGTCTGCTTATACTAAAATTTAAATTATGTTCTTTTAACTGCAATTATTTTTCATATATAGTTGAGCTTGGCAACATTTTTTATAATGTCAGTATGTTTGGGGAAAGGGATGCGAGGTAATTACTTAACCATTTTCTCATGTAAACCTCTATTTTCTGGTAATATTCAGTGAGGAAACAGCAAGGGGGAGGTGAGGAGATATTACAAGAAATCACTATCTGGATCCTATCCTATCTGTGGAAGACTTCTAGCTTACATGCTCATGGAGGAAATAGGAGAGGCAGATGCAAGTCCATCCTTTCGGGTCAGAGGACTTTCTGTTCCTTAAGAAAGTTCCTTTTCTAACAAGCTAGAGAGTGTTTTGAGGGCGATGTCCTTAGTAGTGCTTCTTGCAGTCTTGTGAAGGTACTGATAGTGAGAATGCTGAGTTGGCAGGGAGAGTGCTTTAATTCCACTTCTTGCTCCAATGCATGGTTAATTATTTTTTGCACAGAAGAAAATGCTAAAAGAAGTCCGTTCCAAAAAACAGGGTAGCCTAAGTATATAGTACTTTACAAGCAGTTTGGAGATAAAAATTTGAATCTTTAGGGCCATTAAGCCTTGTTTTCTTTTATCCTTGGTGAATGCTCTCACCTCTGAGCTGTTACATAAAACTAAATGCACCGCCAGCTTTGTGAATCCAACCATTCATTTTCATAATTTTTTTTTCCTTCTAAAAAGCACTATAAAGGGCATGTTGTTTTCTGGATAAACTAGAATGTTTCCCGTTGAGCAAGGCAATAGTTTCTGGTTCTGTCTTCTCTGTGCTGAAGGATTTTATACTGGACTTGAGTTGAAGCAGATCTTTCAGTTAATTTTTTTTTCATAATATGTCTGTTTCAACATACTTGGGGTGGTGTTATTGTTATTATTATTATTATTATTATTATTATTATTATTATCATCATCACCATCGTCATTATTGGTATATAGCTTGGGACCAGCTCTGGATTATTTTGAATGGGTCTGCAAAGTTTGTTAAGATAACTTAATATTTGTAAATGTTTGCAAAATGCCACATTTGCAAAATTTCAGAGAGATCAGGATCTCTGTTAGAAAGCCACTCTGGGACCAAAGGTTGAATTCATGGAAAACCACAGGTTAAGTCTAATCCAGCAAAGCACAAAGGCACCTGCTTAACTTTAAGGAATATGCAGTGTCCTATGGACTTTTATGAGTCTCATGGTTTTAGGATGCATTTTTCAGGACTGAGGTAGAGCATTCAGTGCAGGACAAAATCAACTCTTTAATGAGCTTAACAGAAAACCCCACAGGCATACTCAGCATGTGCTTTTTAAACATGTATAATTGGGTCAAATGAAAACTAATTCCCACTGGAGTCCAGCCATGCCCAAGGAACCCTTCCAGGATTATTCTTTGAAATCCTTCAGGCAGAAATATTTCCATGCCAATTTCTACTTAAAAACCTTTTCATTGTGGAGCTATTCAAGAATAGGCTAACAAGAATTCTTCTTCTATGAGAATTTTTCCTGTTCTCCATATCCCTCCCCTACCATCCTTCTCCCTCTTGCTTTCCTCATTGCTTCTCAGCATACTAGAAAAGGTCAGAAGCAATTTGAACAAGTGTCCCAAGAAACGAGTGTCTTTGAAGAGTGTGCAGGCCTGTGAAATTTGAATATGAGAGGTTAATCTTTTGAGGAATTGTTGGGTTGGAAATAGAGCTTTATAATGAAAAATCACCTTTGAACCTTACATCTAACTATTTTAGGTTAAAGAAAAGTAAATCCTTTCATTGGGAAAAAAAAAATGCCTTCCTACCAAAGGTGTCTTCTCTCTGCTTTGCTGCCTGGGTAATGTATTTGGGCTGGTTTTTTCCATCCTTTGATATATACTCTACAGACACCAAATGAATTAACAGTCCCAGAGGGCTGTCAAAATGCAGAAGGTTATAAATTAAAGACAGACTTAGCCTAAATTGGTGTCTGAATTCGTGAATGAATTGACACATGGCTGTGCTTGTTCTCTGAAGCAAGAGCTGTTGAATCTCTTCAGCTGCTGACCTTACCCTCCCTCACCAGAACTGCCTAGTCTTTTCTTTAGTTAATGGTGCATAACAGGTGCTGTATTGCTGTTGAAGTGTACATCATTCTTATCTGCTGGTAAGGGTTGCAAAGCTGTCTGTTTACTTATTGATACAATCTGAGACTTTAGTGAATCCCTCACATGTGTTAGCATATGCTTGATATCCCGGTAGGATTTGTCTATATTGGAGACTGAGCATCTTCACTTTTGCTATAGCTCATCTAAAAGCATGCAGGAAGTCAAGCTGCAAAGCAACTAGTTAAGTTTGCAAGTGGAGGGGGAAGCTTACACATGCCAGTGCTGTGCATTAAATCTGGAAATGAGCCATTCTGATTTGGCTTACACATTTCACTGTCAGGTGTTGGCCTTCTCAGTAGTAGCAGGATTCCTCCTCATAAGTGAGACACAAGGTGAGAAACCCTCCAACACTTAGAGACGGGCTTTAAATCAAAGTGTTTGGTGCATTTCATTTTGATCTTGTCTCTCTGATTTCCACAAGTTCCACTTTACTTTGAGATCTTTGGGTTGTTGAAAGCTGGCACACGATGTGATACTTCTCATAGAAAATTAAGGTGCACTTGCCAGAGGACGATATTAGCCCTCCTTGTTATGGGTCGTTTAATGTGTAGTCTCTGCTAAATGGATCTTCTCTGGGATATTTTTCATTCTTGACAGAGAAGACAGACAATCTGTTGAGAACAAAGGGGAATTATTTCTTGGTTTTTGGCAGTGAGGTCTCTCTTTGGTTTAGGACTGCTGAGCAGAGCAGCTAGATTTCATCTCTGGATGAACTTCAGTCTTCCCACTCCTGTAGGAATACCTGCAGGCAAGGAGTGTTTAACTTCCAGCCAGTGACAGGAGAACACAGCTGATATCATATACTTTCTCTAGCTGCAGCCTCCTCGTGTAATATATAGTTGTCATTTTGTCCATGCTGGACTGTGCCAGCAGGGAACTAATAATGTCCAGCGAAGGTAGAAAAATGATATCTGTTTTATTTTAAACAGAGTAGTTTAGCATTTCTGGCTTGCCTTTTTTTTTTTTCTTCTTCTTTTTTTGTCTTTCTCCCCAGGAGGTTATTTTGGTGCTTCTATAAGGAAAAATAAGTGCTCAGGATGGCAGCTGCAGGGGGTGGATTGGTCACCATGCTCCAAGCAACTCGGTAGAGTTGAGTTCTGCCAGAGGGGCAGGCTCCTGGTCATGCAGAGCCCATTAAAAGGGAGTGGGGCCTCCTGGGTCTGCATAGCCAAGGGCAGGGTCTGGCCCCAAGCACGCAAATAGGCTGCTGGGGAGTGCAAGGCTTGGGATTTTCCCATCAGGCAGCAGCCCTGATGTTTGGTGAATTCATACATGAGATAGACTGCAGTTTACCCTAATGCACACTGGTGCTTTGGGAGGGCCCAGAGCTTTAGAGTTTTGCTGCATTTAAGCAAATTAGTATAGTCATGGCAGCAAATGACTGTGATTTTTCCTAAAGATGAACAAACTGTGGGTCTAATAGAGACCTGCTATTTCTCAGAAATTAAAATGCTGCTTCCCTAAATGAGGCCAGGGAGGATGATCAGATGTATAAAGAAGGAAAACATTGCCAGACAGTATCTGGGACTAGATAATTCGCATGAAAATACTCCCTGTGTCAGAATCAAATAGTCTCTGTGATAAGAAAATAATTTTTCCCCAGCTCAGAGGATATTGAGTACCAAGATTTTTACATCCTCTTAAAAACAACCCTTTGTCCCTATCAGTGCTGGTGGTTTATTTTTTTTTCCACTGGACAAACATTGATTTTTCTTGCTGCCAAACCCTGCATTTCTAATGGAGCTTGAAATTAACACGATTTTTTTGTGGTTGTTGTTGTTTACATCCTTGTTTGCACACCAACAACCTAAATGATGTTGGCACAGCTTGAGGAACAGGTTTCTTGAAGTTTTAGTTGAATGCAACAGGGAAAGCACAACACATCTTTTTCTCCAGGTGCTACACAAGTAAGGACAGCCACATGATACTGAGGGGTGGTTTTGTGTGTCTGTGACACTGATTGAAAGGCTTGGGAAAGCTTGCATTTGTTTAAGATATCTGGGATCCAGAGGGCATTCTTTATCATACTCTGCTGGGATGATTTCAGAGTGCTGCACATAAAACCTTGAGGTAGCAGCTGCTGCAGTATCCTTTAATTCTGCTCCAAGAACCTATTCCTATGGAGAACCTATTCCCATGTTTTAGAGAAACTTTTTGTCACGTCTGTGAATTAATCAGAGATATCTTGATTCAGAGAAAGTGGCAATTAAGCTGAGATGAACAGTGTTCCTAAAACTGTCCTATGTATCAGAATTCCCTATCCCTCCCAACCTTATACACTGAGATGCTGAATTGGGGTGGTACCCTTGTACAAAGCCTTAGTCAGTACAATAATCTACTCTTGTCTGGCTAATTTTTGCAGTTTCATCTGGCTATAAATTACAGCACAAACCTTTTACAGTAATTTGAAAACCTAAATATCTGAGTATTTTTTTGAAACTTCACAGTACCAGTTCCCCTTAATCCTCTCACTTGGAAGAATCCTTGTAGTTAGAGATAATGGTCTTACAGTATGGCTGAATTTCCTTGCTGTAAGTTTGAATAGATAATAACAGCGACAGATTTCTCCCTTCCTTTGATGTTCACATAACAGATTTTCAAAAATTATGTTTTAAAGCCTGTAACTAGAAATTACTAAAGATAAGATACTCCTGAGCTCTTGCACTTGGGACCTTTTGGTAATGTGGGTTATTTGAGAGAGCTTTTTACCCCTCCACAACGAGAAAGGCTATGTCTGAATCCCAGCTCTGCTGTCAGCAATTTGGATCCATATGGGCCCAGTCTCATTTTCTTAACCATCTGCCAAGAATAAGATGTGATCTTTGGCAAGAGCTCATGCTCCCATGTACTGAGAGTGGGAGATATACACCACAGAATCATTCTGTATCAAACCTGACTGGCAAAGTGTCCAGAGTATTAGGTCAGCAATTTTCCATCAAATTGCTGTCAGTTATTGTTGATCCAGTGTGAAGGTCATGAATTAAGCAGAAAGGATTTGGGCAGTTGAGGGTCAAGATCTGAGCAGCTCTTATTCAGTGAGTAAGAGCCTCCTATCAAGGTCCTTGTTAGCTACTGCAGCTGGAAATTCTTTTGAAATTATTGTGTTAATGTACTGTTCTACTTAGGAAAATGACTGAGTGGCCATGTGACACTCTACATTTTGTATTTGTTTTTGCTCACTGACTTACAAAATCTGTTCACTTTCCATCTCCAGCAATGATTTTTCTTCCTGCCAGAGGCACAGACTTCACCTGGGATCTGGAAAAATCAATCTATGGCATTGTTGTCACCCATGTGGAGCAGACATAAGGCAGGACTCAAGGCACATGTCCTAGAAGTACAGAGCATCCTCATTGGTGCTGCACTGCAGACTCCAGTTTTGTCCTTCTCTCTCAGCTCTGCAAGACCAGGAGTTGAAAATTTATGCATGTTGGTCAAGTCAGTAGTTTTAAAGCTTAGGAGAGGCAGGGAGCAGAGATGATGGATAAGATCACCACTTCTCAGCACTGCCTTTTCTTGGTCACTCCCTTCAGTTTTCTCTGTGCAAAGTCCCCAGAGGTGAGGTTGTACACCAAGATAGGATCACTATCATGTGGGAGAAAGCCAAGAAATTTGTGCTCTAAGACAGTTTGGAGGAACTCATTTGGGGGTAAGTCAGCAGTCTTCTGTCAGTGAGATAAAGGTGTTAACGAACCAGCACCTTTGTTCAATAAAGTTATTGCAAGCCAGGATTAGAAAGGTTTTTTCTAAGGACTTCTGTATCTCTTGGCTGCGATGCTGTGGGGCTTGACTCAGCAGCATTCAGTGGCATTCCCTGCACTGTGTTTTACTCCTGTTCATTTCTGCTCTTAAGATTGAAATGTCGTATTAGATTAAGAGTTCTACACATGTCAACACCATGAAAGGCTTCCCTTTCACTTTAGCAGGAGTGGGGACTGAGGTACTGTGTTGCTGAGGGTGTCTGATGGAGTTTGGCTAACAAGATCTGATTTCATCAGGTTTGCATCCTATTAAGGCAAGAAGGGATCAGGCCTGCGAGCATGATAGAAAAGTGCAAACACAATAAAACGGCTCTTATGAATATTAATAGGCCTTGAAACAATACAAGGCGAAAATGGTGATGAGGTGGGGGTTGAGCAACTGCTATCTGGTGTAGCACAACAGCCTCCCTTTCACCTTGCTTCTCCCTGCAGCTTGTCACTCACAAACCCTGACAGATTTGGGGATGGGGCTCAGGAATTTGATAGCTTCCCTGAACCCATTTCAGCTCTGCAGCTTGCAGCCTCTGTGTAGGTATCAGTACAAATAAAGTAGGTGATCCCTATGCACCAGTTGTCAATCTTCCCTAGCAGCCCTAACCAAGCCAAGATCTGCTCTTCAGCTATCCAAAGCATTGTTTTTAAAAGTAGCTTGGCTTATTCTTTATAATCCCCTTCATGGGTGAGATACCATCCATGTCAGTGATCTCTCTGCATCTCTAACCTCAGTATAAAACATCAGCGGGTAAAGCTCCTATATTTCTCTGCATTTCTTGGACTGGCTTACAGCCACGGCTCCCTCTCCCTCTGCATGGATTGCTTCCTCAGCTGTAGCTCAGGAAATTGCTGGTTGTGTTTTTGCATGATCTGTCCTGTGAAGCACCAGCTTTGATGCCTTTCTGCGGTACTTTCACAGAGGAGTCAATTAATGCCTGCCTGTTATCATCCATTGTAGCTCACTTTTCTTGCCTGCCTAGCAAAGAAGTGCCCTCCTTTGTGCGTCCTCAGCTTTTGAAATGTGATGCAGATATGACCCATCCCAGCATCCCACAGCAGACCTTCCTTTAGCCCGATTTTATGTACTGAGACGCAGAAGCAAAGTAAATTACGTTCAACAGACAGTTATGATTAAAAATTTTGCTTCTTTGAGTGTGCTCCTTTGAATGACCCTTCAGCAGCCCCCTGCCCAGCCACCAGTGCCACTCCCATTTCTTCATGCAGCACATGGGAGTTGCCGTACTTCTGGGCTACAAGAATTCAGGGCATGTACTGGCCTTCCAATCTGTTCTCATTTTATTTTTTTGAATGTTCATCTCTCTACAGAAGTGCCTGAAATCCCCAAGACATTGATTATATTTCTTTATACACATTTCTTTATCAATTGAATTATTTAGTAAAGAGGTATGTTCATATTTTATTGATATAATTTGAGGTGTAATCTCACTCCTTTTCCCTCAGCACTTGTTTAAAGAAAACAGCATTTCATCCTCTGTTGCTTTGGTTTGTTTTTCTTTCATTCATCCCTCAATCTCTAAACATTTTGTTGCTTCTTTTGAGGGAGAAAACTGGCTCGCGGAGGTTAAAAAGCTGAAAACAGACTCGTGATTTGCTACCATTTGTAGAAGCAAGCAACAGGCAATGAGAAACAGCATCTAGGTATCATGCCTGCTACTCTGGCACTGGCCACGCTGAAGTGGTATCAGGCAATACATGGGCCAATAGTGCTGTCCTTCCATTTATTAGTAAACTGCCCGTGGTGGGGCTTTTTAAAGTAGGCCCTACCTAGAGTGATGTTTTCAATTGCTCAGTAATGGTTTCATGGCTTGAATTAACTTTCTTGCTTAACTGCTTTCTTTCATCATCTTTGCTGTTCCTTTAAGTAGCTTTCTGCCTCAGTTTCCCATCTGTTAACTGGGGCCAGCTGCATCAGCTTGCTTCACTGCAAAGGTGGATACACGAGAGCCATAAAGGGTTCTGACACTGTGAGAACTGTAGAAGCTGGGACACCAAGATAGCCCTCTTCAGGAATATGGCTCTATATTAATAGTCTGCAGAAAAATTCCCTGGGAAAATGGGACCTGGGCAGGTTTGACTGAAGCACCTAAAGCTTGTTAAAGAAGCGACTAATGGTAACTTCAATAAACTGCCCTCTGCTCTTTGGTGGTAGAGAATTGAGAAGCCAAGTCCCGCAGCTGCGCCATCGTCTCTGGCCCCTGGTGGTGAGAGAGGTGTTTTATGCTTGGCCTCTTCAGGGAAAGGCTGCTTGTTTGCATTGTATTTGTGGCATAATTACTAATGGTACAGATCATTTTTATTAGCCAAGCTGTCTGCATTAAAATGATAGATTTTTTTGTATTATTAAGAACATCCAAGGGAGTCTCTGCAGCAGCAGGAGAAAGATGATAATTTTTCATTTAGCTTAAGAGCAGATGGTTACAGAAACATTCTATGTAAATAAATTAAAGAGAAGCCACCCTCGCTAATAGTTAAGTAAACAGGTTTGGAAACAGCCGTCTCAGGACCAGGCTTTTCTGTTCTCTTCCTTTCTCACAAGAGCTCCTCAGCTTACAGGCCCATATGGATAGGGTATTAATTAAACCAATTTGCTTTTGGGCCAAAGTCATCTAAAACAACTTGAGTCCTGCTAGAGCAAGACTATCACTCTCATGCAGCTTTCTTGAGCACTAGAGAATACTTAGCCAGCCTAAGCATCTGGGTTGTAATCAATGTTATTGATAAGCATTTCCACATGCCTTTTGTTGTGGTAGCAAGGCTGTGAGTGATCTGAGAGAAGTATTACTACTGTTGCTGTATTTTAGAGTTGCATCCTGCAGTCTCTGATGAGTGCTGCAGTCACAATGCCATGCTCCCCTCAAGAATTTCAACTCAACAAAACAAGTAAAGTAGAAGTGGAGAAATTAGAGGTAATTAGGGGAGGAAAGTGATTTTGTAGCACAAGGGCTGCAAATGCCTCAGATATGGTAGCTGGAGAAGAAAGCAGCTTCTCTTCCCACCATCGAAAAGCAAACAACAGATATGGTAAGGAGGAAGTTGTGAAAAGCCTAGTCCTCAACAGGTTCACAAAATGAAAAGCTGCAAGAGCTTTGAGGACCAAGAAAGCCACGCTTGATCTTCTTTGAGTGGTTCTCTCTGCACATGGAGTTGGAACAGGAAGCTAGGCTGGTACTCAGAAAACACTGTTGGACAGGCCAGTTCCCTCTTCTGTCTTTGCAACCAGA
Source organism: Falcunculus frontatus (assembly GCA_013398115.1). Taxonomy (NCBI): domain Eukaryota; kingdom Metazoa; phylum Chordata; class Aves; order Passeriformes; genus Falcunculus; species Falcunculus frontatus. The sequence goes on along the minus strand of VZRV01008896.1, from coordinate 2,892,131 downwards.
CTGATACAAAAATATCACCTGGCCTCCTGAGGTCTCCAGCCGCACAGCCAGGATTCAGTATGTTTGTAAGAGGGTTTGGAGTCTTGGGGAGTAGCAAAATGCAGTTTGTGCTCATATCAGGAGGAGATCACATGCTGATGAAATGGTGGTTTTCTCAGCTGGTGGAGGCTGGAGCTGGAGGAAGACCAATCCTCTTCCTAGTATGGAGCAGGTACTTGCCTGGGATGATCCCCACCATCTCTAGATTCCAGCACAGATTTTCTGTTGGATGTGGATATATGAAAAAGCATGATACAAAGCAATTAGAATATTGCTATTACTGAGAGTCATGCTTGGATGTCATAGAGCAAAAACTGATGACTAATGGCAAATATAATAGAAATGTAACATTTGTTAACAGTACCGGAAAAAAAAATACTGTAACCTAAGGACTGGTAACAAGAAGTGTGATATAAGCTGAGAGCTCATTAGGGGGTTGAGGGAAGAAAAGGGTTAGAGGTTAGAGTATGTTAGTTAATGAAAGAAATTCCTATACCCTGTCAGTATACTGAAAACCAAATGCAATCCTAGATTGTATGAGGCAAGCTGTCCCTTTAGGGAGAAGGCAGTATCATGGCTTTGTCAGTTCTCTGCACACTATCAGACACCCATGTGCAAGGAAATCGACATTAGACTGCCATATAGATAAAGGGAAAGGCTTCTGGGATGAGGGGGACAATGGAGAATCCATTGTATACATGAGAACTAGAAGTGTTTGGCTTGTTTAATCCAGGAAAACAGAGGCTGAGAGGAGATATGAATGCTCTCTATAAATATGTCAGAGGAGTAAACACCAGGGAGGGAGAACAGCAATTTAAACTAAAAGACAACATTGCCACAAGAGGAAATGGGTATAAATGGCCCATGAATAAATTTAGGCTGAAAATTAAGTTTCTAAGCAAAAAACCAGTATGATATTTAGATATCCAAGTAAGAATACTAGGGCAGATAACCTAACTGTTCCTAAAATGGGATTTGGTTACTTTTATAAGAACAAAAATTGTGCTTAGCTGTGGCACCTCCACTACCATACCTGACACTGGCACACTGAAAATTATTATCCTGTGGTTTTATATCTGCATATGGGAAGATCAGCCTGAAAAAATGCACTCTCAATATTTGGTATTTCCAGAGTCAGACATCATATGTATAGCTTGTGTGCTTCACTATCATTTCTACTACTTAATTCCTCATACTTAAAAAGAAGTTATAAACAAATGAGGGTCTGCCCTCAAAATTGTGAATTTAAAGTAAAACTTGTACTTACCTAATTAGCTATGATAGGGTCCTAATTTATGAGAGCGGGCTCTTTTTTTCAAGGCCTAGGACTGCCTCTAAGTTGGAAAATGCTGGGATGCAGGTGTTAACAGCTCTAATGTCAAGACTCGAATTGTCATTTGTGCACAGTGAAAATTTCCCAGCCAACCTTAACTGCTTCTGATCTTTCACCACCCAAAGCCAGTGACAAGCCTGTTCTCAAGCAACATATATCCTCACCGCATCAGTGACTCTGGAAATTGAGAAGTGATCTGTGTGTGGTCTACCCTTCTCTTGTTTGATAGACTGATTTTTTTCCTCCTTTACTGTAGCATTTAAACCGAAGTCTGTATGTCTCAAAGCAGCAAGCTACTTTAAAAGAAGTAGTTTGCAGTGAAGAAAATTCTGTCATTCACTAGAAGTAACCACACCGTGAACTCCATTGACCAAAGTAAAATATGTAAGGTTTTGATATATGACATACACTAAAGTGCATGACAGAAGTATGGATTGAGGGGGATGTTTATGCCAACAAAAGATTTTTGTCTAGACAAACAACATTCATATACTACAGATTTAAGATTTTTAAAGCTACAGACAGGCAGCATCTTATATTTTTTCTCTAAACCTCCTTGTTAACGATTCCTTATCCTAGTGGTGTAAGGTAGAAATGAAGGCAGAAGGTTTTAAGGAGGTAGAGTGGAATAAAATTTCAAAGCCTTTCAAACCTTCCTATTCATTCGCTTTCTAGCATATAGGGTAGTTGGGGGTTAAATGTCTGAGCTGTGGATCTGCAGACTTTTGCTGGCTGGATTTGCAAAACTGAAGGATTTTTACTTTGATTAACAGGATAATTAGTGCTATATTGTAAGCATAAGCCTCACTGAGCTTTGTAGGTATTAATTTCTTACCTTGACCTCAGAGACTCACCACAATCCTTAATGCTGTACAGACCAGACCTAGGGTGTCTATTTAAAGACCTCCTGTGCCTTTAGCCAGTGCCTCTTTCCTGCCCTGTATTAAGCTCCCCTTTGGCAATGGTGCAATTTCAGAGCTCCTAGGTGTTTTTTTCCCAGGTTTCTGTCAATCAGCTTAAAAAATTCTCACTGAGGTCATTAATGCAGTGAAGTCATGTGAGCCATGAGAGCCAGGGTCAGGAAGCTGTGAGCCTCTATGTCACTGGGGGACAGAAGAGAGGAGACTGGCAGCATTACAGTGGGGCTGCTTGGATGCCGCTCCCCTGTCCTGACCCAACACCAGTCCCCATATCTTTGTCCTCCTGTTCCCTCTGCTCCTCCTTTTACAGTGGAAATCAATCCCACAAGTGAGTCTAACTTGCAATAAAGTCTTTGTAGTTAAGTTGCTGACTCCAGAGAAAAGCTGGATATTGTGATCAGTCACTTTGCCTATACAATATCTCTCAGTAGGCGAATTTTCTGCTGGCAGCATCCACTGTCACTCTTGAATCTTTTTTTCAAAGTGCCCATTAGGTAGTTCCAACCTATACACTAAACTTGAGAGAATTCAGAGTTACACATCAGGAATCTGTGCTGTTCTGAATTTCCACACTGAGTGAGTTACTTAGTAAGTAACAAGCTGATGAACCGTGATCCTTGAACAGGAAAGGTTGGGTGTGGGGTTCTTGGTCTGTGTTGGCTAAGCAGTCTCAGACATGATGTGGGGGAATCTCCCAGAAAATTAAACAGGTGGCACAGCACAGCTTGTTTAGTATAAATCAATCAACATTAAATTAACACTGATTCTGCTTTTGCAGGTCCTACATTATAATTAAATGTAAACTTAAGATGCCTGAAAGTTTGCAACCCCTGTTGTGATGCTGAAATAGTGGACACCTTCCAAAGCTGGGATATGTGGCATTTCATCCAGGTGGTTACTGCCATGCTGACCACTCGTGAAAACTTGTGGTGTTTTCTGAGACCGGGAACAGCCTTTCTAGACAGATTTTAGTTTTTCCAGACCTAACAACTGCTTTTTCATTTCCCACTGTTTATGGATGGAAACTCTGGTGTTCCAGAATCTATCATCTTAATGAAAGCTAATTCCCAGACAAGCTTCAGTTTTCCATGGAGACCCTGGACAGGATGTGGGGCAGAGGAGGCAGGTGAAGGTAGAAGTGAGTGGATTGCAGCGCTGTGTCTGTGCTGCAGTTCAGTGGCTTTCCTGGCATTCAAGACCAGCTGGACTGAATACCTAGAAGTGCTCCTCCAAACATGCCAGCTCTGTCTCAGTGCACTGGCTCCTGGGAAGCTCTGGTATGTAGAATCCAACCATCGTCAGGGCTTGCCATAAGAATAAATTTGTAAGCAGACCGTTTTTGGCTCTTGCTGTAACAGTCTCTGAAAAGAGCCATTCTTTCTGTCTTTCCTCCACCTCCCTTTCGGAGACATGACCAATGTTTTCCACAAATGGAGAAGTTTACAGTTCTCCACATAAAGTAGCTCCTGCCAGAAATTTTGTTTTAGTTGCCACAGCAACAACTTAATGGATTTTTAAAGCCCCTGCCATTGGCCGTGCCTCTGCCCTGTTTGTTCTTCCTATGCATTCCCGCAGCACCGTGCGAAGCTGCAGAGGCAGTGAGTGAGAGCTCTAATAACCCAGTAATGGATCCAATTATGGCCGTTGGTGCTTCTGTTGAGAATACATGAATAAGTAAATCTGTGCATAAGGATGAAAGTGTGTTTTTAAAGCTGCCTGAGCAGTCTCGAGGAGTGGTGGCCAGGTTGCTCTTGCCAGGCCCTGGTGGAGGACGGCAGCTGAGGACTCAGCAGCCACTCAGCTCCCCTCGGGACCATGCTGCCCCACAGGCTCCCTAGCTGATGGCTGTTGTCTTACAGGCATGGCCTCACACCACAAGCATTTGTTCATGCTTCTTCCAGTTGCACTTCAGATGTCTCTGTGGGGCAGCTGGGTGCTGCTGTGTCTACTGACAGAACCTCTCCCTTGATGGCAGCCTGAACACAATAAATAGCACTCCATTTTCATCAGCAAGTGTCACTGTGTTCACATTCATAGGTATGAGGGTTGTGGCTGAGAATGGATTGGGCAGGACAGAAAAAGTACTAGCAAACTTTTGCAAGAAATGTTGCATGCTTTGAGCGCTGCTCTGTAAGTGCAGGATGATCCTTGCATCCTCTTCATACCACCTGAAAATCTGTTTCTTCCTGTATCACTGTGTTTCCTTCACCATCTACTGATAGAAGAGGCATCCATCTTTACCTGGCTGGCACACATGGTGACACACATCTGTGGCATTCTGTCATCCAGCAGTTGATCAGACAGGGAAAAGTGCCCTCTTCTGTTCCAAATTTTCCTTCCTTGTCTGCCTTTTTCCAGCTGATGCATGGAGCAGCAGTAGGAGAATAAATGTCTTTTAGACAGTATACAGCAGATTTTGAAAAGAAGGAGTCTGGAGTATCATCTGTCCCAGAAGAGAGCTGGAGGGCAAGTATCTGAGCAGGAGAGCTTGGCTGCAGAAGACCTTTCAACTCCTTTCCTTTTCCCATTCCCTGCATATCTGTGGTGGCAGGAGGAGATATCCAGGAGGAGATATCCAAGATTCAGGCAGTGAGCTCATCACACCCAAAGTCATTTGTAGGCACCAACTCCTACTGTTATTTATATCCAGACATAAATCCTTATGCTTGTTCTAGCTACTCTTCCTGTGTCATTGTCCATGTGTCCCAGATCCCAGGGTTGCTCAGCTGCACTGCCTGGGTTTATTTTTCTGGTACTCTCGGAGTGTCTCTGTATGGATTGGGTCAAACCAACTGCCAAGGCTATAGTGGTAATTCCCCAAAGTCAGGCTTCTGTACTTTATGGGCAGAAGTTGGTGAACCTCTTGAGAAAATTATGTCCTGTAAGATACCTAGTGGCCCCTGTAAGCACAAGGGTGATGGTCTCCCATTAGTGTTCAGAACACAAAGATCGGTAAAAAGGATTCAGCATCAGCATTTTCTGGATTGAAACTACTGTTTTCTGAGGAGTTGGAGGGCTGCTTTACAGATGAACCAGTGAGGAGTAGGCTGGGAAAGGCTGACAATACGTCTCTTACTGGATGTAGATCTCCCTTTGAAACCTGAGATTAATTTCTATGTATGTTGGTTCTATAAAGCCTTTCTTTCTGAAGTGAGGTCTGAGGTCTTGTTTTCCTGCCCTACAGGGGTTTTTAGAATTCACCAGCTCTTGTTAACTGTTGGAAATCTGAAATATTAGGGTAGGAATTACAGTTTGGAAGAGGTCCTTTGTAGTGGTTTGACCCTGCTGGATGCCAGCTGCCCAGCAAAGCCACTCTTTCACTCCTCTCCTCCACTGGACAGGGGAGAGAAAATATAATGAAAACGCATGAGTTGAGATAAGGATGGGGAGAGATCACTCACTGATTACCATCACAAGCAAAACAGACTCAATTTGATGAGACTATTTAATTTATTACAAAGCAAAATCAGAGTAGGATAATGAGAAGTAAAACAAATCCTAAAATCACCTTCCCCCCAACTCTCTCTCCTTCCCATGCTTAACTATATTCCCGATTTTCTACCTCCTCCCCACCACAGATGCAGAGAGACAGGAATGGGGGTTATGGTTTCTGCTGCTGTTTCCTCCTCAGGGGAAAGACTCCCTTGCTCTGCTCCAGTGTGAGGTCTCACCCACAGGAGACAGTCCTTCACAAACTTCTTCCCCACGGACCATGAGTCCTTCCCCACGGACCACAGTTCTTCACAGACTGCTCCAGTGTGGATCCCTTTCCATGAGTTGCAGTCCTTCAAGAATAGGGTCCAACCTGGATCTGCCACCGGGTCACAAGCCCAACCAGCAAACCTGCTCCAGCATGGGCTCCTCTCTCCATGGGTCCACAAGTCCTGCCAGGAGGCTGCTTCAGCCTGGGCTTCCCACCAGGTCACAGCCTCCTTTGGGCATCCACCTGCTCCAGCGTGGGGTCCTCCAGGGCTGCAGGAGGATCTCTGCACCCTCTTTGACCTCCATGGGCTGCAGGGACACAGCTGCCTTACCATGGTCTGCACCATGGGCTGCAGGGGAATCTCAGCTTCAGTTCCTGGAGCCCCTCCAGCTCCTCCTTCTTCACTGACCTTGGTGTCTGTGCCGTTGTTTCTCTCACATATTCTCACTTCTCTCTTCTCTGGCCGCAAGTACTTCTGTGAAATGATTTTTTTTCCTTCTTAAATGTGTTATCATGGAGGCATTACCACCACTGTTGATGGGCTTGGCCTTGGCCAGTGGTGGATCCATCTTGTAGCGGGCTGGCATTAGCTGTGTCAGACATGAGGGATACTTCTGGCAGCTTCCTAAAGAAGCCACCTCTGTAGCACTCCTGCTACCAAAACCTTGCCATGCAAACCTAATACATTTCTGAAAGCAGTTTCTGGTCAGTGAGCCCATTTCACTTACCGATCTGCCCACATGATGCAGACCCTAAGAAAGTTTAAAGTACTCTACAAAATAAGATATTCTTTGATATTTGTCTCCCGGACATCAGGGAGGCTGAGAGTTAAAGAAGGGCTCATCTCCTCCTTGTTCAGCTGATACTGCCAGGTAAAAGGAATGATTCTTTTCCCCCCTCTCCTAACCTCACCTAGCTGTGTCACAGGAGAGTTCATTTCTGTTATGCATCATTAATCTGAGTTTCTAATAGCAGTAAAAGACTCTGAACTTGGTCGACAGAGAAGTTAACAACCAGTTTGCCTGAGCCCTAACACTTGATCATTTAGCCTTGGTTATTAACTGCAGGCAAGGACCAGTTTCTGGGAGATAATTGGGGTCATAAACAATAGCTGTGTAATGGAGAGCATGCCCTAGGAGAGGGACTAAACATACTCAGCTGCAAGAAACTTACTGCCTTTGGACGGCATCCAGGTGCTGCCATCAGCCAGCTAGAGAACGGACAGCCAAGTTGTTGCTGTAGGGGAAGAGAGGCCTTTAGTACTTGGCAGAACGCAGCTATGCGTGCACAGGATGGCCCCAAGCTGGAAAGATGCTTGAACATGGCCTCAGGAGGCTTGATAAAACTTCTTCAACATCAGTCTGGAAGGTGGGGATTGGAGACCAGGTGTCTTTTACTCTATTTTAGAAACACTGGTGGAATGTTTGATTTGGGCCCAGGGAGCTCTCTGCCTCCTCCAGATGTGCCAGAGTTCCTGTGAGATGGAGGTGTTACCTGGTGGCCACTCTCTGGGCCAGTGCCCTTCCCAGTACACTGCCCCTCCCCAGCCCTCTCCTCAGAGACAGCATGCAGAAGGGCTTCACTGCAGCACCTGGTGCCAGGGCCTCAGTCTGTGACTCCTGCTCCATGAATTGAGGAGCAGCTGAATTTTCCTCTTGTGCTGGGGTCTCTGTCGGTGTCTCTTGGTCAACAACTTGAGGAGTGGCTGAATTTTCCTCTTGTGCTGGGGTCTCTGTTTGGGTTTCCTGCTCGACACAGAGAGGTCAAATTTGCCTCCTCTTGTGCCACCGGCACCAGGGGTGTGCAGTGTCCCTCTTCCTCCAGAGCACCAGGCAAGGCTGGCTGGTTCTCTGGCACAGGCAGGCCTGCCCACCCTGCTGCCCCTGCCAGCTGCTTGCTGGGGCCAGGGGCTTCCAGCCCCCTAGCACCTCCTCCTTCTTGCCCATGGCATCATTAAGGTGCAGGTCAGGAGGTGATTTCCACTTGTATGCCTGAAAGGAGAGCAGGGGATTTGCAGAGGTTGTTTGGCTCCCCCCAGCCAACACCTGCTGGGCCCTGCTTGTGCACAACAGGCATGAAATGCTAAGTGTGGGGACTCCTAGGCCATTTAGGCTCTGTGTTGTTGGAGAATTAAGATTTCTGTGCTTGTAATCCCTCAAAACAGAGTTGCCTTTGGTAGGGAAAAAGTCCAGAAAAACACCATTAAGAGCTAGGAGGGTATTTAAATAGAAAAGTTTTTTGTCTGTAGTTTGTAAAATAAAACTCAGTTTCTGACTACTGAGCCCATTAAGAAACCCTGCTGGGAGCACAATATACACAGGGGTTCTCCGAGCCATGACAAGATGTTTTGTTTCAGGGGAAAGCTTGTTGGGACTGGAAGATAGCTTGATAGGATTTCTGATGTGGCATCAGCCTCTGATTAGATTCATGTCACTCCAGTCATTCCCTGTATGCATCTGATTGGAAACAAAGGGAGGAAAATAAAGGTGCAAATGAGTTTCTGTGATGATTGCACTAGCCAAGCTAGAATGTGGCATATTGGGATCTGGAGTTTCAGAAGTTTTATCCTGTCAAGAATGAGGGTAGCATATTGCATGCATGTGGACCACAAGCTAAGCTGGGTACCCTGATGTGAAAGCTGGGAAGGTACCTGACACATATATCTTGCAGCTCTACAGTGCGGTGCTTGAAAGCATCCTGGACGCTCCCTCATTTTTAAAGGAATCAATTGTTCTGCCCTGTTGCTCCCCTGTGTGTACAGAACTGCAGAAGAAAATTTAAAGGGAATCAGTAGAGGAGGGTAATGTTGCTCTTCATTTCCCAATAGCAGAAGCATGACAGCATTGCCAGGCTGGGCTGCATCACAGAATCAAGACAGTAAATGTCTTAACTTGAAGGCCTGAAAGGCTGCTGTGGGTATGCAGCTGATTTTTTTTACAGAGCCCTTGTTCTGACAGTCAAATCTGGCTTTGCTTGGCTTTGCTTCACAACAGGTAGATACCAGAGGAGGGCAGTGATCCAGAGGGTCTTGGATTCTCCAGGCTCTTAGCCTTCCGCAGCACATCGCTATCCCAGTCAGGCATATGGGAAGATTTTCCGCAACTGTTAAAGCAAATGAGAGCAGAAGTATTAGCAATATTTTTGAAATTGGTCTTACATGAAATCCCTTGCTGGGAACTGGGTTGACCAGGCTGAAGGGACATCTTTGAGGTGGGGAAGGTCTTGCTGAATAAGTAGACGGTTGTTTGACATTTCCCGTCCCAGTGCAACAGGGATGCACTGCAGGATAGAAACTCTTCAGGAGAATCAAAACCAGAATAGACAGGGAATCATAGGCTCTCTCACTTCACACACTGTGGTTCTAGTACTTTGTGGTCAACTGGTCTTCTCCAGGCACTGACAGGGGATCTCCCAAGCTAGAGTCAGGACTGGCTCAGGAGAAAGCCCAGAGGGAATAAGGGCTCTTCCCTTTCAGATAAAGCACAGCCTGTTTATCAGACCCCCCCCATGAGAGGCTGAGAGTGTAGGGCTGATTTGTGGCTGCAGGCAGGAGATGGACAGGAGTCTCTCTTATTCCAGATATTCCTTCAACTATATGAAGCACTGATCTCAAAGGGAGGCCTAGATATCCTAGCATTTCTGAGAGCCAGACTAGACCCTGGCTCCATGGCAGGGAGTCCAATTTACCTGCAGCACCAGGGAGAGCCCTTCAGTAACTGCCCAGAAGCCAAGTGTGCATAGGATCCCTGCTGTGCTGTATGGAAATCTGCCCTGCAAACAGAAAGGACATTAATATGGAAGGAAGTGAAGGGAACTGTCACACCTGCGGGTTCGTGTTCCTAAGCAGCAGCTCTTTGTCTGTGCAGTGCAGAGGCGGAGGTTTGATGTCTCTTTGGGCAGTGTTAGTGCTGTGTCTAATTTATGCATTCAGGGCTGAGATTTCCAGGTGATGGGCTCAGTGAGGAAACGACAGGTAGGACCAGCTGGCTTGCTGCTCTGAAGTGACGGGGTGAGGTTTGGGTGCAGAGCTAGGGGATGATTTTTGCATTAGAATAGAGCTAATAGTCTGAGACATGGATGGATCCCATCCTTCTCTGTTCAGCCTGGCTGTGGGGGAGGGATGCTCTGCCTGTTTGCTCCCAGAGGCAGCTTACCTGCCCACTCACAACTACAGTGCTCTCCCCTTGTCAGCTGAGATGTGGAAGAGTTTTTGAGACTGGGCCATCAAATACCTTCCACTAGCAGAATAATAAAGGCCTATCCTGCCTGTTCCTGGCATACTGCAGCATGAGCAGGCAAGCATATCTGTACCTCCCCAGTAAATCCCCAGCTCAGCTGCTTCTGTAGCACACGGCTTTTAGCTTAACTGCCTTGTTATCCTTTGGATAGACAGAAAGACCCCTGGATAGCCTCTGGGATGAATGGGTCATTTCTTTGAGTCAAAGGTCAGTTAAAATTTGTGCCTTTGCTTTTTGAGCTGCCTTTCATTTTTTTTCTTCAGTTCCTCCATGTGTCTTGGAGAGGAGTAGGGAGCACATAATCAGAATAAATGGGGAGTTTCTGAATATTTCACTGGTGCCAGCCATCCCACTGAAAAGCATCAGCACCCATTGCTCGACTGCTCCATGAGTGGAAAGAGGAAATGTCTGGACCTGGATCCTTCCCTACTACCAAGGCAGGATATGTCCCAACTTTACTAGGAGTGGTTTTGAACAAAATCTTGGATATCTCAGCTGTAAAATGCTTAAGTTACAATCATGTGTTTCCAGAGATTAAGAGATTAAGCCTTTGACAATATAATGGCAGAGTACACAAAATATTCATGGCAGTTGGTGAACAAATAGAGGGGACTTTTGAGGCCTGATCTTGGCAGCCTAGAGCACCTTCCTGTTAGTTAGTCTCACTCCCGTGCTCCTTCCCAAAATTCTACTGGGACCTAACTTCATCTGCTTTTCTAATAAACTGTGAGTTAGCAATACTGTTGTGGGAAGGACTTTTAGCCTCACTGGACAGAGGAGGCTTAACTGTGTCTGCCTTTGTGTAAAATCCACTGGGTAGCACTAGAGCATGGAAGAAAAGTTATTTCTTACATAAGCTTGGATTATGTTATTTACTCTCCATTGTTTGTAAGCGTGTCATGGAACTGTGAAAATGACCTTTATTTCTCTATGGATTTTGTCCTTTTTCACTTTACAAATATTGATTTTTTTTTTTCTCCTGTGTCTTTATCAGAGCTGAATTAACAAGACTGTTTAACAAGATCCTCTGATTCATTTGGGGTCTTTTTGTGCCAGGTACTATCACAAGCAGCTGAAAGCAGCTCAGTGAGGAAGGTGCAACCACTGCTACAGAATTGACAGAGGAGATGTGCCCTCACAAGAGCTGAGCTAGCATGGGTCAAAGAGCAGGCTTAAAAAGATGGTCTCTTCAGCCTGGGCACAAATGCTAGGAAGGGTTATTTGTAAGGAATACATTTTTCTCTTGGAAAGCTCTCCTCCTCACACCTTTAAAGTGTGAGGCCAGTGAAAATCGTTGAGTCTGCTGGATTATTCCTGTTCCACCCACAGATCCCCAAGTGGGATCAAGAGTCCATATTCATGGCAAGAGGTGATTCCTGTCCTTGTGATCCAAAATCTCAGTGTAGCAGTGAGGATGCTACTCCAAAAGGAAAAGGAGCCATTGGTGCAGTTTCATGTGCTCTTTCTTGCCAAGCTTTTAAGCTCTTAACTGATCCAAGTGCATGTAGGTGGAGCAAAAAGTGAAAATTGAAGGCAGGCAGGAGCATAAAGTTCAAACAAGTCAAGTCTGATGGCCATTTTTGATGTTTTTAACACAAGTACAGGAAAGGTAGAGCCCAGCTGGTATCTGTCCCTTGCTGTTCATACTTGCCATAATGCACCAGTGCATTTTCTAGCACAGGGCCCAGAGGGTGGCGAGGGTAGGGAGGAAGCAGTCACTGTGCACAGTTCTTTGTGGCAAGCTGGAATCTCTTGCCTTTTGAGATCATCCTTCCGCTCTGTCAGCACCCTTGGGACATCCTGTTGGTTTTTTAGTGACCTATCTAGCCAGTAGCAAAAGCCCATTTCTGTATATATTCCACATGGAGAGATATGTTGCGATGGAGATAGAAAGGGGAATGTCCAGATTTCTTTCTTCCTGAAGGGCCAACACCGCTCCTAGTTTTGCTCTGGTTCTCTCCTGTGGGCTCATCTTTGTTACAACCTGTACACCATGGTAAGAGATGATATTTGCATCAAATGAGACAAGAGTCTTCTTAAACCAGCTGCCATACAGGCCGATAGAAAGGGTAAATCCTCATCCTTAAGCCTTTGTGAGCTGCATCAGAAGGATGGCAAGCTTTGGAGAACTTTGTCCTGGTGTGCACTTGTTTCTCTCCGAGATGAGAGGTTAAGTATGTCAGTGGGAGCTGGGAGATTGTTTCTATGAAGTACCACGAGGCCAATCAGTTAGTGTTCATTTGTTTCCCCTCTGCCAAGGGTGGACTTCTCCCCTTCCCAGCTTGCTGGGCCTCGTAGAGCTGGGATTAACTCCTGCCTGCCAGCCCACTCCGCTGCAGGTCATGCAGGATCCCCAGCATGCTGTCTGGGCAGTCACACCATCTGTGGCTGAAACAGGCCAGGAACATGGAGAGGAAGCGGAGGAGACATAGCTGTCAGCAATAATGCTGAGAACAGAGCTGGGTCTCCAGGCTCCTGCCTCATCCCTGTCCTTTCTAGCAGATGGTACTGCCTGTCTGGCAACTCACTTGTGTTTTTCTGGAGCACGTGGAGCATTACCTCTGGACTGTGGGCCATCCTGTCTTCAGCTTCATTAGAGACTGTATCTATATACCAGAGTAGCTGAAGTCTTGTGAGAATTGAAGGGTCCCAGGATATCCTGATTGAAGGAGACTCTGGCTGTTCCTTACAAACTGTTATAGCTATATAAAAGAGATATTTCTGGATAAAAAAACCCAGTCACCTCCTGTAGGATGGCAAAGCAAAGGAACAACTGTTTTTCAAGAAACAGAAACCTGTATCAGGGCAGATCTTGGCTCTGATATTTGAAAGCATTTAGGAAGTGACAGGACAAGTTTATGTTTCTCCTCCAATTAGTATCTCTTCTCGCAAAGTGAAACAGTTCAACAAAAACAGTGCAAATACCCACTGCTTGGCCATTTAGCGTTTGTGTGTGTGTGTGTGTGCGTGTGTGTGGCTGGCAGTGTCCTTGGGCTGACTCAAGCCTGGTCAAATGCCTTGACCACTGGGTTGCTACCTGCTCTGAGGCCAATCTCCCTGAATTCTTTTTTCATTGAAAGTTTGAAGAATACCATTGTGTTCTTACAGTTTCTGTTTTGGTGACACAAAACTTCCCAACAAAGAGAGTCAGGAAGCTCCCAACCGAGTAAGCCTCACACTTCCAGAGTCAGAGCATTGGCTGCTTCTGCCCCAAGGCTCAGCCGAGGAAAACAAGCCATTCCATATCACTGTTCGTTTACCCTCCTGAACCCTGTCTCTCAATGCTTCAAGGTAGATGCTTCAGCAGTTAGTACTGCTCCTGGGGCATGTGCAAAGAACAATTAAAGCTCATTGTGCCGGTGAAGAGCCCTGGGGTAAGCTGGGCTGTGGAGACAGCTGCCCCCGTTTTGCTGTGTGCAGCAGCTTCCTGAACAATCCTGCTGCAGAGAGAGACAAGTATGTCTTGCTGATTGCAGAGTTAAAGTTTAAAACTCCAGGGCTAAACTCAATGTGGCATTTCTAGGCTTTTTGCTGGTGGCAGCCGTCGTGGTTTGTAGCATTCGGTGCCTGGGCAGAGCAGGGCTGGGTAGAGCCCAGCTGCTGAGCCTGCAAAGCCTTTTCCAACAGCTGCAGCATGGGACTGATGGCAGGAGTGAAGCACAAGTGTTTGAAGAACAAACACTTTGTAGCGCTCCCTTTAACATTTTGCCTGTGACGCTGCAGGATCTAGATCTTTGATCCAAAAATGACAGAAAAGGACATGAACAGCAGTTCCTTCCTCTCAGACGTAAATGCCTGTTACAGATGTGTCCTGCAAGGTTCAGCTAAGCCTTCTCCAGCAGCAGACAGGCTTGGAAAGAAGCATTGTTGGTCATTTTTTGGAGAAGGATCCTGCTAGGTTGTGTACAGTGAGATTTCATTTGTGCCCAGCAGTTCAGAGTGGTCTCTGCCTGCTTCAGCTGCTTGTGCTAGATGAGGAGCGTATCCCACAAAAGGAGGGTCTCAGCTGCAGGATAAACTTGTGTAGCCCCACAACAGCAGGCTGGCATTCCTGGAGATGGGGCAAGTTTTCTTCTCACCTTTGTGACTTGTCTGAAAATTGGAAACCTCTCCAGAGATAAACTGGAAGTTGTCATTGGTATCTCCACTGAGAATGGGAACAGGAATCATATCAGTGCCAGTCATGATGACACAAGTACAATTTCCTTGTTTAAAGCACTGCACCAACTGTACCTAATTAACCTTCATGACAGCACAGCAATACAAGGAAATAGGGATCATTAACTTCAGCTTTGCTTTACAGAAGGGGAAGAGAAACATCAGTGCCAGCCCCATCCATTCCAAATTGAGGTAGGCTTGAAAAAGTCACAAGGTTAAAAATAACAATAATCCACTTGGGGTTCTCAGAGCATTAAGAGTGCACTTGAATCAAACTTTCAGTTTTTTCTCCAAGAAACATCAGGACTGGAAACTTCTCTCCCAGATATGCTTGTTTGTGACTCAACAACCAAGGCTTTCAGAAAATCACGCATTCTCAATCACAGTGGGGCAGAGGCAGTAAAGGTCAGAATGACTTGCTCAGTGTTGCTTAAAAATGAGCTGGGAAAAGCTGGACTAAACTCTGTGAGTAGCTGACCCTCCACCCCTTGCTTGTTTCTCCAGACCAAACATTTTTCTAGGTGAGGGAACCTGCCTAAATCAACCAGTGGCCACTAAATAGCTGTCAGATGAGTAATTCAGGTTTGAACTAGTGACCTCACCCCTTCCTCTCACATCTGCTGAGGGACAGACTGATGACACTGACTGTTTACATTAGGTCTCTGAGCAGGCTGGCTGCTTTGTCTGGGGCCCAGCAGGAATGGAAAGATGCAAAGCCAGTGCTGCTCCCTGGCACTGCTTTCCTGGCTTGGGGCTGTTTTTATATGTTAGGAGGAAAGAGCAACTTGCACAAGTCCTTCTTAAAGTAAAGAGTTCACCCTGCCTGTCATATCACCTGCTGGCAGGGGCTGAGGGCAGGAGTAGTGCCTGTGCCACTTGTGCTGGGCACCAGCACAGGCTCGCATTTTGTTGCTCCAAATGAATGCAGTGCAAAGCCCTGAGGAGTGTCATGGCAGCGTAGAAAGTTGTATCTGTTATTACCCATCTCACTTCTGCCCAAGTCATAGATGCTGTTAGGATCAGATGAGAAGGCCTAAGTTTGTCTGGAGCCCCAGTGGGCAGGACCCCTGCTCTAGGAGAGAAGTCAGTGGGGAATGCAGATGGCAGTGGCCAAGGAGGAGAGTGTGGGGAGGTCCCTCTGTTGTGTGAGGTGCTGACCCCAGCCCAGAATGCAGGCATTCATACAGGTGAGCCTTTTATTCAACACTTTTCTCCTACTTATTCTTCTGTTCTAAGCTGACATGGGGTGAAGTGAAGCTGAAGGGACCCTTGAAAAGGCCAGGTCATTGATGGAGAGGAAAAAGGGCTCCGCAGATTGTGAAGAGCTTTCATGAGCAGCATGGGCTGCAGCCAGCTCCAGGGAACAGAAATGTTCCCCTGCTTAGGCTGTGTGTCTGTCTCTCTGATTATTTTGTGTATTTCATCTCTGCTGTCTGTCTTGCTTTTAATCTGGGCTCCTCTGTGCCAACAAAATGCTTAGCTCGCTCCATTGTCTGAGAGACTAATTTGCACTGTAAATCTGATGCTTATCTTACATGACAGCTTACTGTGGGGTTTATTGCAATCCTGAAGACAAACTAACCAGGGATGGCTTGAAAGCTTTCAACACATCTTCTGGAATATAGAACAAATATGACCCATTTCAGCTTGCTGCCAGGTTAGGATGTGGTCCCTTGTGGTTGGGGTCACCAGAGATTTATCTTTTTCTGTTCAAATCTATTCAAACCTGAGAGTGTTTGGGTTTTGGTTTGGATTTTTGTACATTCTGTTGATCCGTTTGGGGTTTTTTTGGTGTGGTACATCTTCTGCTTTGTGTTGGAGCTGTTAGAGTGCCTCTGCAACAGCCTCCCACCCTCCTAGGGTCAGATCCTCCGTCCCTTCTCCCTGAGGAGTTTTAAGGACTGTGAGAGTAGCTGCAGACCAGGTGCAGGCAGTGTGCAAGTACAGGTGCTCCAGTGCACTGCAGCTTTGTTGTCTTTGCCTAGCTTAATCAGAAAGAACCTTTGTCCTTGTCTTGTCTTCATTAATATTTCCTGACACTTTGTCCAATATGTTCTAGCTCTCTGCTGGCAGAGTAACATCCTCCCTCAATCTCATCTGCAGTTGCCACCTTCTCTCTGGTCTGTAGGCTTCCCTCCACCTGCAGGCATTCACATACCATGTAAGAGATTCTCACACTAGTGTAGTTCAGATAGCTGGGCAGCTCCAGAGGCATAAATCTTCCTGCAGATAGGTTCCAGGTAGCTTAAGATGCAGTTTTACTGGGAGAGAGCCAGGAAGATTATTGCTACTGTGATATAGGTCTTGGTTCTGCAACTGAGCCTGTCAGTAGGTGTTTAATGCCCAGAGCTTCTGCATTGCAGTCCTCTGGGACACAAAAGATCCCGCTTCCTCAGACGGGGGAGCAGGAACACAATACCTGCCATCCTTGAAGGATAGTGTTTGTTTGGAGGACCACTCTGGTTTTCACCTAGTCCTGCTTTACAGTTGCATGGATTTCTGGACCCCTCAGTTCTTCCTACCCTCAGACTGAAGACAAAACACAGAAATAGCTGTACTGGATAAGCTCTGTGGAGCAGTTGAGGATTAGCAGATAAACTGGACAAGGATCCAATGGGTCTCAGTAACATTGAGGGAGAGGTGAAAAAAAGACCTCTGGAGAAACTGTTGAGGAATAGGTTGTATACTAGGAACTGTACACTGGAAACTCTGTGCTGGCCCTTCTCCAACTCCATATTGCTGTCCGGGTTATCAGATAGATGTGTAATTTAAGGCTTATTCCAAGTTATCAGAGCTGGTGAACATCAGACTCCCTGCCCAAGGGAGACCTCCGTTCAGACTGGGAGAAGCTCAGGGGAAAATGTATGAATCCAAGGGAACTCCAAACTCTGTGGAATTTTAGAAGAATCCAGGACAAAAAATACGTAGGGAAGGATCATCACACCACCTGATTCTGGTTTAGGCTTAGGGTTAGGGTTGAGAGAGTCAAAGAGCCTACAGCTCCAGGAACACTGGGGCTGGAAACGACATCCCAAGGCAATCCTGGCAGGGCCCCAACATTGCTGCTCCTACATCCTTTTGATCTGCACCACCCATGGAGATGGGGTTAGGGTAAGGATTAGGATTAGGGTTGGGGTTGAGAGAGTCAAAGAGCCTACAGCTCCAGGAACATTTGGGCTGGAAGAGGCATGCCATGGCGGTCGCAGCAGGGCCCCAACATTGCTGCTCCCACATCTTTCTGATACGGAAACCCATGGTGATGGATTAGGGTTCATTTTAGGCTAATGGGGAATACTTCAACACCTTCTGCTGGGCTGTGATAAGCAGGATCAGGATGCTTTCACAAAAAATTGGAGTCTGATATAGCTTTACTTTATGCAAATATAACAAAACTGCAGTGATTGAACAGCCAGCAATATCCTTCTGTAGTCCTCTCCACCTAACAACAAGATGCTCTAGTGAATAAAGCCATGGGAGCTTCCATCCTTCAGGAAAAGATCTAACAAAGCTGTGGGATAACCAAACACGTGCCAGCATCATTCTTAAGTAACTGTGCTATTTAGCTTTTTAAAGACCTAACTCATGTTCTGCCTTTTTTTAAAACTTTTTTTTGTCTGTGTTTTTTTTATTGCTGCTCACTCTGTGACACATGGCGGGGGGGGGAAAAAGCACAACCTATAAACATTTAGGTTTTCTGCTCCTCTGACACAACTTGTTGCCCATCTAAAAATGATTCCCACTTAGCATCATTTGCATTTGCAAAAGCACAAGGATTCACCACTTTGCTGTCTTTGTAACAGAGCTGGAAATACAATATTCATTACCCCAGTTGAAGCTATTTTCTTACACTGTGAGGTCAGAGGCATTATTTCATGCTGGAGAATTAGGAACATTAACAGGTAGGATGGACTGGCCACTTTCTGAACTGAATCACCCTCCCAGATTGGAAACCTCAATGGATTTGACATCACCTGCCAACCACCTCTACTTTTGTGGGTGTTGTCACTTGTGTTTGAACACAGCACAGGCTACAGTGGTATAATAAAAGTAGAAAATTAATTCCCATAGTTAGACCTGCAGACCTTCCACATCAGCTCCCTGTGGACTTCAGAGTGAACACACTCCTTTTTTTCCTGCCGGGATTGCTTTATTAAGTTTTTGCAATTATTAGTAACTCATCTCATGTACAGAACTGACAGTGAATCAGAAGTCAGAGTATCCAAAATACCTTGCCCCACGAAAACAGCAGCTCTTGCAGTGCTGCCTGCACACTGCATTGTTAGCTGATGCAAAAGGAGAAGGCTGTGTGCAGGCCAGCAGGAGAGTTGTCAGGTTTGAATCCTTTGAGTAGCAATTCAGATTCAACCCTTTCCCAAGAAGTGGTGAGCTGTGAGCGTTATGTCTGCAGTGTTGTGGGCAGGTGTGATGGCAGCTTGGGTGGGTATATCATGCTGGCCTTGATCCAGCTGGCACAGGTAAACCAGCAGTGACACAGTGTAGTAACTTAAGCACTGTCTTAACACTATTAAATACGTGGCTGGGATCTCTGGAGGGCTTGTAGAACCCGAGGTGACGTTTCTGTCACTGTATCTTTACTGCAGTTTGCTATCTCTGCTCGCTCAATTACAGCTCTCACAGATAAGTCTGTGCTGTGCCTCAGTTCTGCATCTGACATGAGCCCAGACCTGCTTCCAAACAGATGCTTCTGAGGACCTGCAGGCCACACAAACGTCAGCTGTTGCTGTCTGCAGTTCGTGCCTCCTGTGCTGGCATTAGTCTTTGTGATTTACTGGCACTAGCCAACACGCGCGGGAGGGGAATTACATCTCTTGTAAAGTGGGATTTGCTTTGCACTGCAACACAAAGGCTTGCGAGTTTGGGGCTGTAACTGACCTGCCTTCTTCCCTTCTCTGTCACATAGGCAATTCTGCTCCCTCTCCTACCCTCCCAAAGTCCTTTCCTGCTATGTTGTAGGCCTGGGATTGCCTTGGTTCCTCCTTCAGGCACCAAGAGGTCTTGGGCTGCAAGGCAAGGCATTATGCATGTGAGAGCATGTGCCATGGTTGACAGTCCTGGGCTGGAAGAGGTGCCCAGGGAGAAGGTCTCCAGCGTGACCACTTCTGACCTTCCCTTTTTCTCTTTCCCCACAGATGCTAGCAAGGACCACCCACAGCAGCAGGCAGGAGTCATCTGGAGAGTAACAGGTGGCCTGTTCAGTATCACCCGGGGAGCCGTGGGGGCCACGCTGGGAGGAGTTGCCTGGGTGGGCAGCAAGAGTCTGGAGCTCACCAAAACAGCTGTGACCAGTGTCCCCGCTGCTGGAGTTGGACTGGTGAAAGGCAGCGTCTCAGCAGTGACCGGCGGCGTCGGAGCCGTGGGCAGTGCAGTCGCCAGCAAAGTCCCTTTCACTGCAAAGAAGAAGGACAAGGCTGACTAATCCCTGTCACAGCTTCCTTCCAAAAGATCAACCTGCCCATACTCTCCCCCTACCCTGCACCTCTTTGAGTTGGAACCAGCCGCTTCAGGGAGGGTCGAGCACCCAAGCAGACTCTGGCTGCAGCCTGCTCAGCACCACCTGCCTGGCTCAGAGCTCACAGAGCCACTGTCAATGCCTTTCACTCCCATTACCTACTGGGAACCATCTTTACTCCGAGGACTTCAAAGGCGCAGTTGTCTCTATCTTGTAGTTTCCTTCCTCCCTTCTTGCTCTTGTAAGCATGGAGGGATGGGAGAAGGCATCAGGCTCCATCTGCCTGGAGGTGAGGGGAGTAACAGGGAAGGGGAGGAGCTATGCCTGGCTTGAAGTGTGGGTTGTGTAGTCAAATTCAACTTCAGCTGGGAAGACAGCCTCTGAAACACCCCTTCCCTTTGCTCTGGGAGGTGTGTTTGGGAGGTGTGCCTGGCAGAGAACTGTAGAAGTCCCATTGACACAAAGGAGAGATACTGTGAAGAGGGGGAAGCCTCCCTCCTGCCCTGCACCTCTTACCTTTTCTACGCAGGGCCCATCCCCACAAGCTGCTCCCAATCACTTACTCTCTGGCTGAATTGCACCCTTCAGAGAGGGAACCCTCAAGCTCAGCAGAGCAGCTCTGGGGATGATGCCACACCAGAGTATGATACGTTCCAGACCATCAACGTCTGCACAGATTTTCTTGGTGAGAGGGAGGAATATGAGAGCTGCTCTATGTTCCCATTTGGGGAAGGAGCTGACAGTGGCACTTGCCAGGCCTCTGTGATATTGCAGTACAGGCAGTGATGTTCCACAGAGAGACCAGGCCTTTTGTTTGACCCTTGAAGTCCTTCCAGTATCCCTGTCTGCAACAAGGGCGTTTTGCCTCTTGGCCACACTCACACTCCATAGACGTCAGTAGTAACCAGGAGCAAGTGTGTTCCCAAATGCCACCCAAATTGTGCTGCAGGGATGGAGGGGAGGCCGAGAGTGTTGCTCTCCCCACGACTCAGCACCCCAGGAGTGGTGGCCTGGGTGTGAGCGGGCTGCACCATGTTGGAGAACACTTCCCAAGGGGCTGAGCATGCTCCAACAGCAGCCAGCCCATGCAGGGCACCAGCAACTCCTCCTCTGCACGCTGCTCCTGGGGCCCCAGCCCGGCTCCTCGAAATGACCATGTTGCACTAAGTAGCCCACCCATAGTTGTAGTGCCGCAGAAACCCGGACACCTGCATCCGTCTGGGAGTCACAGCCATCCTCAGCCTGGCCCGTGATGCTCAAGGGGCCATGTGGCATTGCACATACACACACACACACACAAACATGCACTCACTCACTCACTCACTCACTCACTCCAAGGTCCCCTGTAATTCTTGGGACAAGGAAAGCCACAGGCTCCACCATTAACTCTGCTGCTCCTGGCTTTGGCAGGCGATTTGCCTAGATCTGTAGGTGTTGGATGCATAGGCAAGTGAAGCAGTGCTTGTGCTGTATTTTATAAATATGCATCTGTGTTAGCGTGCGTGTGTACGTGTCAGTCCACAGGCATGTCTTCAGCCAGGGAAACAAACCTGTGCCACTGCCGCAGAGGAGTTTACAAAGTCATCTTTGGCACTTTCAGCATACAGTTTTTATATAGGGTCCTGGTCAAAAGAAAAATCACGTTTTAGAGGATGTTTTGCCCGCTGTTGCCCAAGAGCATAGTTTATTGAAACCAAAGGAATGTGAAAAATCCCCTTTCTCCCGTCTGTGCTGTTTGTTTTCTCTCAGCCCTATCTTTTGGACACTGAAGCCAACTTTCTTGATCTTCATTTCCCTTTGGAGGCCGTTGCACTTCCTGGCTGCTCTCTTGTGCTTAGGACTTAGACATCAGGGAATATTTAAGTACAACACATACACCCACTCCGCCACCATTTTTGCTGAATATTCTTGGGCTTGTGACGCAGTTTTCATTCTGACCTTTATTAAATCCACATTTTGGGACGTATGTTGCTGTGTCCCTGTGATAATGATGCTGGTGTTAGTCACTCTCCATACCCTTTGCTAGGTAGCCCCTACTGTTTGCGGTGGTAAGAAGCTGCTGATCTCCACAGTTTGTTACTCTTGATAGCATGAGAGAGGTTTAACTTACATCTTTGTCTCTGAAAAGGAAGCAGCATTTGGTAGGTGTGTGCATTTCCTCACTTTGTCTCCTTTGTTCTGGTGAAGGCCAAGTTGACCCAGACATGTCGGTTTTGTCTCTGAAGGCAGCAGCTTCACAGACAGATCAGGCCTTGATGTGTGCCTGTACTTTGCTGGGATGCCCGTGGCAGTTGGCAAGGCCAGAAGAAGTCTTGTCTATTCTCCCTTTGTCTCAAACGCCCTGCAAAGCAGGAGGATCGTTTGCACTGCATGGATCTCTGCTCACTGCTCTCCCTGAGCACGCTTCATCTCTTATTCCAGATCACAGACTGCTCCTGAAGCAAGCTCTAGCCCCAAAGCTAAAAGCTGCTGGTGTCACTAGCTATGTTGTGACCAACCCTCTGAGAAAGATAGCTTCTGGCCAATTGGGACAGAAAGGTCTTCTTCCTAAAAGTCTCTCCTCCCAGGTCTTGGACAGGAGAAGATAGAATCTAAGATAGAATCTAAGATAGAATATAAGAACCTTCAGCAGCCAGCCCTGGGTGGGTGGTGGGAGGCTGATCGTGCTTTTGGCTAAATAGTGTCTCACACGGGCTCTCACTGGGAGAGGCAGTACATTCTGCCCAAGCTGTTGTCTGCGGGCACTGTGTGTACAGAGCAGGCGTGGCAAATGGGATAAAGGCAATGTAAGGAAGGCCATGGGGCCCCTGAGGGTTTCCCATCTTTTTATTTCTTCTTTTCTGTGCATCCCTGCGGTAAATGGAGTAAAGCTTACCATTTGTCTGGAACTGCCATTTCCTTGCAGGATGGCCTGGAGAAGAAGAGATGAGCTGGAGAGGAGAACTCACTGCCTAAATCGCTGTTCTTACAGCCCAGCTAAAGGAGAGCTCAGGGACCAGGAGTAGCAAAAGAGATCAAATTAGCAGGCAGGGGTAGAAGATTAAATCTACTCCAAAAACAAGGCCTCACACTGCTAAACAAGCATTCAGGAATAAGTAACTCTCCAGGACTCAAAGGCTTTAAGAAAGTCTGTGCAAGGCCTGCTCAGTTCACCACGGTGACCCAGTCCCAGCCTGCTTTTCTGGGTATTCACAGTGCCAGAGAAGAGGGAAAACAGGGTCAGTCTTCCCAGTGTAAAAGTAAATATGCCTTCTGATAGCTTTGGTTGCAGGACAGTGGGATCTGGATTGGATGGGGAAGCTGTTGACTCTTGTCAGATGCCCCATCTTTCCTCCTTCCCCACCACAGAGATTCCAGCCACCTGGGCCACTAGTGCAGCCCTTCTCTCACTGCCCATTCATGGCATGTAGGGCAAAAAACTCTGTTGTGCATAAATCCGATGGCTACCAGATGGGGTAGCTTGGTACAAAATAGGACAGGGTGGCATCAAGGTAGAGGAAAGGATTAAAAGGATTTGGTACACAGAAGATGAGGAGTGGTATGACAGGAGGAGTTGAGGAGTGGGGGAACGAGAAGACGGGGAGCGTGGAGGGAATTTGTTTCTTAGGACAGGCTTTGGAGCAGAAGATGAACACAAGGGAGTTTGTCCTAGGGAAGAGCACAGAAAGGAGAGTGGATCAATGTGGGTTTTGTGGTCAGTGTGTGGTGGTGGTCCATGCCTGGCTTGTGCCCTGCTTCCGTAGTAATGATGATTGCTAGCGATTTCTGTTTAGATAGATCAATGGATGGTCGAAGCATCAGATCAGCTCCCTTCTTATCATACCCCCCCTTCCCAAATCTCCCCCAGGCTTTTGTTATGGTCTCCCCATGATGGGGCTGGGTCTCCCCCATGGTGGAGGTGGGATGTGACCCTTTTCACAGCCCTGTGTCCCACCTTGCCTGGCTGTTCCCTGTGCCCAACGAACATGTCCTGGCTGAAAGGAGACCCACAGGTGCATCCTCTCCTCCCTTTTCCCTGTCCTTAGTCTCATTATCCTTCACTTTTTTATCCCTCCCTTAGCTTTCAGTCTTGCCCATGGATAGAAAAAAAAGCCCAAAGCTTTTGCTGAGACCTTCATTAAACATCCGCACTCTCAGTGTCTGGGAGGGCAGAGGGTGACTGCCCCCGCAGCTCCCCTGGCTGGGAGAGAAGTGCATGTCTTCCACCCCTCTCTGTCCCCTTGTGTTCTGTGTGTGGAAAATTTTAACCCACTTCTTTTTCTCTGGGTTCCCTTGTTGGCTCTTGTCCCTGTGGGTGGGTCATTTCCGTGTCTCCATTGCAGTCATCCTTGTAAAAACAACAGCATGAGTGGGAATATGGAGATGGTTAGAGAGAGCTGCAGAGCCAGGGCCCAACTCTGCTTCTCTAGGAGCTGAGGATGCCTTTGGCAACCCGAAACTGCGGCCACACGGTCCTGTGAACAGTGCTGGGCTCCAGAGAACACTTTTGTTCTTTTATCATTTCATTGTCTGTAATTGGTTTCCTACTGAATTTGTTTGCTTGGTTTGTTTTGCAGTGTGTTTCTGGGAATATTCTGCATCTCTGTATTTTAATTACAGTAAAATTTGAGGATAAAAACCTTGATTATGCTGGCTCTTGTTTCCAGTGGGGGGAAATGAGGAGAGGAAGCACAGTTGAAGGAAGATGTTAGAGATTCCTTGGGAAATTAGATCTCTCCCCTAAGGGCTCTAGATGAGGCACCAAGCAAGGCTGAATCTCCATCCCTGCTTAAACTAGGACATAGCTTTCAACTGCGGTTCAAAAGCCATTTTGCTGCAGGCGCCTTTCCTGATTGGAATGGTAAGAACAGTTTGGATAAGACTTCTAAACTCAATTTTTTGTGTTGGTTTAAAGACCAGTGCATAAGAGGGCTTTCAGGCTGGGGAGAGCTGGCCTAGCGCTGAAAGTGGGATCTCAGCAGCTGAAGATGGGATATTTTGCCTCTACAGCCGCTGTTCCTTCAGGCAGGTTTGCATAGCCACTTTTCCCAGCTGAGGAAGCAAATTCTCCTCACAGCAGCCTGCTCCTTCCGCAGGAGGTAGCAGTTTGACATCCCTCCCCAGAGCTGCAGCGAGCCCCATGGGGCAGCCTGACCCTCTGCTGGCCGGCTGGCAGTGTTGGTGCTGGGGGGCACAGCCAGCAAACCCCAGCCACCTCATCTGCTCCACGGGCACTTAACCCAGGGCAGAGCCATGCAGTGCTCCTGGGAATGCACAGCCCTCAGGGAGGATTGCAGCCCAGCGGCCGGGCAGTGCTGGATCAGGCACAAGACAGGGCGTCCCTTTTACTGGGTCTAGGCCAGGCGCTAACAGCTCAGCATTTGTTAAGTGCTGACAAAAGGATTAATTTAGTAACTAATAACAGGGCAATCAAGCCATTTATTTGGTTGGCATTTTGCTGCCAGCTGCTTGGGAAGAGCAGCACACAGCGCACCAATGAGGCTGTCTGCAGCCACCTCTGCCACCTGCCCCGTTCCTCCGTCCTCGCTTGCAGACTCAGCCAGGCAGTGTGGCTTGGGAGGCCCCAAGCCGGTGGCAGGAGCAGGTTTGGCAGTGACAGGGAGGTGAAGACACCTGGGGACACATTCTCTTCCAGGGGCTGCCCCTATGCCCACTGTGGGGAGGCAGATGAGGGAAGTGCCCATCCCCCAGCAAGTGCACACTGTCCTCCCCATTCCTCCTCACAGAGCTGGAGCCATCCACGTAGCCTTGCAGACAGCACAGATGAATTACAGGTGCTGGACCCATGAGCCCTCAGGAGAAGCGATCAGGTACATCACAGCTTCTCACCTTTCCTGCAGCCCAGCTGGTTTGCCACATCAAGCCAAATTGTAAAACACCACTAACAAGCTGCCCCTCCAGAGGTCTTTTAAGGGGTGAAAGGATGGTGCAAAATCACTTACAGCTTTGCCCTGTCTCACTCAGGCAGTGTGTCCCAGCCCCCTGTTTGCAATTGCAGCACCCAGTCTTCCCCCAGGTAAGAGTGGGGTGAAAGCTGGTGGGCAGCAGAGCTTGGAAGAGACCTTTGGAGAGAAGACCTGCCCAGGCAGGTGGGCTGTGGGTGGCTCAGACCCCTCTGGGCCAGGAGTGGGCCCAGAGCTGGGAGTATGCAGCTGTGAGTAGATGTCACAAGTTGTGGTCTCATCTCTCTGTGGGTCTTTGCCCTGCCTGGCTCCAAAGAGACCTGGGAAACTGCTGGGGCATTGTTGTCCTCTGTACCCTGGGGACTGGCCCCAGTGGCTTCCCATCTGCAGCTGCTTGTGGTCTGCAGGACATGTCTCAAGGGCTGGACTGTTGGGACTCTCCCAGCTGGGTTGGAGGAGCTGGCCAGCTGTTCCATGAGACAGGGATCAAGCAGACCAGCAATGTCTTGTGTAAGTCTTTCAATGTTCCTGCCCTGCATGCCTGGCTCCTCCATTCAGTAGTTTTCTGGCCTGCCCAGCCCACAGGCCCAGGTGTCTTGCAAGCAGCAGGCAGCTCATGAACTTGTGTGTTGCCAGGATCATCTCGTTTGTTCATTTTCATTCTGGCAGTTTCATGACCTGCCCCAGAGCACTTTCCCTGTCCTCCAGGGCAGGGCATGCCAACACTGGCACAGCACTGTCAGACATGGTAGGGGGCAGCCTGATGGGGCTGGGTTCACTGTGCTGGTGCCCATTAGCACTTTGGAGTCAGGCACTTCAGCAATTCCCACACCCCCATGCAGACCAAGAAGCTTTCAGGCCAGTAAATAACCACAGGTTCTTGCTTTTGGCTTAACTGCTTGCATTTTGACACGCTTCAGATGCAAACATGCACATGCCCAAGGAGGTGGCTGCAGCTCCCTGCCGCCCTGGGGGCTGTGGTGTCTGCTCCCCCAGCCTTGCAGGAGTTGGGCAGACCAGAAAATGCTGCTGTTCACCTGGTGGTGCATCCACCCCAGTATACTTGCTGAGGTCTTTCAGTTGAAGTTCAGCCCCAGGTCAGTTTTATTGCACTTTTATTTACAGAAAACACAGAAATAAAGCATTAAATGTGTTGGGCTTTTACCAAACCACCCAATCACTTTTTTCCCTTTTTTTTTTTCTTTTGTGGGTTTTTGGCACAAAGAAATATCACAGGTGTTACCAAACAACCATGTAGGAGCAGCTGACCAACTGCCCAGCCCAATAACAGGACTTAAACAGACAGACATGTTGCACTGAGATCAAAAACGAGGAGGTTGTTCCACTTTTAGCTTCCAGTCTAACCTGCTCATTGGGGGCAGAGGGACTTATTCTGGAGGGGATGACACCATTCATAAATTATATTTATATTTACCCCTTACATTGTAAAAGTAAACAGTGCAAAAGTACAGTACCCCAGATACCCTTCGGTTTGGAAAGCTTGAAGGTTGCTTTATACATTTTGTGTGGTTTGTAAACATTGTTACCCATCCAGAGTTCTAGCTCTTGCTTGGGAGACCCAACTCCTCCTGGCATCCAGAATGTATTGAGGGGCAGCAGTCACTTCCCCTGGACTCGGCCGTTGAGATTCCTGCTCAAGGTTTAGTGCAAATTTTGGAGGGAAAAAGACAAGAGAGAGAAAGAGGGGGAAACAAAATGAAAGAAAATAAAATAAGGCATCAGTTAGAAACAGTCCGCATCAAAACCAGGCCCATTTGGGCTGCCTTAGGAGAAGGGCAGGAAGTCTCTCTCCTCCACTAGGCTGATGGAGAGGTTCTTGAGCTCCTCCTCGGAGCCGGCAGTTTTGTAGCCAAGCTGTGCCAGCACCTGCTGGCAGGCGTGCTGGGTGAACGCCACGATCTCATAGGACAGCCGGAAGCGCCACTTCTCTGCCGTCGCCGCCGAGTTGCGCACTGTCCCGTACTTGTGTTTGGAGGAGGACCTGTCTCCTCGGGTGTTGTTCTGTATCCAGCGCTCGACGTTGCTGTCCATGGGGATGCCCAGGAAATCGTAGATCTCCTCAGTCTTTTTCATGGGGTTCCTGGCCAGGTCTTCGTACCGCACCAGCATGTACTTGCCCTTGAGCCACGGTGGCCGGTTGAGGCCGGTGGACACAGAGTTCCAGAAGTCCTCACACACTGTGGTGAGCTGGGTCACGTCCAGGTTGTACGGCTTCCTGCCAGTGCCATCCCAGATCCTCCACAGCCTGTAGGTGTCTCGGAAGGTCTCACTCCGGGATGCCAGGATCCCCCGGGGATCCCTCACCAGCTGGATGACCTTCAAGTTCAGCCGTGGGTCCTCCACCAGGGCCCGGAGGTCACTGACCTCAGGCACCCGTACGGTTTTGATGGCCACATGGCCGTGCTCTCTGCAGGACTCAGTGGCCAGCGTCAGGTTCAAGGTCCCACACTTCTTCACGCAGTCTCCTTCCTCCAAGTGGAGATCCACAGCTCCCAGGGACTCACATACAGGTGGTGAGCACAGGGCCTTGCTGGCTCCCCTGCGGAAGAGGCGGTCGGTGGTGTGGTTGACAGGCTGGGGCTTGATGTAGTTCTCCAGGAAGTAGAGGTCGCAGTCATACAGGCTCCTCAGCAGGTCTCGGCTGGCCCCCAGCATGACCCGCCTGTCTGTCGTACTCTTACTCTGGGTCAGTTTTGGGATCAGGGTATACTGGACGTGGTAGAGGGGTTCAAATAAATAGAAGACATCGAAGTGCTGGTTGAACAGCTGCCCAACAAATGAGGAGCCGCTGCGGGTGGTGGCGAGGATGAGAACATGCGTCTTCCTAGAGAGGTTATATGGGAAAGTGGGATTCTCATCGCACAGCCTGTCGGGCACATCAGTGTCCTGGCTCAGGCTGCAGTTCACAGGATTAGGGATGGGGCAGCTGTGGAAGGACTTGGCAGTGAAGGTCCGGATTGCTGTGTACTGGATTGCAATGGATGCCAAGGCTAGGAGGAGTACAGCCTTCCAGGAACATTGCATGGCTGGTCACCTTCATGGAGCTTCTTTGCAGGTCGTCTTGGTGTCTGCAACCCAACAGAGAAATCACAGGTTGAGCATGGACTGCCAAGTATCCAGCTGAGGCAGGTACCAACAAATGCCCTCCCAATGTATGTCCATCAGTCGTAACAATGTGACTCCCAGTCACACACTGCAGAGCCCTGTTTCAGACAAGAAAAATAACAGGCAGAGGCTGGCAAGCCTGGAGAAACATGTCCAGCCAGGACTTCAGCTCTGTTCCTTCCAGGCTGGGGGTGTACATAAATCCTGTGCCCTATGGCTCACCCCATGCCCTGCAACCCAGGCGGGGGATGTTAGAACCTGGAGGTGACACTGTCCCTGTGTCTCCATCCAGCTGCTGCAAACCCTCTTCCCCAGCTGCCTTGTGAGTCACTTGTCACCCCACCAGCCAGTGCCTTTAACCCCAGTGCAGGAGCTGTGGCAGGGAAAGATCAGGGGATGATGCTACCTTCTCTCCATCCTTTCTGTCCAGCTGTCAGGATAAGGCATGGCCAATCCAGGCCAGCAACCTCCTGCTTGGGAGAGCGGCAGTGTCTCTCCTGGAGCTGCAAACCTCTTTGCACAGAGGTCCAACAGCCACCTCAGTCTGTCAGCCTCTGGGGACGAGTGCAGCCAGAGCTGTGCCCTCAGCAATGAGCTTGTGGGGCTGGTAGGATCCTTCTCCACTCTGGGATTCAGGGCTTTCCTATTCTGAGCACCAGAGGGGAAAAACAGTACTACAGAGGAGGAAGCATGAGAAACTGCATCTCTTCCATACTCTGCTTCCAGCAAGGCAGTAGCAGAAACCCTCAGCACCAGGGATGGGTGCAGGGAAGAGTGGGGCTGTAGTTGCACAGGACAATTTCAGTGGAGCTAGCCCTGCCTTGCTGCTGCCCACACATGGGCAAGGGTAGGGGACACTGATCAGGACCCTTGGATGGGATGCGCAGGGACCATGTAGGGGGAGTACCCATCGTGCCTGAGGAGCTGACACATTGCTGGGAAGGGATGTAACTGTGGTGGTGCTTCAATGTTCCCCCCTGCTCACTGACCAGATAACGTTCATAGACTGCCTGCTGCTCTCCAAAGCACAGACATTTCACATCCACATACTATTGCTCCTGGGGGGTCAGTGGGACTAGGAGGCAGGAGATAGAAGATGCATCCCAGAAACTCCAAACAAGCTAAAACACCTGTGTGTGGGAGACACACCCGTATTAGCAATGGTTTTGAAGCTCCCCTGCACCCACTTTCCCTTGCCCATCTTCTTTCCCTGTCCCCCCTCCCACAGTGTGGTACATTCACCTGCCCATCCACCTCAGGCAAACCAAGGGAACAGACCCAAGTATCTCTGCTCCTCATCCCACAGAGCCCACTGTGTCATCGCTGCCATTGCTTCCTCTTCCCTGCTCTCTGTGGGTCCCCAGGAAGAACAACGTGCTGGCCCCAAGCTCATGGTGAGTGCCTGGTCCCCTGCTCAGCCCCAGCACTTGGGTCACTATGGGTGGGACTGTCAGAGCCAC
Organism: Falcunculus frontatus; assembly: GCA_013398115.1. Classification (NCBI taxonomy): domain Eukaryota; kingdom Metazoa; phylum Chordata; class Aves; order Passeriformes; genus Falcunculus; species Falcunculus frontatus. The sequence goes on along the minus strand of VZRV01008896.1, from coordinate 2,861,781 downwards.
TGCTGTTGTTGCTTGGACGAGGTCTCCAAGGGAGACCAGTGGGCCAGTGCTCGATGTCAGCATGTGAGGGCCGTTCTAACCCAGAGCACACTGAAATCCCTGAAGGGCTTGGGACAGTGCAATGCTGGTGTGTGGTCCCTGCAGAGCCCATAGCAGCTGGCACGGTGTGTTGTTCCCATATCCTCAGTGTGTTCCACTCCCCGGAGAGACGCTGTCACCCAGCAAGGGACACCAGGAGGGCAGCTCAGACCTGCAGGTGAGTAAAAAAACAGCTTGCTTTTTTTAAATTAATATTTTTATTATTTACTAATTGCTCCAGCTGATTTGTGGAGGCAGGAAGCTTCAGGAACTATCAACTCCTGAGACCTCTCACTGGGAGCAGGGGTTAGAGCAGGACCCCAGGACAGGGGGTCTGGCACAGCTTCTGCAGGCAACCCCCCAACAGCGTTCCCTATGTCTGTGCACTAAGAGCTGTGCTTTAGACCAAAAATGATGATTTGAATACAAGTTGCTTTCACCTGGAGTGCAGCCTGCCCAAGGACTGTGGCACATGGCTGGAGGGCCGAAGTCACAGATGCTTGGCTATTGCTGCTGCTGGATTGGGGTTACCCACCCTGCAAAGGGGAAACCCAGCCCCAGCGTCCACATTGGATATTCTATCCCTAGGATAAAGTGTTTTTCCAGGTCTGCTAAGGCAGAACAGGACAGGAGAGTCCCTGCTGGCATCTCCTGGCCCAGGTGTCTTCTGCATGCTGCCTAGTGGAAGCTGCAGTGGGAATGCTTTCCTGCTCTCTAGTGATGACCAACCACACTTGCATCCCTCACACACAACCTCAACTTCTACTCTTTGCTTCATTGTTGATGGATGCTGGAGCAGATGTGATTCAGATTGTCCTGGTTGTAGCAGAAGCCTGCTGCTGGCTCCCCAAAAAAGGCAAACCAGAGACCAGATGCCTTCTTGGTCCCAATTCCCACCAGATCACTCACTGGCTATGAGCATTTCAGGTTCTCCACCCACACCGACCCATTCCCCTTTGCAATGTCCCAAGTGGCGGGGGGAAAAAAACGGGGCATTGATTCACCTCCTTGACTGAGCAAGTCCTAAACCACAGCCCAGCTTCAGCCTTGGCTGCCCCTTGAAACACTTGGTGTGTGCCCTGCCCATCTGCTGAGCTGCAGCCAGGGAGGGGAAGGTTTTGGGAGAAGGCCTCTCTCCCTGATGTCTCATCTGTGGCCTTTAAGGCCAGCCAGAGCCTCCTCTCACCTCCTGGCTGGCTCTCCTGCCTCCTCCCATCACTGCCTGTCCCTGAGGGGCTGCAGTTCCTGTTCAATCCAGCCCTGGGCTCCAGGGGCAGTGGTGACTGGCAGCTAGGTGCTCTGGAGGAGCTCCCAGGGCAGCAGAAGCACATGGCACCTGGGAGCTGCCAGGACAACTGAGGATCACTTTTACTCCCACTGCCTCTTGTTCATCTGTCAGACAGAGCCAGGCTGGTGCAAACACCTGCCAAGGAGGAGTTGTGCCGAGATCCACAGGGCTCGGAGCGGGCAGACTAAGCAGTGGCTGCAGCCAACATGCCCCAGGAGGATGTGTCCTGCACACAGGCACAGCAGGACAGCCGCTCGCACTCCCATTCCTGCCTCGAGGAACTTTGTTCTGAAATTGGCCCATTCCTCTTCAGGCACTGATACCCAGGGCCTGCACTTCAGACAGCAGCTGGAGAGAGGGCCATGCCCTCCTGGGGCTGCATCTGAGAGTCCTGTGTGAGGCATGGATTGTTTTGGCTCCTCAGCCCCAGACCACGGGAGTCATCCAAAACGCTGACCTCATAGATGTTTCTGTGCTAGAAGTGTTCTCAGTCAAAATCACCCTCTGCTCTGTCTCCAGCTCAGCTCCACCAAAGAGGATGAGCAAATGCAGCCCAAGGGTGGGAGCTGAGTTCAGTGTGTCCCTCCAGGCAGCTGGGACTATGAGATGGAGCACGGGGTGGGGGTACATCACTCACACCTTCCAGCCCCCGGCACTGCTGGTGCTGCAAAGGGCCTGCCAGAAGGCACGTGGTCTCTTTTGCACTGTGCTGGGGCCACCACTGCCCCTTTCCTACCCTAACCCCCTTGTGGTCACAGCATGCCAGAATGCACTCTGCTGCCTTGTCTGCATTTGTATCCAGCTGCCTGCAGTTGCATTGGGACCAGGCTGTCCACAAGGGATACACAGCATCCGGCAACCGGCTCTAAGTGCAGCAGGAGGCCAGCCAGTGCCTGGCACAGGGACAGGAGCATTGTCTGTGGGAAGAGGAAGGTGCTGAGCCTTTCCTCTCCCCTGCTCCACTTCCCGCAGCCTTGAGCCTGGAGGAAGGGAGAGGATGGGCGCAGGCAGTGCAACCTCCCCCACCCTGTGCACCTGCCAACAGCAGCGGATGCGTAATCACCTGCCTTCCTCTTCCTCCTCCTCCTCCACTGACTCCCAGCACTGCTCCGAGGGGGATGAGCAGGCGAGAAGCCAGCAAGACAGCCCAGGAGCACTGGGGAGATCGGAGGTGATGAATTAAGCTGAATGGCATCTGTGAGTCACCGGTGCGGGGAGCATCAAATGCGACCGGCCAGCCATTGTGCAGCAGAGACCGGGGATGTTTTGGGGATGCTCTTCCCAGGTTTGATGGGAATGACCTGCTTTTGGAGCCATGCAGCCAGGCCGTGGCACTGAAGGCTGCACTGGCAGCTGAGTTCAGGCACTGCCAGGCAGGCTGGAGTCTGCGGGGAAGTTGCAGGGATCGGTACATCTCACAGGTCTTCTCCCCTCCAAAAGCTGCCAGGTGTTACGCAGGGCAGTGCCTCACAGCACTGTGGCACTCTCATCCTCGTGGGGGGCTCCCACAGCATCTCCAAATGGGCAGCTGCCCTGACTCCTGCCCCAAGCCTTCCTTGCAGGTTCCCTTGCTCCCCAGAGGTGGCCGTGTTCAGGTGACTCAGGGGTGATGGCAGCTTTGGGCAGGAGCCCTTGCAGTTATTGATACTGTCATTGCTGTCCCCAAGGCTCTCTCACAGGGCAGTCAAAAAAACCTGCTCTTTTTGGTTGCCTTCCAGGCTGTCCCCCTCTCTCAAGAGCTCCCCAGAAGTTGTACTCTCAGCCTGGCTGGGCTCATCCTGAGCTCCCTTGCCACTGCCAGGGAAACTTCTCTGCTTCCCCATGGCAGGGAGGAAGGGAAAAAGGAGAGGAAGAAGGTGTGAGGGTCTGTGCAACACAGGTGTCTGCTCCAGCCTTAGTAAAAGCCCTGGCACAAGGATGATGCACTGGAGGAGTGCCTGTGCCTCGCCAGTCCTTCCCGCAGGCCTGCCTGGTGCCGGTCCAGCTACCGGCACCCTCTACCCCCAAAACCGATTCCCGCCAGCAAGGCTGTTTCCATGGAAACGGCAGAGTGACTCAGGACTTTGGGACCAGCTGGAAAACACAACTGTGAGCAGCGATCGCCTGAGAAGTGCCGGGGTCTCGGTGCCAGGAAGACGGGCAGATGACTGCGGGAGCGGGCAGGGCTGCCCGCCCGCCTGCCCGCACGCCGGGCCCCCGCACACCGGCACAGAGGAGCACACGGCACACCCTGCACAAGGCCGGGAGCTGTAAGGCAAAACCCCTCTCCTGACACGAGTGAGACTGCAGCAGGCTCACCAGGGGACACATCCCGAAATGTGACTCATGGCAGACAACCCCTCTTCCCCCTTTCCCTTCCCCCACCCAGAAACTCATGCATGCATAGTCACCCAGAGAATTCATAGCACCAACTTCAGCACCTGCTCAGCCCTGCACCTGCGCCTCTGTCCCCTGCCCAGCAAGTATCACCCCTGCATGCCTTGCCCAGGGCAGTACGGCTTGTTGAGGGCTGCTGGAGGGGACAAGCGGCAGCCAGCACCCTGCGGTGCCTCCCTGCCCAGCCAGGAGCTCCCTCCCGCAGCCCCGCTCCTTCCCACCTCGCCACCCAGGCACAAAAGTCGCAGGTTTGCAAACCAACTCTCAGCCGGTGACCCACTGGCAAAGGCCCCGCCACTTCTGAGCGTTCTCCCACTGAGCAAAGATATCCCATAAAACAATGCTGTGGCCACTGAGGCAGGGAAGACAGGCTTCTGGTGGGTGCAAGCATCCCACTTGGTCACAGTGGCTGTCATGCTGTTGGCTCTGCAAAGGCTGGCAGACACCAACCCTGCCTGTGGGCCACCCAGCCTGGGCGGCCACCACTCACCAGGGGAAAGAGAGACCACTGAGAAAAAGCAGCCCTGAGCTGTCCCCCGTCCCCTCACCACTGGCACTATTTGACTTTGGACACCACCACAGACATGTGAGCAGGGCTGGTCTCTGTCCCCACGCCTCCCCTTCAGCAAGCCCCACCAACATGAGATCCTGACATGGTGGGAATGAATCTTCAGCCTTGCCTCCTCTTCAGCCGTACAGCACTAGAGCTTCCCTACGGTCACAGCTTCAAATGCCAGCTGGGGACTCGTGCCCGCCACCTTCCTCGGGTGCCTCACCACCATGTGCCGAGTGGAGATGCATCATGCCCCCCAGACTCGTTCTGCTCTTGCATTCATCACCTCCTGGAGCACTTTTCTTAATGAGGAGGCACAGGACTCCTGTGCTCAAAGCCACCCTGGCATGTCCTCTGTTCCCCTAATCTCTGTCCATTCCCTCTGCATTTCAGAGGGACCAAAAGATCCTTTAACACCAGAAGATTACTGCCCACTTTGACCAGCACTTAAATAATCACAGGACTTTCAACAGGGAATCCGTCTCTTTCATACTGGCACACAGCATACACATTTTCAGTTAATTAATCACTATCAAGTAATGCCAACCCCAGCCAGTCCCAGAGTTTTCTTATCGCAACATCCACCTGTGCCTGTTTATCCCTCATCTGCTGAACTGCATCTGCTTCTTCCCGAGGATGCGAACGCCTCGGTAAACCAAATACAGGGGTGTTTTGTGCTCTCCACCTTCCTCTGAGCCATCCACCAGCTTGCTGGTGCCTGCTCACTCCCAGAGCACTCCCTGGCAGGAGCTGGAAGGCTCTTTTGGGAAGAACGCGCTCATTCACGACCTCAAAACATTCTTTTTGCAACGTCCCCAACCTACGGCCGCGTCAAGAGCCCAAATCTCGAACCGCACAGCTTTCCCGTAGGACTGCTCCATGCTATAGCGTGCTTGCACCCCACTCTGCGAGGTCTCCTCGTCAGCCTGCGCCCTCACGGCAGGTTTCTCAGACCGCCTGGAGGTCTGACAGCAACCCGGGGCATTCGCTCCGCCGGCTGGCGCGGCTACACGGCCGGGCAGGGCATCTGGCCTCCCTGTGCCACCGGGGACTTACTCACTTGCTCCAGGCGGCAGCTCCTCGCCCAATAGCAGCCCAAGTTTCGCGGCAGCTCGTTTCCCCGGGGGTCTGGGGCCGGAGCCGCTGTGCCCCGCCGCTAAGGCAGCCCCGGGCGGCGGCTCCCCCTGGGCGCTCGCAGCCCGGGCCGGGGTCCCGCCGCAGTCGGACTGGGCACCAGCAGGAAAAGTCCTTCCCGCCGCTGCGGGAGACGTCTCGCTGTCTCGGAAAGTTGGTGGCGCGGAAAGGGTTACGAGAGAGCCCCAGCCCGCCGCCCCCGGGCACCCCTGCCGATCTGCGCCGCTCTCTCCCCACGCCCGGCGCCCCTTACCTGGCGGAACGCCCCGGCGGGCTGCCCCCCG
>VZRV01008896.1:2795793-2855993 GCA_013398115.1 Falcunculus frontatus | reverse complement strand
GGCGGCGAGGGGGCTGCGCCGCTCCCCTCCCTCCTTCCCTCCCTCCCTCCCTTCCTCCCTCCGCCCGGCAGTGCGCACGGGCGCACGCAGCGCAGCGCCGGGCACCGGCATCGGCTCCGGCATCGGCTCCGGCAGAGCCTCCGCGCTGCCCGCGCCGCGCCGCCCGCTCACCCCAGCCCGGCCGCCGGGCTCCCCGGCTTTGCCGAGCAGGAGACTCCCCGTTTCCTTATTTACCTCCCCGAGGCGCCCGGCCGGAGCGAGCAGAGCCCCTCCCGTCGCGGGGGTGGGAGGGGGCCCCGGTGAGGCTCCCCCCGTGAGACGTGTCCCCCAGGCCGGGTGCTGATAGGGAAACGGGGGTCCCTGCGGACCGGCTGGACGCGGGGCAGCGGGTACCTCACACCCTCCTCGCCCCCCGCTGCTGGGGCACCAGCAGCCCCTCGGGCCCTGCCGGACTTGGTAGCGATGATGGTGCACATTCATTCCCTCGTTTTCCGGTGGCCCTTGTTCATCAAAAACGATATTGTCATGGGGACTGGTTCTCCAGCGCCAGGAATCCTCCCTGTGCTGCCTAAGCCAGGGCTCACCGCCACGGGCAGAATCCAAAACCATCCTCAGTGGTGACAATGCCAAAATACTGGCAGGTGACGACACCTTCCCACCATCCATCCCACCTTGGAAGGTGGGATAGGACAGAGGAAAAGAAGCATGGGAGTGTGTCAGAGCAGCTGAAGTGGCTGTGCTCTGACAATCACATTCCTCCTTCTGCTTCTGTTCGACCCCTAGAAACAGGTCAGACATTTACTTTTGGCAACTTTGAATGTTTCCCTTTTGTCCAGCGCTTGCCAACTAAACTGCATTTTTAGCAGTTTAACTGCAGCTCTGCTGAAATGGCAGCTGCCAGCAAAAGATAGGTTATGATTCTGGAGATGCTACAATGGATATTCGGTTTTTATATCCCTGTTTCATTTGGGGCATGTTTGAAGCTGCCTGGGCACAGCAGTTTTCTTCTTACATCCATGTGAGCAACATCTATCTCCTGAAAAACCCCTGAGCTCTGCAAGGAGCTGCCTCCCCAGGTGAGGGATTTCCAAATCTTTACCTCTGACTCTAGCTTTGCAACATGTAACTGCGATCACAGCACCAGCACGTTTAGAAGCAGCTCAGAACTGCACTTGGCAGACAGCAGGCTATGAGTAGCAGTGGGGCCTAGGTCTCTGCGCTGCACTTGTGTCAAGAGCAGAATAAATCCACGGGAACACTGGCCTCACCTCCACTGTCAGAGGCCTGCCAGGCTGCGACAGTGAGTTCAGAGCCATGAGATTGCCTTTAAAACTCGGGAAGCAAAACAGCAGATCGTCACGTTTGTTGTTTAGCATTTTGGACTTATATTTGCTGTTTTAGGAGTACCCAGATCTTGTGTGTCCAAAAATACTGATATTTCTCAAGTTTTTTACAATATCCTGACAGCCCTAGCCCCCTTAATCTAATTTTAGAAAACTTTGTAGGGATTTTATATTTATAAACAGTTGGTGCTTAAATATTATTTCCCTCACCATAGCAACAGCTCCCCATTGTAGCATTCATTATACAGTGCTATTGCATTGGTGTATCCCTGTTTTGAGTGAGAAAGCCCTGAAGCCACTCGTTTTCTTGCTTGTTTTCCTACACCTTGCAAAGGACAAGGACTGAGGCTCCTGCCTGTCTGACTCTTCCTGGAGCTGGGAAAGAGCCATGCCACCAGCTGCTGCTGGAAACAAGCCGGTGGCCCTGGGGTTGGTGTTGCTGGTGCTTCTCAGGTGATGTGCTGGCTCAGGCCATCCCCCTCCTGCTGATTCATGTGCCATGGTGCAGCCCAGCTCGTACCTGTCAGCCCACAGCACCTGTGCAATGGCCCCAGGTGCCACCCCTGTGGGGCTTACAGGCCTTCGACAGCTCCGGGTGCCCATGGCATGCACCTGATCTGTGCTCCCACTTACCTGGCACCTCCAGTGAGTGGTGGGGAGGAGCTGCAAGCAGGCATCCAGCTGGGCCACAGCCATGGCTGTGCTCCACTTCCACTGGGGGCCAAGGCATGGGAAGTGCAGGAATGGCAGGATTTCAAGGAGTTTGGCCAAAGGGGGCATAAACCAGTCCAGGGACCAGTGCCAGGAAGAAATCAAGGGGCTCGCAGTAAGAATATGAGATCAGGCAGGCACCTGCATGCTTCCCAGTCTTTCCAAGGACTCAGGGTTTGCTCCTCTCTTACACATAACTGAAACTGCTCTAAAGTACATCTGTAAAAATCCAGGGTGTCCTGCAACTTGGAACAGTCCCAGAGATACTTGGACTCGTACCTATAGGTGCTGTAGAGGCTGCCTCATACCAAAAAAAAAGCAATTTGAGAGAATGGTGCAAAAAAATGAGGAATTAAACCAGGGTTGAAGGATAAACAGATGCTTCAGATGATTTCAGCTGGGCATGATCATGTTTTCTGATGCTGTCCTGGTATTTTAATCATTAATCTAGAGAGATGCTGTTCGTAAGTACATATTACAGCTCTCTATCTCTGACTGTTGAGTATTAAAATATTAATTAGGCTCTGTGGTGTGTGTTTGTGGTCAGTTTGCTTTCAGAGGGAAGGACTGCTGTGGTTGTACCTCACCCTCATCAAGAAAATTTGGTTCTGTTTAAAAGGCGTCATTTTTCCCCTGTGTGGCTCCAGGCAGGAGAGCAGAGAGGCTCCTGGTGACTCGGTGAGTCAAGGAAGCTCACCTTGTAAATTTTCATCTGAGCCAAAATGCAGTTTGAAAATATCCAATTTCCATGCTCTTCAGCAACAGATTTCTGCAAAGGGTTTGTATTTTCTTCTCCTAAGGTTCAAAAAAACCTACCTTAACAACATGTTTGGGAATATATGTAATAAAATGTCAATGTGGTTGTTAAGGTGATATGAAGGTTACTGTTCTAATCTCTCCAAATGCAGTCGGGGGCAAAGTTACGATTCCGTCAAGAACCTGGCCACGTTACATACCCTGTACATCCTGCGAAACGCCGCTAACGCAAAGAGCAATGCATTAAGGCACGTAAGTTTAAAGGCAAACTAATAGAAAACATTATTTGTGTGCTTAAGCACGGCATTTTGCAAGTCAGTGTCAGACGGCAGTGTAGCGTTTGTAAACCCACCTGCGTGCTACGTGTTTTTTCTGCCGGAGGAGAGGAGGCTCTCCCCGGGCTGCAGTGCCGGCAGCCGCTCCGGCAGCAATGCAGGAACCCTCCCGCCGGGCTCAGGCTTCCCACGCTGGAAGGAAGCGCCTCTCCGGGCCGAGACACTAAAAACTTTGCTGCCGTCCCCGGAGGATGGGGAGGTGTGCCGCAGAGGAAGAGCTGCTGTTGGCTCGCTGGCGGCCGCTCGGCAGCAGCGAGGCTGCGGCTGGGGCATTGCAGCAGGCGGGGAGCCGCGGGAGGGCTGCGCCGAAGCGGGGCTGCCGCTGCCTCCTCCCTGCCCTGGGGCTCCCTTGGAAGGGCTGCAGGGTGCAAGCCTCGCTTCCAGGAGTTTCTGAAGTCTGCCAGAGCCCGATGGGGTTACTGAAATCGTTCCTAAGCCCCGCAGGAGCGCCAGCCGCGATTTCTCACAGAGTGGTTTTTTGATATCTTGATCTTAAGGGACAAAGACTGGGATGTTTTGGGGATACCTGACTTTCAGAAAATGTTCTTTCTCATTGGCCTTCATGTAGAAGCTTTAACAAAATACTTGAGACTTATCATGCTTCTGTAGTTCAAAAGGGGAGATAAACAGCTCATGCTATAATCCCTTCTCTTGAGGAGCTTATAAATTCTGTGTGTGCAGGAGTGGTAATGTCCCAAGGATGTGTTTATTTACCCCTGCCTTTCACTCCCCTTTCCTCTTCGGTCTGCCCTCCCAAGAGCCACAAGAAGTCAATATAACACATAAGGTGAAGGAAATGGATGAGGACAAAAGTAACTGCCTCAATGTTATGCAGTCACTTTGACATACTCACAGAATCGTGGCTACAGATCAGTTTTAAATTACTGGGCAGGAGTGAGGGGGAGATTCTCCTCCTCTACACAAAAATAAACTCAATCAACTACCCGTTTGTAAAATCCCAGATTTTCAGGGCCAAATAGTCATTGTGACTGCTCAGCCTTGCTCCTGTGGGTGACAGGCTACAGCCTTGTACCCAGTAATTCCTGCACCAGAGCTGTCAGGGCGGGCACACCTTTATCTCAGGAGAGATGCCTTTGCTGCTGTTCCAGGGCTTGATGTGCCTGATGGTGAAACATTCCCCTTATTTCTAGGCTGGAGACATTGAGTTTTGGCTTCCAGCCACTGGATTGCATTATGCCTTTGCCTATTAGATTAAAGAGCTACATACTATCTGAACTATTTCTCCTGTGTAGGTATTAATAGATCATGATCAAGGCACCTCTTAACCTTCTCTCTGAGAAGTTAAATAGACTAAACTTCTTTATCTCTCATACTGAAGCAGAGTTGTCTCTCTGGGCTTTTCATGATTCTCACCGGTCTCTCCAGCCTGCCTGATGTCAGTTTGAAAACACACACCTCAGAAGCACAGAGAGCATCTCAGGACTGACCGTGAGAACAGCTGTGCTAACTCATCTCAGCTAAGGATCCTGCCTGGGCTCAGCACACCTGCTTAGCACACTGTGATCCATAACAGCCTGGGCTGGTTATCCCCTAGCATCTCATCCTACTCCTGAGAAACCTCCCACAAAAAGGTCAAACCTTACAAGCTCCTGGGGTCTGCCTTACTCCTAGCACAGAAAATAACATAAATGGGACACAGTGCAGTTCTTCCCCAGCTTTGCTCAGCCACCAGGTCATCCCTCCCAGGCCTGTTTCCATCTCCCTCGAGGTGAGGTCAAGAGGAAAATCATCTACTGATGGAGACCCCAAGCCAGTATCAAAAGCCATATTGGACTGCACATATCTTTGTATTTTTGTTTTCTTCTCTGAAAGTGTACATCAGGCTTCACGATGTTAAATATGCCCCCTAAATCATGCTGCATCCAAGTCAATGCTTTTACTCAGCCTGTATCTTGTGTAGTCCCATTTCCTGGGAGTTTGAAATACAGTAGTAACTTTAACACTGTTTCTGGTGTTTTAAATAAAAATCATTCACATATTATGAATTTGCAGAGGGGTTTGGTATGTATTTACTAAGACACTCCATATTTCACTGGACTGAAAAAGGGGGATTTGTGAAAGTGTCAGTGAAGACTGGAGATTAAAAGCCTGGTTAAAGAGCAGTTTGTCTTTTTGACAATCCACACCCCTTCCTAACCAGTCCTGGGCCACTGCCTCCCTGCCAGCCCCACAGAGCCTCCCCAGCTGCCTCAGACAGGCAGAAAAACCCTCTCAGTAATTCTTGGTGGCATCAGGTACGTGGGTTGCTTTGATCCCATAACAAATGACAAGGCCATCAAAGCCAGCCACGAGTTCTGCCTTCACGCCGTGCCGGGGTAAGGTGCTCCACGTTCATACACTCGTGTGTCCTGCAAATTTCTGCCAGTGACTGAAGAGAGCGGGTCATTCAATCATGGTGCAAGACAGCAAGGTCCTGCAGAGGGGAAGGTGAATTTATTATACAAAATCTCTAATATGTTTCCCCATCCATGCTCTCTTATGTACAAACACCAAGATGCGTGTCCCCAAGGGTTCTTCAGGATCTCTGCAACCCACAGGACAGGATGCTGATTTCTGGGTCCTCCCTATGATTCCTGCATTCGTCTTGCTGGGAAATCATGAACTGGTTTATTGGACTGATATTGTCTGTCTGTTCAGAGTTGTCTTTTGCAACTATGTTCCTGCTGGGTTAACAGGAAGTAATAACATGCTGCTGTCTTCTGCTAACACAGCGTCTGTCCTGAGGCTTATCAGACCTGGGCTTGGTGACGCTCAGCTTGACTAACTGGAAATGCATCCTTGCTTATGAATACATCCCTTCTTTTAGCCCCCGTTCTGCTTTTCCCCCAGTTCATACCCACATGAGCTTGCATTTGTCTAGCATCCATACCAGCCTTACTATTTCCATTAAAAGACTCTGCAAGGGCTAAGACGGGGAACAGCCTGCCACCTGCTAGGCCTGGATGCCACATGTCCTCTGTGTAGGGGGAAATGAGACCCCTTCCTTGCTAACTGCCAAGGCTGGGATCCTGGCCAGAGAGGAAGGAATAAGCTCTACTGGACCTTAGAGCAGGTCTGTCTGAGTATCCAGGCGTTCTGGGTCAGATTAGTTTCCCATTTTGGAAAAAAAAGGGATGCAAGGTCTTAAGAGTGCGTGAGGTGCTGTTTGTTCTTATTGTTACTCACAATGTTTTGGGGTTTTTTAAGTTGCTCTGAGTTTGGCATGACCATGGCCACATTTGATAGGGATCCCCACAGAGCAGAGGCATCTTGAGAGGAACCAGCCAGTCCCCAGGGAAAGTGTGGAGGCTGCTGCATCCTGTTTGCAGTACTTGAGGTTAAAGAAAAGAGGAGTCTGACTGAAGGGCTATAGTTCTGTCCTGAGATGGTTTTGCCTCTATCCCAGCTCAGGGATTGCACTGGTGAGGGCATGTCTGCCATAAGGGAGCAGGGTGCTTGCCCAGGAAGGGGCTGCTGGCCTGGCCATGCAGCAGCAGGAGGAGATGGGACCTGCTGTGCCCCCAGCCCTGACCCCAAGAGGCAAGGGCTGTCTGTGGCAGAGGGTCCAGGGCAGTGGTACTCCCAGCATCCCAGAGCAGCAGAGAGACAGAGCAACCTGGAGAGCCAGGTGTGAGCCACATCCCCGGCATGCAAAACACCTGCTCCGCTTCCTCAGCCCTTTTGATGTGGTTGTCACACTTCTGCAGGACCTTTGAATTAGTTTGGCATTACTGGAGTCTCTCACTTCACCCTAAACTGCCTGAAGTTCACAAAGCCTCTGTGGGAGCCTACACACAACTGGGATGCACATGAGTTGGTGACATTGCCACTGCAAGCCCAGAAAGTGCCTCAAGCATCTGCCTGTCTCTCTAAGGACAGATGGGTCCCCAAGGACACCCTCTCTCCTCCAGCTGCTGCTCAGAGGGTGCAGAAGGCTGTGTACTGAATCCCTATGCAGTGTTGGGTACCAGCCCCATGCCCGTCCCCAAAACAATGGAATCCATGAGACTGGAAAGGGCTTCCTCACTGGCAGCTGTGCACTGTTCCTTGCCAGTGTGCAGGGCTGCCCTGGGAGGGAAGGGGATGGGTCTGCTCCCCACTGGGTCTGTGCTGGCAATGGTGGGGAGCTGCTGCTTCACCCTGTCCTGAAACACCCAATCCCTGAAACACTGCCCATGTGTCCCGGCACAGGACCTGGCTCCAGGGCTGGAGAGAAAATGCTCTTTGCCATCTGACAGGTCATGCAGCCAGGTCACTCTGGAAGTAATTTTTCCTTTGACACACCTCTCAGGGCAGTAGGGTGGGAGAGGCTGGGGGCTTTGCCTCTGGCACTCTGCCACCCCTTGTGAGGTATGTCCCAGCCTGGCCTCCCTTGGCTGCAGGTGCCGGAAGCCTTGGGGCCAGCTTCCCCAAGCAGGCGTCCTTCCTTCCTCTGATTTGTGTGTGTACTGGTGGCTGCAGGAGCTGCCAAGGGCCAGGGGAGAGCTGGAGTCCTGTTACTGTTCCCTCCCCAGCCCTGTCCCAAGGAGAGGGGGAGCAGAGAGCATGGGCAGAGGCCAGCAGCTGCTTTGAGGAGCATTGGGGTGGTGGTGGCAGCAGAGCTGCAGCTTCACATCGAGGGGCTGGGGATGGGCAACAAAGGCAGGTCTGGAGAGCTCAGAGACGTGATGCTGTGCCGGGGTGGTGGGGCCGGCAGGGGATAGGGTGGGAGGATCAGTGCGGAAGCTGCTCTCTTTTGGGAGCTGCAGAAACGCATGCCAGGTGCCTCATCCTCCTGCAGCTCCTGGCTGCGGGCAGCCTTACAAACCAGCCTTTTCAAGGAGGTCTGTGAGGTCGGGGCTGCCAGCGGCCAGGCACGGGGCAGGCAGGCCCTGCCGCCAGCCGGGAGCACGGGCACCCACCCCTCAATGCCGCCTGTGTCCCTGCTCCGCCCCTGGCGAAGGGGATCCCTTTCAGGGAGCCGCACCAGCCCGGCCGTGGCAGCCCTGCCTGCAGGCACGGCAGCGGGGGCCAGCAGGCTGCAGGCAGCAGCCTCGGGGGCCGCAGGAGCCAGGGGCTCCTCCTGCAAAGCTGGGGCCATCTCCCACCCTGGCCATGCCGCTCTGGTGTTACAGCTCGCTGCGTTCCTGGGCATGCAGGTTGCTTGATAGAAATGGGCTTCCCCTGCAAGCCAGGCTGGGGAAGAGGGTGTAAGATCAGGGTTTTGTTCAAGATGCCAGTAGGGAGTTCTAGATGGTCCTATGGGGCCATGTGAGAGCTTCGGCAGCCAAAGAGGCCACAGCACCACGGCATGAGGCACAGGCTGGCTGGGGTCCACAGGAGTCTTTGCTTCAGACTCCCTGTTTGTGTACCTGTGGCTACTGCTGTCAGTATCTGAGCATCGAAATCCTGGATTAGCTCCATGATACAGATTCAAGAGGTGCCTCCCAAGTTCACCCAGCTCCCTAAGGCCTCCTGCTGCTTCCTGTTTCCCCTGCCCTTGCTCAGGGCTTGCCCATGCTCTTGGCTGTGCTGGAGGGGGGACAGGGAAGCAGCCTTTTTCCCCATAGGATATCTCTTCTGCTGAGGCTGCATGTTGGTGCTGCTTCTCCTCCAGGCGTAACACTGGAACTGATTCCCGGGCTGCTGACCCAGCACGGCGACAGGAGCAGGCAAGGACACTCTCTAGGGCAGGGACACTGCCTGGTGTCCCCAGAAGAGGGCAAGAGGATGCCCTGGGTCCTCTGAGGCCAAAGCAATGAGCAGGCAGCTTTTCTGGCCTGGGACACCTCCACTCCAAACAGGTGCTGCCTGGCTCCTCCAAAAGATGCCCATGGAAAAGGTTCATGGCTGCAGAAGTGAACGGCAGTGAACATTGTGTTTGTGCACTGTTCTCACAGCAGCCAGCAACACATCTCAGGACTGTGTCAGGGCCTGGTCCTTCCTTGAGGAGCGTGGTTAGATAGCATGCAGTGGAGTCAGAAAGAAGAAAAGGTCACGCATGGAGCAGGAGACACCAGCATGAGAGGTCAGCTGAGGCACAGGGGCCTTGCTGGCTCCCCAGACAGGCTGCAGGACATCTCTGCAGAGAGCAGTGGCTTGGACCCAACAGCAGGACTCTGTGGAGACTTGATACTGGAAGTGTGATGTCTTGAGTCATTTTGTTGCCCCACAGGTTTTGAGCTCTGACTGTATCTTTGGTCTTCCTCAGTGGCTTCTGCTGCTGTCCCAGGAAGCTGTGAAGCTCCTTGCTTGCACCTTCTGGTTTGATTTGGTGGGCCACTTGATTTTTCCACTTGTTCTTTTGTTGTGCCTGTTTTAGAGCTGTATTGATTTCTCTCTTCGCGTGACTTCCACAAAAGCTGCTCTTTGCTCCCAGCTGTGGAAGCTTTTTTTTGCCATCCCTTCACTTCCCTTTGAAAACACTCGCTTTGCTAACCCCTGCAAGCAAGGAGACACTTAAAACCCCTGAGGATGGATAGATGAAAGGCTTGGATTTATTCCCCAGTGTAAACTACATCAGCTTGGGGTCCACTGTAGTTTAAACAGCCTCCTCTGAGCTGGCTGTGCCTCATCTACACTCCACCCCCTCTAGAACTGGTGCAGAACTGGCAGCCATTCGACGGGAACCAAGGGGGGATATTTGGGGTTTGATGAAACTGCCCTTTCCCAAGAATTTACTGGATGCCATCTCATCTCATTGTGGCTTTCACCTGCCCACATGCTGTTCCAGGACCAAGGGAACCCTCCTGCGACTTCCTAAGGATGGAATCAGAGACCATCATGGTGCTGGGAGAGTCAAGGTTTCTGCTGACTTCCTGTAGCCTTTGGAGAGGCAGAGGAGAGCTAAGCAGGGATTTCAGGCACTCACTGGGGATGGACTGTACCCATCTTTGCCAGATGAAGAGGTGGAACTGGGACGATGCCCTGCTCTGCACAGGGTCATGACTGTAGCTCCCAAGGGAAGGGACAAAAGCAGGCATCTCACTGGACCTGAGTGGGTTTGTGTATTGCCCAGTGCCCCCTGGAAACCTGTCCTCTCTTCCTCCTCACCTGAGGAGGCTCTGGAACTCCAGGTGAGAGCCCCCAAAGCTCTGGGACAACAGGTGAGAAGGCTCATTGCTTTCTCCTGGAGCTGGGGCAGCCTGAGCCATCTGACATTGGGGTTGCATCCAACATGCACAGGCACCATCTGCTCTAGCATGATGCCACCTGTCCCTGCTGCCCCCACTGCTGTCCCCTCTCCCCCCCATGCTGCCTGGTCCCACCATGCTCCAAGCAGAGCCGACAAGCCAAGCACGTTAAAAACTTAATGTAAAACTAATTTGTCAGCCATAAATAAAGTGGAAAAGGCTTCAGTGCATTTTCTGCTCATTTTATTCAGCTCCCCCAGCAGGCAATGTGTGCCTCCCATCTCTGCCGAGCCAGCTCTCACTCAGCACCATGGTGGGAGCCTGGCACTGCCAGGGAGAGAGGGGCTCCCTCAGGGAGTCAGTGAAGGGGAAGGTTGGGAGGGGCTGTGAAGCAGGGAGACCTTGGAGGAGGGAGCTTCTGGCTGTGAGGGGAGAGCTTCAAAGAAGATGTTGCCACCAACCGGAACCTGAGCAAAGTTTAGCCCCTTGCAGCTTGGGATAGGTCTGGGACCACCTCTAAAGTTTGTGTAGGCAGGGGGTTAGGGCCACAAGAAAACTCACAGGGACTTCAGGAGGTTTCAAGTCCTACCTCCTCCTCAGATCAGGGTCAGCTATGGGGCCAGACTGGATTGCTCAGGCCTTTATCCAGTCAGGTCTTGCAAAACTCCAAGGATGGAGGATGGCATGGTATCTATGGGATTTTTCTCCTCAAATAGTGGCACCAGACCCAGTTTCCAGAACTGTGAACTGAGTGAGGGACCCGGGCATCCACCTGACAGGGGAAGGGTAGGGTGAGGCATGACAAGGGAAAGCTTGATGGCCATTTCATTGTCTTGCTCGGGAGCAGGGCTGGAAGAATGATGGATCCCTACACGACTGCAGGTTGAAACTGAGAGTAGGATTTAAGGTTGGGCATGTCTTTGGCATGGCTGAGGCAATCAATGGGCAATCTGTGCCTCTAGAGAGCCCCAACAGCATCCTGGCACCATGTCCAGCCTAGAGGGGCTGCCAGAGGCTGAAATAGACTGGGACAGTTTGTAGGAAAACAGGAGAACAGGCTGGAAAGCTAGTATGTAGAGAGTAAAAGAGCCTCATGTCTGCTTAAGAGACAGAGCCAGGGTAGCAAATCCCCAAGGGAGGAGGGAGAAGAGGGATGAAGCTGGAGAGAAAGGAGTGAAAGTGGGTGGGAAGCTGCCTGGTAATCCCAGGTCCAAGGCTGCAGAATGATCGTGGAAGGAAGTGTAAAGCTTTCACATCGGCCTGGACAAAAGTCCTTGGGGAATCAAGCACCAGCCAGAGAGCTGCAGGCTGTGGTGGGTGCCCATGGTGTGGCCTCTCCCCAGGCTGCTGCAGCCAGAGCAGGCAGCAAGGAGAATGTGACATCCCTGGAGGACTCCACTCTTCCCGTGATGCTGGTGACGCACTGGCACCGTGGAGCAAAGTGGCAGCCAGGGCCTGGTGGCTGAGCAGCAGGAGCTGAGATGTCTGTCCCCAGGAAGGAGCTGCTCAGAGGGGGCATGGGTGAGCCTGTCCCTTGGGATGTGTCTGTGTCAAGTCACCCCAAAAAGCATTACCTGAGAACCAAGACTGTTCATCCTTTCCTGCTGTTCCGAACTTGCAGGACCTACAAACAGGAGCCATCAGGGCCTGACCACCACTTAGCCTCTGGTCATTGGGTGCTTCTCCAAAATATTGCATTAGGGTCATTGAAAGCTCTAGATTGGCATTGGCATCTGAATATCTGCTGCTATGTCTGCAAGTACTTGCCCATTTAATATTAGCATGCACACAGAAGTGCAGCAATTCAATACAAACTATATATTGGTGTGTTGTACTAAATGCATATTAATCCAAAGTGCTTCATAATTCTGCATAGCTGTGTACTGAGTGTGCAGTGAGGTATTTAAATTTGTAGCACCTGTTACTACTGACTCACATTAAACCACATATTTATCAGAATTGGTTTTTTGATGTCTGTAATATACCACCAGAAGCTGTGAATTTTTTTAGCCTTCCAAAATCTTTTTTCCCCTAGTTACCATGTCTGTGACACGAGGTCAGATTTGGTCAAATCCCTAGGAGCTCTGGAACAGCAATGTCCCCATGGGGACATCCCTGCCACAAGAGGTGTTATTGTGAAAATCTCAGAGGTGGAAGCACTGGGATTTCCCTGCTGTCATTTTTCTGCTGGATCAGTCAGAGCGAATGCTGTTGTATTTCTCTACTGAACTCATGTGGCAGAACAGCGCGTGTTTGCCCACTGCTCCCCCCTGAGCACACGGAGGGGCTGGAACTGCTCTGGAGAGTCTGGCAGCGAGGGAAGGAGGGATTGGTGAGTGGGGGGCTCAGGAGGGCAGCTGTGGCTCAGGAGGGAAGGCTGTACCTGGCTGTTGGGAGGGTTTGCAGGGGAGCAGCACAAGGAGTGCAGGCACTGGAATGCAGGGGTGCTGCAGGAAAAAGCTCCTGCCTCAAGAAGTGGAAACAGTCAAAGAATGGGAGAGAAACTCAATGGAAGTGGCATCAGGGAAAAACCCCAGAGTAAGGAATAGGCTTCTGCCTCTGAAACTTTACGGCCTTGGGCAAAATCATTCAAGTGCTGGGCAAAAACTGGCCCCATCCTCTCTCACGTGCCTGTGCCCGTCTGTGCCCTGGACTGCTGGGCATTCCCAGCCTCCCTGCTCCCCTCACTCAAAGAGAGGGCACCGCGCTCCCTCCTGGCAGTGCATAACCCATCCTGCAGCCCTGGGGGTACTGGCCAGGACATGGCAACAAGGATGGATTTAGCTGTCTGTGGTCCACAGGGGTGGTATTCAGAATGCCCCATCTGCCACAGCTTCCATCTCCAAGGATCACAGACGGTGCCCACAGTGCCAGGCAGCTCCACGGACTTTGTCGGTCTTTGGAGAGCTCGAGCCAGCAAAGCTCCAGCCCTGCAGCACAGCCCCTCAGAGCCAAGGTGTGAGCATGTCTGGGATTCAGCAGAGGAACTGCTTGGTCCCAGCTGCCTTCCTCGACCGCTGTCTGGAGAAGTGAAGGATAATGTGCTCGGGCAGTCAGTGATGGATGGCAGGGCAAGTCCTGAGATGAGGAGACGGATTGCACTGCTTGCAGGAGGAGCGCGAGGGAGGCTGAAGGGCAGGGGCAGCGCATTCCCTGGAGCTGTGTAGAGCTGCTGATGTGGGAGTTATGGCCCCTTGGCACTGCAGCAAGGTCCTGGAAGGCTGGAGGTGTGGGGGAAAGGCACAGATACGGGGTGGGGATGAGGTAGAGAAGCAGAGTTGTTTGGGATAAGTTGCCTTTGCATCCTGAATGATTGGGATGGGGTGGGAGAGGAAGGAATACCACGCTCCTATGCCCACTGCTGCTCCAGGGAAATGGGCTGCTGTGACCTCCGCCCTGGGGTGAGTCATTGCCCCTCTGTCATTGCTGAGCTCGGAGTCGCAAGAGGCAGCGGCTGCCGTTCTCCTCTGGGGACAGCTGAGCTGGCAGCCCTCCGGTGCCGGCTCCCCTGGCCCTCTCCATGCTGAATCCTGGGGGACGAAGCACCACCCCCGGTGGAGGCAGGAGGAAATCCCGGAGGAGGCCATGACAAATCACGCCTTTGCACACACCTTGTGGAGTCTGCATCTCCGAAGTCCCCACAGGGATTATGGAACCTGGCTACAGGAACAATTAGGGGCAGTAGCAGTACCTGAGGGGCTGCTTAGATCCCACTCCCAGCACGTTCTCGCTGGATGTGTGGAAGACACTGGGGTCAGGGTCTGTCCCGCAGTGCTGAGCTGCTCCATCTTCCCCCTCCAGCTGCAGAGAGCTACATCCTGCCACGGAGGGGGCCTCCTTCCCAGGGTACAGAAACACCACTGGCTTGGAACAAGGGAAGAGCAGGAGCAAACAGGTGGGGACCTGAACACCCTCTCAGGCATGCAGCAGTCCAGTCACAGCCTGTCCTGGGAGAAGTGGAGTTTGTGCCCATGTAGCACAGCTTGGGTTGTGCTACTGCTTACAGCGTGAGTGGGGGCTTGCTTTTATTTTGATGGGCAAAAGAGAGCGAAGGAGTGATCTTTCTCCAAAGCATCGGGCAGCTCCTAAGCTTGCCTCCAGCAAGTTCTCCATTTCCCAACAAACCAGGCAGTGTTTTTTGGGTAGAAAGAGATACAATGAGTTCATTACTATCCACAGGGCACCTGCTGCTTCTGTCATTTCTAACCAGCTCTGTGAGAGGAGTGAGTGGGAGTTACTCATTTCTGCAGTAATCTCTGTTTCCCAACAGCATCAACAAATGCAGGCTTGTATCCCAAAAAATGGCAGGGGAAAAAAGCAATGTGTCCTTCTAGCTAAGGGCTGTGCTTTATCTCCAAGCAGATCCCTTCTCAGAGGTGGAAGATTTGTCACAAGCCAGGGGGACACCCAAAATGTGCCCAAACCCACACGAGAGCAAACTGCTATCCCATCCTCTCCTCTCTTATTCAGTTGGGAGGGAGGAAATCCATGTACTGGCAGAGTTTCAAGCATCATCCTCTGAGGGACAGTCACAGCTGAGGTTTAGGTCCAGCAAAGTGGGGAGAGGCAGCCCCTGGGGGCCACTGTGACCAGTGTGCTCTTGGGTCAAACATGAATCCACCCAAGAGGGAAAGTGGGTCAGGGCAGTCTCCCTCAGCTCACTAACAGGTTAATTTGATTCCTCGTTTAGTCAGAGCAGAAGGAAATTGTGGGCTCTGACTCCCACCATTCCCTTTGATCTGTTATGATTGCTGCAGGCACTCACTTCTTTCTGCAAGGACTGGATTCAGAGCCCTAAAAAGCTGATGATTGTTTGCAAGACAAGGCTCTGGAGCAGGGTGAGATGGATTTGGGGGATGGGCCTGGGAGAGCCCCTTCCCTTAGCAGAGCAGTGGCACGGGTCAAAGCACCAGCTTTTTGCACATCAGCCCTGCTAACCTTGCCTTGCTGCCAGGCTGCAGCAGCAGCTCCCCAGGGCTCGCCATCAAGGGCACCCGGACATCACTATTCTCCCTGCAAAGTGCAGTGGTGAGTCCAGGTTTTCCTCTCCCCGGGAAACAGAGACACCACGAAGGTCAGCACTAAAATAACCCGTTCCCATCTCTGCTTTCAGTGGTGAGCATCCAGACAGGGTCTGAGGATGGGGAAAGCCATCCTTCCCTGGGCTGATGGAATGGGATCTCTCCTGCTCACCTAGAGCCTGGGAGAAGTTGAGCAAAGAGCAGCATGGTGCTGGCAGGTGGCACCACTGCCTTTGTGGTCGCAGAGCTGTGTGTTTGTCCCATGTGCCACAGCTGCCCTGAACCTGCCTGGTTCCAACGCAGCCATTGCTGCCTGGCCGCAGTTTCTCACACTGCGGGTTATGGCTGCGCAGGTGCAGGAGCAGTGGGATTCACCTGCCCTAGCACCGGGCGGCATGGATCCACCTGTCCATCCATCCTGCTGCTGCCAGGGCTGGCTGCATGTGCTTTGGAGGGGGAGAGTGAAGCCGTCCGAGTGTTGTTGGTTTATTTTGCAGGCGACGATAATTTTCTGCCTGCTGCACACTCTTTAATTAGCCGCTCAGAGGATGTGGGGCGAGAGGCGTAATGAGCACTCCGTTTGCATATCAAAAGGCAGAATCATTAATATCCCTGCGCTCACAAGAGCTCCCAGAAGGCAGGCGGGTCACGGGCAGGGACGCTGGCGGCCGCTGGGGCCGAAAGCCCTGCTCGGTGTGCGAGGGGCTGCTGTGCTGAGGGCACCTGGGCTGCGCTGGGGCTGTGGGCAGGGAGTGGGAAGCCTCAGCCTCATGCCCTGGGGTGGCAGCAGAAGGGCTTTGTCAAGGCAGGGAGGTAACAGGGCACTAAGCAAAGGGGGGCCTCACCGAGGATTTTTGGCGAAGTTGCCCAAATCCAGCCGCATCCCAGGCTGCTCTGCAGCAGTTCCTTTTCTTGACTCTCCTGCCAGCCTGGAGGAGTTGTCCCCAGGCGACCCCTTGCTGGCCAGTGCGAGTGGCCCTGGAAGGCTGCACTGAAGTGGCTGATTGTTCAGATAAAGCTTATGCTGTTACCCAGGCTGTTTGTTGCCGTACGGCATTTGCACAGAGAAGTCCCTGTAGATCTCAATTTGGCCATGCTCAGACAGCAGGATTAAATGTTCCTTTGCTTCTGTCTCCTGCATGGAGGAAATCAGCTACCCGGGTGATGGTTTACTCCTACACATGCACTTGTCTTTCTCCTTAACTCTCTTCTAATTAAATATAAAAATTTCCCAGGGGATAGGAGAGACAGCATGCCAGGGCATCCTTGGCTCTCTCTGCATGTCTGGACACAGTGTGCTTACTGGGATTCTGTCCCTGCCAGGCTCTTGAGGTTTTTTGTCAGCAAGAGACTTGTTTTGAACACTCAGGTTAGCCCATCCACTTACCGGCAGGCTGAGCAGGCAGCCCCAGGTGGGACTTGTCTGGCAGGCACTTGGTTTCTCTTCTGAAAAGCTGAGGGGAAGTCTGTATAGGCTTTGCAAAATTCTGGGATGAGGAATGTGATGCCCAGGATTTCTTCTGCTCTGCTCCCACTTTCTCTCAGCTCCCCTTACTTCCATGGAGCCTGTGTTTGTGTGGATAACCTCACCTAGATGGTGTCAAGGAGACAAGGATTTGCAGCTTCTGGGGGAAGGGCACAAAAGAATTTCTAAAGTTTGGTTTTCTCCCTTGATCGTCCTCCCAGTTAGACAGGGCATGTATCGCTAGGAGACACTGTTAGGGGCTGCCTGTAGCTATGAGCACACAAGCTGAGACACCAAAAGGGAAAAATGCCCTGGTGAAGGTGTAACAAATACCTGGCTCTTTCCCTCCCTGTCCAGGTGCACTTGGAAATGCTTTTGGAGGAAGTAACCCTGTCTGAGCAGAAATACATGCACTCCCTCAGTTGAGGAAACCCTTCCTGACTCCCCTGACCCTGCCTGGCTCCCCAGCAGCCATCTCTGTCTGAGCCCCTCCATGGCCAGAAGAAGGACAGGGAAGGCTTTGTGAAATACAGGTTTGGTAGCAGAGCACATTATCAAATGGAATTCTACCCTCCAAGTTCATTATCCATGCTGCCAGTCAACAAAATAAACTGATTTCTGTGCTCTGCCTCAAAAACTTTATATAAAAGCCAACCAAAGATACACTCACGTTGATCATATTGCAAGGCAAATTTACTACCAGATTCCTCTAAGCCAGTTAGAGGTAGAACAACACAATGATCAAATTAACGGCACAATTAAGATTAAATTGATAGGTCTGAATGTTCAAGTGCCGAGTGAACACAGCAGGTAATCACATCAAACAGTGAGGCTGATATTAGAAAGGATGACATGGTATTCATCTTCCATGTGCTCTGAGAGTCAGGGGAACAGCTGAATCACTTTCAAGTGGGGCTTCAGACAATGTCATGAGGGGATGGAGGCAGGTAAGGAGCTGCAGGATACGCAGGTCCCTAAGATCAAGCCCCTGCTGCTGAGTGAAACTCCTGGTACCAGTCCTCCACCTCACTGAAGCTGAAGCCACTCAGGGTAGGGTGGCATGGTGGTGCCATTTGACCTTTTGCCTCTTGGATTTGGCTGTTGAAAAGATGCACACAGCAGAATAAAAGTGCGTTTAAATGAGTATGAATTCAAAGAGCTGTTGATCGTGGCCACCAAACACTTCCTTGGATTGACAGGTCCTTACAATGTGTTGTATATGGATGCTGAGCACTTGAATTTTAGTATTTTCAGCCTGTCTAGTGAGCCAGGTATGTGCTCCCTGACATTCTGCCTTCCTTATTTGCTGGGATCAGAGCAAAAAGTCCATGTAAACAAACCTTCCTGTCATCCCAAAAGATCTCACTTCCTTCTCTAGAGGGTTTCCTGAACTCTTGGTGTTGTTTCATTTCTTCCAGCAATGCTGCTCTGTCCAGAGCTCTTTTTCTTGAGAAGAAAAGGAGCTGCTGCCCATGAACCACCACAAGAAAGATGTACAGGTCACACGGGACCTGTGGTGTTTGTGATTCGCAGCATGCCTTGCCTTGGTGAGCAGATGTCTGGGATGAGGAGGCCAGGATCCTCCTTCACTCGCAGACCAAGGTCTCGTACTCCTCCTGTTTTGGAGATCACTTTCCTGAGGAGCATTTGGCAACTTGTCTGTGAAGCAGGAGGAAGGATTAACCATGAGCATCATCACTGTCATGTCTGACTGAAACATGGGGGCTCTCAGTACTCACACTCAAAATGGAGGAGCTGTTACAGTGTGTGTCCCATGCAGGTGCTAGGTGCTCCTTAGTCCTGTCCCTCTTCACTGCCTGTTATTTACCTCCACTGCTTCAGTGTCTCATTCCCTTTCCCAAGGGGTCAAGGGCAGCCAGCTGTTCCCACCAGCAGTGTTATCACACGTGTATGTGGCATTAGGTAGGAGAAGAGGCTCTATCCCCAGGCAGAGAGGACATAGCGGTCAGGGTGGCTGGCACAGCATCGCTTTTTGGGGAGAAATTCTGACCATCCTTGGTTTTTGTCCAGGACGGTTTAATTGAGTTTCCTCAGGGAGAAGCATTTCCATCTAATTCAGCTCTTAATTAACCCCATGCACCCCAAAGAAGCTCCGCAACCACTTGTAAATTAAATATGAAAAGCATTATTTATCTAGGAGTAGCAGCGTAATGGCTGCAGCTGTGATGTTTATAGTCGCTAATGATGATGGATATGGGAGAGAGAAGTTGGGAAGGAAATGGAGGGGAAGAGTTTCTTTGTTCTTAAAAGGTACAGACACAGATGTATAAGGGACATGTTCCTGGGGCAGAAATGGACTCTTTCCTCCCTTGATTAAAAATTAGTGTGAAAGGAGCACCAGGATATTGGAGGAGCATATTCCCAGCGTAATAACCTGTGTCCTATACTCTGTGTGGCAAGGTGAGACACGGGGCTGGTGTTGCTGGAAAAGAGGAAAGTCAAATCCACTTGTTGCAATGGGAAAGTTTTGTGGCTGGTAGGAGCCAAAGAAAAATGCTAGGAGCACCTCGACCTTTCCAAAGGAGGGCATGAGAGATGAAGATGCCATTGGCTGAGGCACTCACCTGCCACCCCCACAAGCCCTTCTTTGAGCCTGGGTTTTACTCCCAGCAGGGTGACTGCAGAGTTCACTCGCTTAACACTCGCTCTGTTTGCTGGCATCAAAAAGAAAAAAAATGTCCACAAGCACAGCTGCCTCTTTGCAGGCTCAGAGGGAGAGAAAAACCAGGAGAGTGGCAGGTTGGGGCCGATCCCAGTGTGAGGGTTGGCTGGGGAGAAGCTGGCACAGCCGGGGGCCCAGAGCTGCGTGTGAGCCGGCTGGAGCTGGAGCAGCCCTGTAAGCCTTCAACTTGGCATTTCCTTGAAGCTTTCCACTTCCTATTTTGTCTCCGCTCAAAGGTTTTGTCCCTTTCAGCAGGCGGGAGAGCTGAAGCCAGCTGCCTGCCTTCTCACAGGGGAGGTTTCTTCCTGGCGCAGATGGAAGATATTCCTGGTGAGGCATTCCCCTGGGCTCAGCATGGCTGGCCGTGACAGGTACGCAGCTGTCACGCAGACCAGGACGGGTGGGATGGTACAGATGGGGGGATGAAGGCCATGTTTGGGGCAGTTCCCCTGCTATGGGATGCTCTGTGCTGAGATTTCAGATTGTCAAAAGTTTGCAGGCACAGGGTGACAAGGAGGAGAATTTCTGTTCCCGAGAGTTTTCCTTGTGCCACCCTCCTCCTGTGCATTCATTGTCCCATTCAGCAGCGCAGTATTAACTCCTGATAGTAAGGCCTGTTCAGGTTGGAGCTTCTGCACGGATGCAGACCTGCTGGAGGTGCCTGCCTGGGGCAGGGTAAGGAGCAAGGAGCAAGGCTGGCACAGCACACATGGGGTGACCTGGCACCCCAAGTCAGTCAGAGCCCCAAGCACAAGACACAAGTGCACAAAATGTCACCAGTAACAGTGACACTCTGGGTTACAGGTTTATCTAATACAGCATCAAATCTCACTGAGCTTCTGGCCTCAAACAGCTATTTCCTGTGTCAAAACCACCGTTATTTAATCTCACATCGGGTGAAGTGGTGTTTTCCTACTTCATCCCTGCGTTTGTTTCACTGACCAGCCCTTCTGCTAGGCAACAGGGAAAACTGTGCTTTCACATCTTCTCTCCGCCCCTCGTTCATTTTTAAGGCTGGCTAGTGCCTCCCCTCCCTGACAGCTGGGGTCCCATCCCTCGGTCTCCCCCTCCCCTTGCTGTCCCCACTGCAGCCCTGCAGGCTGGTGCCCGTCCCTGTGCCACTCTCAGCACGTCGCCTGACCTGGCCCCGCTGCATTGAGGCTTCACCGGCCGCTTCTGCACTGTCAGCAGGGATTGTGGCCTGAGGTGTTCCTGGGGCATTCCCAGCTTCTTCTGGAGGATGGTACAGAAACCTCCCCAGGTTTACAAAAGCCTGCAAGTTTTATGCTGCTAAAGTGCATTTCTTTGCATCAATACGATTTGTCGCTGTGGTACCCATCCATACAGTACCTTTGGGACTCTCTGACACTCCTTGCTGTATCCTGTGCTCGTGAATCACCTGAAAAATTTTGCACTTGTTCCTACCTCCTGTCTCTGCTCCTCCATCCAGGCCATTAATAACACCCTTGCAGCATAGCAGGAAGCCTAACATGTGTCCCGACTTCACCACTGCTAATCTTTTGCCATTATAAACCCAAACTATTTATCCTCTCTGCTTTGGGACTCCTTGCCAGGTTCCCATGCAAGAAAAAGATGGTGCCTTTTGCCCTCTGGCTAATTAGCTTTTTTAGCAGCAGTCTGGACAATCTTTTGTCAGAGGAGCTCTAAATAAATAGCCACTTGGTTGTTCTGCATCCGCCGCTGGGCTGATACGTTCAAGGAAATCTGGGAGATTAGTGAGACATGGTTTTCCTCTGAGACACGCACACAGGGCTGTATTATGAGATGTTCTGTTTTTAATTATCATTCCAATCAATTTGGTGCACACAGATGTGCAATTTACTGATCTGTAATTCCCCAAATTACCCCTGGAGGCTTCATTTTTATTGTCAGTGTAACATTTGCTACCAACTATCTGCTGTTTGGTTTTTTTGGGGGAAGGCTTTCTTCTTGTTGTTTTTTTGTTTTTACACCTTCAGCCATCTGCTCTCCAGAAATCCATTTTGCCTCATTTTTTTCTTTCTTGTTACCTGTTGTAATTTCTTGTTGCCAGGCACGGTTTTGATTTCCCCATTTGGGAGTACCCCTGTGTGCTGCAGCCGAGCTGCAGGTACCTGGAGCCCGTTCTGGGCTGTGACAGCGATCCACTCTGCAGCCAAACCCTTTCTGCTATAACCCCAGCTGGGTTTCCCCGCTGTAGCAGGCGACACCGATCCCACCGCAGCTCCAGGTATACAGCTCAATTAATTAGTGCTTGTAGAGTGCAGTCAGGAGGTTCTGGGGAAGATGAACACGTCATAAGTGCCCTCTTTACGGAGATATGTAATCACTCCTCTCGGGGAGCTGCTGGTGTGAGGCGGAGGCAGCTCACAGGGCTCTGTGAGGAGGGGGGCAGTTGGCTGCGTCTCCTCGAGGAAACACAATTTCCTCTCGGGAAACGGGTGAACAAAGCAAAGAAATGCAGCAGGATGGAGGTGTCTGCATCTGGCCAAGAGCTCTGCGACCTGGGGGGCCTGGTGCCAGTCTGGTAGACCCCAGTCCTGGTAATTCCTGGACTTGTCCATGCCCCAGCAGCCCTGGAAAATCCTTTCCTTATCCAAGCCTTGCATTTGTGTCCCCAGGGCATCCCAGACCCAAAGGTTCTCCCTATAAATATCCACATCTGTGGCTCACTGGTCACATGCTCAGCACTGGCCTCCTCCAGGAGATGCTGAATCCCGCACTCCTGGGATGTTCTGTGTCCCATGGGGTGCTGCAGCCCTCCTCTGCTTATACTCTGTGGCTGCTTAATTATTAACAAATTCCTCCAGCCCTGCTCTGACGTAGCGAGCCACAGACAAGCTTGTAGCCCCTCGAATCTCCCATACTGGACCTAGGCAAGAGACACGGGGGTGGTTTAAATCCAGTCCTTGTGATGATGGGGGACGGGGGCTGCCAGTGCTGCAGGGGGCTGCCCGAGAGGGAGATTTAAAAAGCACAGTGACCTGGCAGTGGCAGTGCATGCTAGGTTGGAGTTAATCTCCATTTAATTCCTTTTCAGATAATCCAGTCTCGGCTGTGGTCCCATGCTCCCTGACCCCTTAATCCTATTGCCACAGAACCTGTTTAATGGGGAAGCTGGTGAGCGCTCCTGTGAAATGGCTTGGGGCATCCCTCTGGGTCCTAGCTCTTTGTCTGCCCCACTTGCTTCCTCCATTCCTGCTCACTGTGGATCTGGCAATGACATACCCCCTTTCTCCCCCTTCTCAGCTCTCTTTCCTCTCTGCTGGCTGAGAGAGACCCTCAGCTCAGAAGTGAAGAGCAGGCAGGGAAGGGGGATCCAGCTCCTAGGCACATTTAGTGGGCAGCTGTGAGGTGATCTGTCTGGCAACACCAGCGAGACACCAGTTCTGCAAGCTTTGCTCTGCTTTGGGAAGGGGTGGTTGTGATGGTCACAGTGTGGAGGGGGAGAGCAGAGCAGCCATCCCTCGTGTCCCAGCCTTCAGGCAGGAGGCTGCTGCATGGTGAAGCACCCAGTCAGCAGTGGTGGGGACATCGCTGGGAGGAAATTTGGGTTATAAATTTCAGAACTAGAGCTGATGGAAAAGCAGATGGGTTTACAGTACCAAATCTCCCCCCCGTTCTCCTCCTTGCCAGCAAGCAGGCTGCTCGTCCAGGGGCCAGAGCAGAGCACGGCCACTGGGGCTGGGTCCTCCTCACTTTAGTCAGCTGGAAATGCATCCACCTTGCTGTTCCTACTGGTGCTCACACACGTTTGCATCTGTATTTCCAGAGGAGTGGGGTCGGAAGCACTGACCCTGATGTGCAGATACACACACTGCTGAGGGCTTACCTGAGCAGCTTCCCTGAGTGCCCAGTGAACACTCTGCAGCTCAAAGCATTCCTTGGGAATGGGTCATCTGTTTGTGAGGGATCCATGTTGGCTCGGCTGGAGGGGCATTGCTGGTGCCTTGCCAGGACTTGCTGGGTTGCTCCCAGACCGTAGAGGACTCCGACCTTCCTCTGTGGCTGTAAAGCCATTCATTCATGAACAAGTTGTTCCTGGGAATCAGGCAGTCAAGCAGTGTGGTCCTCTGGGGACATGAGCCATGCCCGACTGACAGACTGCGCTCCCTCGTTGGCTTCCCACCATCCTTCTCTGAAAGGCTGGTGGGGTTTGGATGCTGCCATGCCCTGCAAGTTCCCAGCAGGAGCCTTTACCCTCCACTGAATTTGGGAGTGAGAGCACAGATGTTCAGCTTCTTGGAGCCAGACAACAGGGAAACAACCTGTTCCTGTTCCTCTTCACGCTTCCCTGGACTGACACTAAGGGCAGATTCAATCATTTTTGAGCCCGGATGGGAAACAGAAAGGTGAAGTGTCCTGAATTGCCTGGGAAAGTTCACGTCTTTTCTGCCTTGCTCATCACCCCGCATCCCTCCTCTGTGGGAGTAAGGCCACAGAAGACATGGGATCACAGGGTAGTGGGTTCACTGCAGGCTCTGGGTGGCTCCCAGGACGCTTTTTTCCATCAGCTTTTCCTTCAGTGTCTCTCCTTGGCTCTCCAGCAGTGCCCACAGAGCTGGAACCCTGTGGAGTTGGTGGATGGCTCTGCTAAAACCATCTTTTGAACCTGAAGTTTTGCAGGGAGACACTTCATCTCTTGCTCCTTTGCTCTTGCTTGCATATTCAGCCAGAAAAAGTGCTGTTCCCCTAAGGTGAAGTGGTAGGATATTAATTTTCTGAAGTTCTCGATAAGCTATTGAAGATTAATTTTAGGGAAAGCCAGGGGATATGATGGATTGGAGCCCAAGCTTGCTTAAATATGCAATATTAAAAATTGATCGTTGTCTCTTCTTGTCATACACCCTGCCCCGGTGTCTGGGGCAATCCCACAGTCTGACAAAATGCCAGGAAAATACTCAATAAGCCTCATGCCCAGCTGAGTGCAGATTTTAATAACTTGTGTTGTCATTATTATTTTTTAAATTACTTTTATGAGTTTTTGTTTTGTTTAATGCCTAGCTCTGTTGTGCAGATTGGCAGCTGGGGGCTGGAGAATCCTCCTCTACCTGCCAGACCGTGAGACATCAGCACCCAGCACAACCTGCTTCCCTGTCCTCCCTGCCACCCCCAGCCATGGGGGTGATGCTCCAGGTGACCAAGGAGCCACGGTGAAGACAGCCCATGGTGGGATCAGGGGCCTTGGCCAGGGAGACTGGCAGCAGCAGAGAGCTAGTTCAGCCTGAAGACAGCCAGAGGTGATGGATGCAGCATCATTCACACTCTTGAGGTTTCTTGGCTGCAGGAGGCAGCACGTGGTGCACGAAGGGGAAGTTGCATCTCAGTCTTACCTTCCTCAGTTGGAGCTCTTGGGCAGTTAATCCCTTTGCACCAACATGGCATTGTAAACCTTCACTCTGATATTTCTCACTTGCAGAGAAACAACAAAATTTTGCCACAATGCTGACATTCATCAAACAGCAAAGAACTCTTACAGGTATTTTTGAAGGTGGGGGTCCCTCTGCAGCATAGAGCCCAAGATGACTCCATCAGGGCACTCAGCAGCAAGAAGAAAGCTCAGTGGGATCCCCATTCATTCCTGCCTGGCTGAGGGAAGTCCAGGCAAAACCCACCTTATCCACTTTAATCAGAAAGCTGCTGACATTATTTTCCTCCCTGCAGTTAATGATTGCAGGGGGAGGGATTTGCTGGCATTTGCACTTCACAGAGAGCTGCAAGAAGAGAAAGTGGGTCCCGCAGAGGTTTCAGGGAGAACAAGAGGCATGGTGTAATCTGGCATCAGGCTTTTCTAGCCAAGCTCCGTTTTCTACTCATAAGCAGCATAACAGTACACTGCAGTGCCTGATGCGACATAACCATCTTCAGGGCCCGTTTGACCACTGGCTACTCCTTTGCTGTCTGTCAGGGGTGACTCAGTTGCAGCTGTACTGCAGAGGCATGTGTGGGACCCTGAGGGGTGGCACTGTGACCCTTTTTGCCACACATCCCCTGAGAGTGGGTTTGCATAAGGAGCCACAGTTGAATAGAGAAGAGTATCATGCTTGAGCAAAGAGCTATTATTTGCCAAAGGTCTAGTCTTCCCTGATTTGCACTTGGGCTGTAGTAGCACTTGTCCTAATGATTCATCCGTGCTCTTCATTGCAGCAGGCTGACAGCGAGGAGTGACGCGTTTCCGTAGCTCCCAGGGGTGTGTGGACTGTGCTTGGAGTGCTGAGACCCTCGTTAGCAGCTCCTGCAGAGGGATAGGTTCAAAGCACTTATCTGGCCACATTCAAAATAGATGCCAACTGGCCTCCACAGCTGTGGTCAGTGGTGGCCACCTTCTTGTCACCCATGTCCAGAGGTCCAGGAATGGGGAGGCCCAGCAGAAAGGGTAAGAGCTCACCCGCAGCAAGCCCTAGCTTGAGTGGACAAGCAAAAATGGGTCACAGGCAGTGACATGCTGGGGTGTGTGCTGGGGGACAGTGGTGTGCTCCCTGCTACTGGCACTACTGATGGTGCAGGTGGCTCACACAGTCACTGCTCTTGGTTTTGCTGCACACTGCTTGGAGCTTGGAGTACCAGGGTACTCCAAGGGTGGTGGCTACAGCTGCAGTGTGAAACCCACAGTGATTGATGCTCGCTGCTGCCTTTCCCTGGTCCAAGATGTGAGACCCAGGGGAGCAGGAGGGATCTCAGCTCTTCCCAAAGCCCTTGGAGAGAGACTTAGGATGCACAAGGACCTTACCAAGGTCTTATCACACTATGTGATACCATGATTTATGGTGTGGGGTTATTAGTCCTATGCAAATAGACTATGATGTTACTATTCCTATACAAAACTGAATTCAGACCCAAAATGCAATGGGTGACTTGATGCAAGCACTGAAGAGTGGTGCCAGGCATGGGTGTTACGTGGGCAGAGGTGACTTAGGATGGTACTAGCTGAGGACACACTGGGTCACTTTGGATGACACTAGTTCAGGACACAGCATTTTTATGACTACGTTTAATGACACAACAGAGCACGACACTCTGCAGTGTGACCCCCTCAACACCCAGCAGCTCGGGCAGGTGTGCTAACACTGTGCTCTTGCGCAGATAAACCCTCCTGCTAGCACCCTGCAGGAATACCAGCAGCCATGGGACTGAGTGCAGTGCTGTGTTCCACCATTGGCAAGGCCAGGTAAGGGAAAAAAGACAGCAGGAAGGGGTAAGGAGTGGGGTGTTTCCTTTCTCCACCAAATGCAGTTTTATTTCGATGTTAAAAATTTATAGAGCCCTTCATTTAATATTTATAAAGTGAGTGTCTTGGTGATAAATTACTAAGGAACACAACAGGGCAGCCTTACTGCTTGTCTTGGAGTGCTGGATGGGGACTGGGAGCTCCCTTTTCATCCAGTCTGCCCATGCCCTTCATCCAGCACCCCTAGGTAATGTCTTGGTTTGTGGGACTGGTAGGGATACAGGATTGGGAAGAAGGCTCCTCACTTTTCCCACACAAACTTCAGGGTGCCTCAGACCGAGCTGCTTTCTCCCTTCCACCCTCAGTTGGAAGAGTGAGGCTGCTACGAGCCATCAAGTGCTGTGAGGGACCCTGGACTGGGATCAGAAGCAGTTTCCAGGCAGCCTGCAGCATGTGCTGGGAACAAGGAAAATAGGGGTTCAGGTGAGGCCAGAGAGCAACCATGAAGAGCTCTGGCTGGAAGAAGACTGTGTTTCCATGAGCTAAGACAACATTTCAAGGTGACCTGAGCATCCTCTGAAAACTGGGCTGGATCAATGCTATTGATCCTCTTAATCATTTCCTCTCCAACAAAACATGGCGCAGAACTCCTGAGCTCACAGACAACCCATCAGCCTCATGCCACAGTGTCCCAGGGACTAGCCAGGAGCCCAAGGACCCCCATCCTGGTGGATGTGGACTTCTTTGACACCTCCAGTTCCTTCGTGGTGTGCCAGAGCTTGCATCCCCAGGGGAAGGGAGACAAGTGGGGTGTCTGACCCTGGCACTGGGGAAAGCACATCCCTTCCATACTGCTTCCCCCACCCCCAAGATGGGTTTTCTGGCACAGGGCAGTGGTGCTGACAGGAGAAAGGGGTGGTTCTGACAGGTTACCCAAGCTCTGTTTCAGACCTTCTACATAGCAGCCACACATCCCTGAGTTTTCCTGCTGCTGCAGGTGTCATACCTGCAGCCAGCACAAAAATGAAAGCATTAGTGCAGGCAAAATATCACAAACTACCTGCATCTCAGCTGCAGAGTCACTGGCTGCTCTGGACCGGTTAAATGACACTTCCCTGGAGCATTTCAGGAACGTTTTCTCCCTCGCTCAAGTTCCCTAACAAGGCCCAAGGAGGCAGCAAGGGAGCAGACGAGGTGGCCGAAAGCAATTTCAGCCCTTCTAAAGAAATAACTGGCATGTAACAGTGACAGGAAATTGTGCAATTAGTACAACAGGGCAATGTCAACAAGCTCTTAACGCCAGTTGTTATGGCAACACCAGAAAAAGCGATGTCGGTGCTGGAAAAATCCAGAGACTGAGAAATAATAACAGCAGCCGCCGCTGCTGGGACGGCTCTGGCTTTGCCTGCGGAGCTCCGGTGCAGGCAGCATCCCGAGAGCAGCCCAGGGTCGTGACCACCGCCCGAGGCCAGCCCCGGCCCCGTGCCAGAGAGCGGAGGGGCGGAGGAACAGGACCTGATCCGGCATGCAAAAAACCAGAGCCATCAACAGGGACCAGGGAAGACTTTCCCGCACGCAGCCCCATGAAGCTCTTCCCGCTGGCACTGCCCCGCAGGAGGGACAGCCTGGAGCAGCCCGGAGCAGCCCGTGGACACGGGGGCAGAGCATCAAACAGTGGAGAGCTGGCATCCCCGGCTTGGCTCGTCATGCTAGTAAAGTGTCAATGAGTGAATTGCGTGAGAGAGAATATTGAGTGTTTTTCTGCTAGCAGAATTGTGGTGCTTTGGGTCTGGCAGCACACTCTCTAATCCTGGTAGAACGTGTGGCTCGGCATGTTGACAAGGTGTGTCTCACGCGGCTCTGTGGGCAGCTGGCTCCTTTGCATCCATGTCAGGCACAGCCAGGCCTTTCTAGCCCCCCGTGTGCCCCCACTTTAACCCAGCACCTCACTCTCCATGCCCACAGTGGGGCTGGTGCAGGGGAGAGGAGGGAGGCAGAAGGCTGCCCTGGAATTAGCTCAGCCCTCTGTTGCTGCCTGAGCCGCGCTGCAGCTGTGACCTGCACCAGCACACAAAGCCTGAGCAACGGGTTTGGCTTTCCAGCTCAAGCCTGGACTTGCCTGGTGATGGCTGAGCAGAGGCTGTCCTCACTCGATGTCACCAGCCCAGCTCTGCACCCCTGGCTCACCTATGGTGGGAAATTCAGCCTCCTGGAGGGGCTGTGATTTGTGGTGAGCAGATGGAGGGGGTCTGCAGTAATGTGAGAGAGCCATTGATGCTGGAGCTCAGGGCATCTGTGACACTCAGCAGCAGAAAGGTGGGGAATTTCTCAACATGCACAAAATGTGCCTCTTGTACCCTGTCCCAAAAATGTCAAAATGGAAAGGATTTGATTTCAGCTCACTGGGGCATACAGCAGCTCCCTCCCTCCCTTTCTCCCTGTGCTCCTGTCAGCCAGGGCAAGTCCCTACAGCAGGGTTCCCCCAGGAGTCATTCAGCCTTCTCTGTGGTTGTGCCCTCTGGTTTACCCCTGCATAAGCCAACACATACTCCTTTCTCAGCATCAGTAGAACTCTCTTGGTATGAAATTTGGTGCTTACAGAGTGAAGCAAAAGATTCAGGTTACTCCCTGCTCCCTTTTTGTGTAACTTTAGATCTTTTCTGGGCAAAAAAAGCCTTTGCAGGAGGAGCAGGACAGACTGCCAGATGCTTTCAGAGAGAGCCAGGACTCCCAGAGTCACAGGGAGCATCATCCTTTGCAGCTCAGCTCTGTTGTTGAGGTCTCCTCCAAGGCTTATGAAGCCAGAGGGGCAACAGCAGGAGGATGCTGGTCCACGAGAAGCTGCCGCGACATGTGCACCCATGAAAGTTAAAAGCATATGGCTCCAAAGGGAGTAACATTCTGAGCCCTTTGGAGAAAGCTGAGCAATGGAAGGATCGAAGCACTAGAGAGAATTATGTTTTGTTTAAAACTGTGGTCTTACAGCAGCTTTCGAGGGAATCTTAAGAAAACATAATGGGATCTCTTAGAAAACAGCAATGCAAGCCTTGCAGCTGGTACAATGAACATGAGCAAAGAACTCCATGTGTTGTTTGTGAAATGTTATTGCCCTTGAAGCAGTAGCGGACTTAGTCATTCAAGTAATTGAAGATGTTGGTGACTGAGTTTTTGAATACAAGGGGGTGCTTCTCTACCAGCTGAGAGCTGTGTGTTGTGCTTCCATCTGGCCAGACGGTAACACCTTTCTTTGTTCCGCAAAGCATCTTTCCATGGGACTGCTCTTACTGATTTTGCTGGAGCTGTTTGCAGAGCAAACGCTGTAATGTGTCTGTAAGGAGGCAAACTGAGTCCTCGGTGAGGTGGAAGCTTCCGGAAAGCTAATGACCTCCTAATGAACGTGGCTGATTACCTGATGCTCTTGCCTGTGAAGGCAGTAACAGTACGTGTACAATGGTAGATCACTGTAGCATAGCTTTGAACAACCTCTAGCACTGATCCTTCCCAGAGACAACAGAACCATCAGGTCTCTGTGCTTCCGGGCCTGGCGGGATATGGCATGGGCCATCGGTCCACTCTGCGGGTTAGGCCCAGGTGAAGGAGTGTGACAGCAGAGTGCAGGAGGGTGGGGAAGGACTTGTGGTGCCTCTGCACCCCTCTGCAGCTGCTACATCAATTCCAGAAAGAGAAAACTATTCCAGAGAGGTAACAGGGAGCTTTGATAAGCCTATTCCCCATCCCAGCCCACCTGCTAGGAAACATCTGGAGAACTTCAGCATGACATTCCCTCCAGCCCAGCTGGTTGATTCCTTGCTGGGAATCACAGTGAGCATCCTACATTGCCTGTGGCTGTTTTGGTCCTTCACTGGTTTCCTGCCTGGGATCAGAAGCAAGGCAGGAGCGATCCCATGTCTCACACTGACCCTCAGCTCCATTTCATCCTTGTCATCATCCTTCTCTTCATCTGTTTGTGCCCTGATCCCAAGTTATCTGCTGGTGTGATTTAGAACTGAGGGAGGGAGACTTTCTCCCCCTCCCAGTGAACAGGGTCACGCTCCAGCCCATGCTGAGCATCAGTGGACAGGAGACACTTTGTCCACTCCAGGAGAGCAGCTCCAGCCTGTTAATACATTTCTTTCATCCTTGATCCTAGTGAGGTCATGAGGAGAGCAAGTCTCTGACGCCACAAGCAGCCCTGGGACACCTGTGGGAAATCAGCTTCCTCCTGAAGACACCATGGATGTTCTGCTTACTTACATCTGTACCAACTCTCTACTCTGCACGAATACGCGGACTAAAGACACTGGCAGTTTTGGAGTGTAGTTTGTTTGACTTCCTGGTGAGTCTATCTTGGGGTGACTTCATCCTTTTCGGGTGGGAATAAAGTGAGTGGGCTGGAGAATATGTGTGAAGGAAATGTGGGCAGGAGGCAGGAGTTCTCCAGCAGCAATCTCAAGCTCACCTTGACACACTTGGGCTCGCAGCAGGGAGGAAAAGATGAAAAATCTTTATCAGGGTGGTCAGTTCTCTCTTCCTGTGCTCCTGTGGCCTGCGTTCCTTCTCTCAAAGACAACAACCTTGCACCAGGCAGCACTGTTGGTGTGCTGCCAGGACTCATGGCTGCTGAAGGTGAGTGTGGCAAAGGCTCTGCTCCAACACCTAGTGCCTCTTCGTGCTGTAGTCTAAACCCAGGAAAGGTCAGAAGCCAAGGGAGCCTGAAATGTTGGAAAGGGCTTGCTTCTCCAGCAGGAAAATCCCAGCAAGGACTTTTGGATATGAATGGTTACGGTTTGGACAGAGGAAGAATGTGCAGAGAGCACCAGAAATAGGATATGGGACAGGGCCTCATGCCCTGGGGTTTTTCGCAAGTGATTTTTGCACCATTGTGTAAAATTTTCCAGAGGCTGCAGCAAATCTGCAGATGAGAGGAATGATATCCCTGAATCACTGTCTTCTCAAGGGCCAGGAAACACAGTGTGAAAACACATGGTGAAAATAGTGCACGCAGCAGGACTTCTCTTAATGAATGGTGCAAAGAGGAGCAAGAAAGTAATCTGATTTACCCATCACCATGTGTTTAAGCATCCCGGCTTTTGTGCTTCTGAGGCATGCAACTCAAGGGCCTCTCCTTCCTCCAGTGGTCAATGTTTCTTGTGTCCTGGCTTTTCCTCTTGCTCCCAGCTCAGTTTTCCAAGTCCCTTGATCAGCCGAGGCTGACCTCACCTCCTCTCTCCTCTCTCTGGATTGTTCCTTGGATGATATTTGCAGGAACAAGAGAGAAGGCTTAACTTCTGTTACTGAGTGTGTAAGTTTAGCTCCCAGAGCTTCCCCTCCCAGTCTTCTTGCTCCTTGGCCGTGCTGAATATGTGCCATTTCTGTGCTGCCTCCTTTGATTTCTGCAGAGGAAGCCTTTGCCAGCAGTGGATCTGTCTGATTTTTCTCACTTCACCGTGGCAGCTTTGGAGCTGCCGAGATCCCTGGAGACTCAGCAAGTCTTCAAACAGTCAAAGGAGCTGAGATCCAGTCTCCTGAGACATCTGAGCACAGCACAGCATCCGCTTTTTGATACAATGCTATCAAGACATTTTTCTGTATTTCTTTTTTTTTTTGCAAATCAAGAGAATGGAGCTGGTTTCTCTCCTGCTATTGTTGGGGGCCACTGGAGAAGGAAGTGTTTTCATTTCAGCTCTTGAGTCAAAGAAAAAAGGAGGAGGAGAATGTGGGGGAGAGGAGGCAGGAAAGGAATATCTGAGAGGATTATAAGGGAGAACATCTGCTCATGGCTTTTCCGTAGGGCTGGTCCTCTCTGAGCCACAGTCAAAGGGCATTGCCCAGTGCTGGAAAGCAAAGCCCAAGTGGCAGGAGGTGGGCAGTAATGAAGGGGAGGTGGACAGCTGAGGGGGCTGCAGGGGGCTAGGACACACCAGGGAGCCCAGCAGCACTTGGCAGGACACTTTGCCAGAGCCACTGGCTTTGCTGAGCTTCCAACCAGGTGCCTTGACCCTTTGGCCAGTAAGTCGGTGTGGCACAAGCCCATCTCCTCCTTTCACCCATGCAGGGGAGGTATTAGTTTTGCCACCTCCCAGTCCTGTGGGGCACCTTGCTGTACCTCTAACGCTGTGCAAAGCCACCCACAGGGCTTCCCGTCAGGCTGCAGGCTCCTGACCTGTCCTGTGCTCTGCCCTGCTGCCCAAGCCCACCCTTCAAGGACCCCATGCTCCCTCAGCTTGGAAGCCGCCTCTGCCACTGCTTCCTGGATCCCAGTCCCTGCTCCTGCCCAGGAGTGCTCTCCATGGAGACTGTCATAGGGATCAAACTGCTCAGATACAGGGATGCTCCAGCTTATCTGGATGAACACCCACATTGTCCCTGGGTAGCACCTGCCAAGCAGCCGAGCCTGGAGCAGGATCTGGCAACATTCTGCCTTGAGTTGCAAGGCAAATGTATTATTCCTAATCTCCATCAAGCTCCTTCCTTGGGTTTAGCTTGCGACCATTAGTACAAAAGATAGCCTTGGCATACAAGCCTCCTGCTTGGCTTAGCTCCAAACTTCTTCCGCACTGGACATCCCAGAGCCTTCCGCAGGAGTCTGCTTTGTCCCAGTTCTGCTTTGCCATGCTGCAATTTCTGCCTCAATAAAACCACCTTGAAACCAGAGCCCCACTGTAGCCCTTCAGGCACGCTCTGTGTCCGTGCAGGTACTCTCTGTTCGCTTCCCTAGCATGTCCCTTGGCACCAGCAGGACAAGAGCATCTTCAGCCAAGCTTCTGCTGTCTTGGTAGGTCATCTCAGCAGGGACCTTTCCTTCCCTTGGAGCTGGCTGCAGGTATGGTGCCACTGATAATAGGCCCTTAAAAGTCTCTCTGTACATGCAGGGAATGCGTCAGCTGTTAATACCCATATTTCCCATACTGCCCATACTTATTCTCTGCTTCCATATGCATATTCTTTGACAAGCTTCCTTTCTTCTGCCCGAAGCAGGTTCATTTTTAATTCATCTGTGATTTCCTCTGGCTGCTCAGGGTACACAGACTCTCCGGCTGCATCCCTGCATGAGAGGGAAGGGAGCAATGAAGGATGCTGGCAGACCACGGCACTCCCCCCTGCCTCTCTGCACTTGAACCCAGTGTCTTGAGAGTACATCTCTCCCTCATTCTCCCCACAGAGGGTCTAAGAGGCTTTTAAGCCCCCCTCACATAGGCATGCACTCTACTCTCACTAATCTGTGGTGCTATTCATTAACAGACCCAGCAAGGGCTGGTCGAAACTTGTGAGTCATTAATTCAGCTGGAACGATGAGCTAATGAGAGGAACCTTGCGAGCTTCCCTCCCCACTCCTGGTTGTTCAGTGCATATTAATCTTCCTGAGTACATGTGCCAGCAGCATCCCCAGCAGCTGAGCACACTGCTGCATGTTTGCTTTATGGGCCGTTGTTCCCCGTGCCCAAGACCTCTGCTTGACTTGCTATAGCTCTTCCCAGTGAATTTGTTCCAAACCAGATGATTTAGTGGCAAGCGGAGACCTGGAGATAGCAAGGAGAGGCTGTGCTCATTAATGAAGCCCCTGTTAGTGCTCATGTGCTGTCACCTGGGCAGGGACACAGCTAAAGTCCCCAATTCCCTTTTGCCTGGTGGGACTGAGCATGGTCATAGTTCTGCACATGGTGAGGGGATCTGGGGTATGAATTTGTCCAGCTGGGCTGGATGACAGCAATTCAGCTGCTATAGGGCAGTCCTAGCATTGCTGAAGTATGATTAATTCCGTGCACTACCCGGGGGATAGAGAGGAGTTTGAATATGAAGGCTGTAAAACTCTCCTGGGTGAATGCATCCATCTTGACTTGAGCTTTGTGAGCTTTCCCAGTTGTATATATCCTAAAAGTATTCCCAGAGAGTCGCAAATTCCTGTAGAGGAACTGAAAGGCTGCCAACAAGAAGCTCACTTTTCTTACTCTTAGAAATAGCCCACAGCACTCTCGGGATCCATTGACCCCCGACTGTAAACCACCGACCTGCAGCTTGTAGGGGAGGGAAATGCGAGGGCAGCACTGTGATTTCCACCCAGATAAAGCTGTGCACTCCAAAGGTACCAGGGCAGGCTATCAGTTTAAAAACCCCTGCCTGCCATTATAAACCTGGCACCATCAGGCCAAGGGCTGCATGGTCCCTGAGATGCTGGGAACAGGCAGCTGTCCAGTCCCTGCCAGGGTCTGGCGCAGGACAAGGCTCAGCACACGCTGGGCTTCACTGCACATTGTCTACAGCATGGTTTTCAGTTTATCTTCTGACCTTAAAGGTTTGGTTTCTCTTTAAAGGAAAATTTCAGAGGGCTGGTGGCTGCCACCAGTGGAAGGACAGCCACTGGGTCTCAGCCTTGGCCAGGATACAGAAGCGAGTGTGGTTTGATGGCATCAAGCAACAATCCAGTTTTAGGTTTGAGCGTGGGAGGACTCTGCTTCTTCCTCAAGCTCAGATGGCTGCTATTGCCTGAGCCCTAGGAGCAGGATGTATTTAAATATTACTGCTAATTGGGAGTATTTTAGTCTGTATTTCTCTTAAAAATTAGTTCTCTTGATTGGAAACTCTAAGTCAAGGCATAAAATAACTGTAGGTTGATAAACCTCATGTAAATATAGGTACTCACAAAATGCATATTTGTTGCTCAAAAGTTAACACTAAGCCAAGAACTCGGGAGGAACCCAAAACCTGGAATGAAACTCATCACCAGAATATGACAGCAGCAATGGGCTAAGTGCAGCAAAAGGACTGTCCTTGGCTCAAGGATGAGCTTGGTCACATTTGAGAGTCTACTGCAAACACCAAAAAGGAGAAAGGCTCATTTTCCACCCTTGTCCTAGCAGTGACATCTGCAAGGTTGAAATCTATACTGCTGAAAATCCACAAGGACCCCATAGCCGGAAACCAAGCCGAGTTCATTAACTGCCTCTAATCCCGCCTTTAATAAATTGTATGGCTTTTAAATGCAAACGTATTTTGAGAGACCTCTTTTGTCCTGTATCTAGGACAGGTAAGGCAGGATCATAAAACCAAGTGCAGATTCTGACTTTGCACGTGTTTCGGTTAATTACCATCCAAATTAAAGCTTATTCAGCTGATGAATTTTTAAAAAAATCATATAGTGAATAAATGCAATATTAAGCCTTTCAACACAAAGTGAAAAAAAAAATCCGAATAAATGTTAATTACATAATAGCTCTAATAAGCTGGTTTAACTACAGTGGAAGCTGGCAAAAAGCAAGTACTGGGTTTTGCTGACCAGCACCAGTCAGCTTGCTCAGGAAAACAGGGAAGTAGCTCAAATGTGAAACAAGATTAGAGTGGATTATTTAAAGGCTTCCTGTTTACAGATTTAGATCAACTTGAATTGAAATCAATTCATCCTTCCTGCCTGGAAGCGGTTTGCTGAGGAAAATGATGATGGTGGCAGATCAGGGATTGTGGCAGGTGTGATTCCCCCTTACTACCTTTTCACCTCTCTCCCCAGAGAGGTGTTGCATCTAGTTTCTATTTTTCAAAAGAAGGCTATGAGATGAGTGGATCATCTATCAGTACTTCTACTGAGAAGAGATTATTGAGCAAGGCATTTCCATTTAACCTAGGAAGCCCCAGCTGCTGGATCATGCCATGGAACTGCATGGTTGGCAATACCCTCGCGAGGTCCTCACCTTTGCAAGGAGGGAAGAGGGATGCTGGGTGCCAGGCCAGAATCCCCAAGCACCCTGAAACTGCAGCGAGACTCTTGTGTCCCCTGTGTGCCCCTCCAGGAGAGGGCCTCCTCCTCACCACCCCCTCACAGAGCTGCTGCAGATGGGGCTGGTGTGACAGACAAATCCCCAGCGCCCCGGCCGTGCCAGATGCATGGCACGTCAGTGTTGCTAAGCGAGGAGAAGTTTTAACACGTTGATTAATGCCCTGACTCTGGGTGAGTAATTAGAATTAATGTGGGATATCAAATCAGGAAATCAGGCATTATTAGGAGGAATTAGTGATTTATTTTCATTTTACGCCTGGCTCACCCCAATCCCCCAACACAGACGGGGGATTTGGCAAGAGATGAAGCTCCTTACTTAGAGCACAAGGATGAAGAAGTAAGTGGTGATGGGAGGAGGAGGAAGAAAGTGGAGAGACAGCTCCTACGTAATTAATCTCATCACAGCCAAGTCTCAGCACTGCCTGGGACTGCTGTGAGCAAGGTGCAGAGCAGCAGTGAGGGACCATTGCCACTGCTTGGAGTCCCAGCCAGCTACAGCTGGAGACATGGCAAATGCCCAGAAGCCACTTGAGCAGGGAGGTCCCGTTCTGGCACGAACCCTGGCTCTTCCCTGCTCTTGTTGCTTTTGCTTTTACAGGCTGTGGATAGGACAAACATGCCAGAGGTAAATCCATGCCCCTACAACAGGCAACACGGCAGCACGGCAAAGCAGGGGTGACCCTCACTGGTGCTAATGCTTGGTCCTTAGAGGGGTCCTGTTCTGGCACAGCAGTGGTGGCCAAGTGGTTTCAAGCCCGACTGGGCTGCAAAGCCTTTGCCCAAACACCCTGCCACATCACAGCTGGCTACTCCAAAGCTGCTGTCAGTCAGCACGTGGTTGCAAGCCAGCACGTGTGGCTGACAAACAGCTTGCAGCAGACAGCTTCCCAAGACACCATGGGGTGAGGGCAGGCTGGGAATCACAGACTCATGGAATTGTTCAGGTCAGAAAAGACCTTTAAGATCACCAAGTCCAACCATTAACCTGGCACCGCCAAGTTCACCACTAAACCATATTCTTAAGTGCCACATCTACACGTCTTTCAAATACTTCCAGGGATGCTGACTCCAACACTTCTTTGGGCAGCCTTTTCCAATGCTTGACGACCCCTTCAGTGAAGAAATTTTTCCTAATATCCAACCTAAACATCCCCTGGCACAGCTTGTGGCCGTTGCCTCTTGTCCTATCACTTGTTACTTGGAGGAAGAGACCAACCCCCGCCTCGCTACAACCTTGGTGAAAGGAGCAGGAATGCTTGGGGTGGCTTAGCAGGGACAAACGGCAGCAGAAGCATTCCACTAGCCTTTCATCACCCAAGCTCTGCATTTGCAGGGAGGATTTAAATGCTAATGAGACCAGAGCTGGTGGTGGAGTAGGAGACCCAGAAGTGCTGGTGCCCAGCTGGAGTGCTGGTAGGAAGAAGCAGGGGGTGACCTCAAGGGGCAGTGCCCCAAGAAGCTCCCTTTTATGATCAGACCCATTTGCAAATTCATCTTCTTAGGTAGAAGTTTTAGGCAGATTCTTTTCACTCTTTCCTTTTTTTCCCCCCAAGATGAAAATGTCATTGGTATAGTTCATAGTACCCCCTGTAGCCCCTCAGCCGTATTCAGTGCCTTTGATATGTGCTGCATGCGTCCTCTCTCCCTCCCATGCAGTGGGAGAGAGCTTCAGGAGCAGTGCTCAATATGCACAAAGGCTGTCTCTCAAGAAGTTTGTCTTCACCAAAAAAAGCAGGCAACCTTTCTATTTATAATTTCTTTGAGTCTATAAACAGGTTAAAAAGCCCCCTCTCTCTCTCTCTTTCCTTTCTGCTCATTTGCCAGAGAAGAGAGGAAAGCAAACAAGCATAATACAAGATGCAGCACTGTGTGGCTCAGTCAGGCTGTGTAGTGGAAAAATCCAGGGCATTGCAGGTGGAGCCTGAG
Source organism: Falcunculus frontatus (assembly GCA_013398115.1). Taxonomy (NCBI): domain Eukaryota; kingdom Metazoa; phylum Chordata; class Aves; order Passeriformes; genus Falcunculus; species Falcunculus frontatus. The sequence goes on along the minus strand of VZRV01008896.1, from coordinate 2,817,704 downwards.
TGGCACAGCTCTCAGCCTTTACCTCGTACCTGAAGTTTTCGTCCCAGCTGAAGAGGCAGTCGATCTGCTCTTGCACAAAAAGAAAGCAAGGCTTAATCAATGAGGTGCCACCTCAGAAAAAAACAGTCCCTGCCCTGGCACAGAGTCTTGTGCAGGGAGGCAAGGATGAAGAGCTGGGTTTGGCAGGGTATGAAGACAGCGAGAGTCCTGTCTCCCAAGCAGGAGGGCTTGGGAGGTTACAACACCCACTAAGGTTCACTGACCATGCACTCTCTGAGGAGGCATAAGAAATTGCAGAGCCGACTGCTAAAATGCAGCCTGCTGTGAAACATCACAACCATTTACATGTAGATTTTAATCAGAATTGAGATGTATTTGTTTAATTAGCACCACTGTAACACAGGCTTGGATGGAAAAGCTTCACCAGGGAGTCAGGTTAATGCAGAGCTGGACACTGGGCACTCCAGGAGAACAGGCTGCGTCCGAAAAACCTGCTACATTGGGACAGCTTGATCACTCCTGCATGAGGAGCCAGAAGAGGCTTTCTAATGTGGCACTAGCAGGGCAATCAGCTCTTGGCTTTGACAGAAGATGCTTTAGCCTGAGGAAGAAAAGCTAGGGGCCATCACAGCAATCTGCAATCCCAGCCCAAGTGCGGCAGGAAACCGTGGTTTTTCACCAAAAGCAGCATATGTCACTCAGTTGAATTAAGTGAGGCTTAAAAACAAAAAAAAACCAAACAAACCCAAAGAGAAAGAAACATGTCTTTGGAATAGTCTGCTTTCTCAACTAGTGTCTGGAACATTTAGTCTCTGCCTGAAGACACCCCAAGCAAACCTGGAGCAGGAGGGAAGGGGTGAGTGCCAACTGGCACCTGCCAGTCCAAACACCAGGACACTCTCCAGAGCAAAACCAGGAGCTGCCTCAGCTCCATCTGAAGGGGCAGGGTCATCCAGCTGGGGTTGCAACATGCTCCCAGCTGCTCTGCAGTGGCACTGACAGCCCAGCTATGCAGTTGCACATCAGCCATACCAACAGCAAGAGACATGAAGATACCATAAAAAACCTGCAGATGTCTGAATATAAAGATTTGCCATATCAGGTGTTTCCAGCCTCACAGAAAGAAACTGGGCAGCTGCTCAGACCTGCTGGCAGAGCAGTGGCATTCTGGGGCCTGGGCTTGGACACAGCTACTGAGGGACACCATGGCAAGGAGCTGATGAGGGGCACTGATGGCAAGGAGCAAAGCCGAGGTTGGGGAGAGAGAGGGAGACAGAACCATGTGAAGAGGAAAGCCCAGTGCAGATGGATATGAAATCACCAGTGGGACAGGTAGATGGCAAGGGACAGAGGTCCCAGCTGAAAAGTGCCTGCTGGCTGTGGAATAGGAACTGTGTCCTCCTCTGGCCATTTTCAGGGAGCAGCAAGCGGACAGTGACTTTCCCTGACCAGCTGTGAGGGAACACTTGGATTACTGCAGGTATCGCTTTTGGTGCTGACTCCTGTACAGGGCGGGAGAAGGCTGAGGATTTTAAATAATGAGGCACGATACAACTGTGAGCTCAGTGATGGTTAGAGAGTGGCATTAAATGGGACTTGGTGCCTGTCTTTATCTTGTCTTTAGCCATCACAGAGCGAGTGACATAAATGCTGAGCACTGAGGCCATGGGAGCTGCTGCCTTTGCTGGCCTGGAAGCAGGTAATGCCAGGAGCAGAGTGCAGAAGGGGCTGGAGGCATCACAGACCCCACAGCCCTCTTTGCTCCACAGTGCTCTGGAAGCTCCCTTCTGAAAGGAAGTGTGTTTGGAGGTCCTGTAACCCTGGCTTACTGAAAATTCTTCTTATGTACATCCTCAATTCAAAAGAATTTGAGGAAGAACAAGTCAAATCAAAGCTTTTTTTCATATGAGGTATGCCAGCTCCTTACATGGAGCTAAAAGATGTGCCCCCCTGCTGCTTATGTCCCTGTGACCCTCTTCCTTTGGTGCTGTCAGCCCTGATGCCACAAGGATGAGCTTGGCTCACCCTGTCTGGGGCTGCAGCTCCTGCTCCCGGGGCAGCACTTCCATGGGAGCCCAGAGTGGGAGAGGGTGGGTGGGCAATCCCCAGTGTAATCCTGAATGTCCAGCCCTAATGCTGGGCTCTGCAGAGCTTGTCTCGGGGGCTGCCATCCCGCTTGGCACACAGACTGCCATGCTGCCTTCCACATGCCCCTCTCCTCCTTCTTGTCCAGAGGCTGGGGTAGTTTTGCCTGCTGCCGGACACCAGTGCCCTTCTCCCCCTCATCTCCTGGAACCTACAAGGCACACCTCAGCCAGCCCAAAGCAGGGGGCTGCTGAAACAAAGCCCAAAAGGAAGGGAGCAGCAAGTGCTACGTGGGGACAGACGAGGGGCCAGAGCAAGCACAGAGAGTCCCTGGCCGCATCCCAATGCCTCACCTGCTGCCCTGGCCCTGGGACGTAGCCCTGCACTCCCAGTGCCGCAGGATGGGCAGCTCCTGGGCAGGAGAGAAGGCATGGTGGCGGGCTGGCCGCAGGCAGGAAGCTGCAGGCAGGCTCTGGCACTGGCAGTGGCAGGCACACAGACAAGGCTGGGCTCCACTGCGGCAGATTGATAGGTGTCTGGTGGAAAACATCCTACTGATAGGCCGAGAACAAAACGCAAACAGGGAGAAATGACAGCTGTTCCTGTAGCTTTTCCATCATCTCTGCCGATAGCAGCCGCAGCGCCTGCAGCTCCGCGATTGATGCATCTCCGGGGACTCCGGGAGCGTGGATGCCACAATCAGGAAGGATAAAAGAATTGCTGCTGGAACCCAGAGGAGACTTCGGATCCTTATCAGGAACAAAAAGGACATCAATCTGGTGCCAGCACAGGCCCGTCAGATGCAGCCACACACTCAGCAGCCAGCCCGGCAAGGCTGGCAAAGCACATCCATCGCTGCCAGGCCCCCCTCCCTCTCTGGGTAGCTCTGCTTCAGCCAAGCAGCATCGGGCAGCAGCACTGAGACCAGCTACTGCTCGGCCAAGAAAATCCTTGGCAGGAAAGACGTAGTAAACAGAGCAGGAGATGAGCCTCTTGGGAGTCCCAGCTGGCTCTGGAGGGGTTGGCCCTGTGGTCTCATGCAGCCTGACAGACCAGCTGGCTGCTCTCTGAGCCTCAGCCGGAGCTGAGGTGCCTCCCAGCTGGTCCCCTGCTATCCAACCCTCTGAGCCCTGGTGCCCTCAGCACATGGGACTGCTTTGCATAGCACTGACAGTGGTAAGCACTGACTCCTCCACAATGCACAAAGCTGGCATTTCTTTTTCAGGTCTACAATCAGGTCCAGCTTCTGGGCAGGCTAAGAGGTAGGGACAAGGCACACAGCATGCCTGTTGGTTGAAAAGCACCCAGGTCCTTGTGTAAACTGGTCTCCTGGGACTTCCAGCCAAACCCTGCTACGGGAAGCCCAGCTGCTGTACCTGTGGTCTGTGTGAGGGGCCTGGTACTCACATGTCATAGAACACACAAGTAGCGTCCCTTTGTCTGCCACCGCTCGTGGCTCGTGGTGGGAGCTCCCCACCTGGGGACACAGTGGGCTGCCATCCCAAACGACCTTACTGCTACCTCTCCTGATGCAACCTGGCTGGTATGCCTCCAGCTTCTTCTGGGGCAGAACAAACCAGCTGCTTGATAACCATACCTTTCAAACAAGCAAAGGTTAAAGACAGCCTCACAGGACAGTCTGCCACCTGGGCACAGCCTGGTCCTGGGCTAGCACAGGTGCCTCTGTTGTGGGTGACCAGGGCAGCTGGGCTGGTGAATCTGGAGCTGACCAGAAGGATGGAGGCTGCCAGCACTGACTCTGAGGCTGCCTTCTGCAGCACCCATGCCTCCTGCTGAAATCTTACATCCCTAGAGCCAGGTATGGACCTTTTTCACTCTCTGGTGTGCCATGACAGGGCTGAGGGGACCAAGGCTGCTTTCAGGACTGCACACATCCCCATTACCCACTGTCCTCCACCCCAAAAGAGATGTATAACACTAGGAGCACCATCCCCATAAAGCTAGGAAGAGTTGATTGGCATCATTGTGCAAAGAGCTATTGCCTAATGCACCTGTGACAGTTTTTGATGAAAATACAGCTTTTTCCTAAAGTCCATTCCCTGCCTGATGGGGGAAGTAGGACAGCACATCAGCAGCCTGTTCTGAGCTGCTCCCCAGCCTGCAGGCTGGCTCGGGGACCATGGAATGTCATGGCACAGAGGTATTCTGGGATGTGCAGGTAAACCTAAACCTCTTCTTTAAACTTTCCTGGTCATGGTGTCAGTAGCAATACCGAAAGACTTGGGTGGCAAAAAGGAGCTCTGATTTTTAGCAACAGAGGTGTTTTGTTTAGCTCTGTGGACACAGAGCCCTCATGAATGCACAGCCACAGGGAACTGCAGTGATCAAGTTAAGTGTGGCGAGACCTTGCTACGGTGCAGAGCAAGTGCTAATGCCGTGTAAAGAGTTCTATTGGGTTTAGAACCGAAGCCGAGAGAGAGTTTTCAACATCTTGGGGAAATTACATTGTGGCCATTTGAATCTCCACCGCTACTGCCCTCTGGAGAAGGCTGGAGATACTTCTCCCTCTTTTGGAATGTTTGTCTCTGTGACTCTATTTTGCATGAGCACTTCAGCTGGTACAGGGCTGCTGGAGAGCTGAGCTCCAGAGGAGGAAGGGGTTTTGGGATGGGCTTGAAGTGCTGCAGCCCACACACTGGGCCATGCAGGGCAAGCTGCAGCAGTGAGAGAACGTAGTGGGAGATATTTGGAAAATATGAGGATCTGGGGACAAGGTTTTGAGACTCACAGCAAGCTGTAAAGCTGTAAAGGGTGACCCCATTGCTGTGCCTTTCTCAGGACTTGCTGTTTCTTCTGCAAACCCAGTTCCCGATGGCAGGAGCATGTTTTTCTCTCTCTCCCACCTCACTTCACTTTTAAATAAGCTTCTATCACTCACTGCTTGGAGGAACACTTTGAAAACCTGACCCTGATGCACCCTAAAACCTCAGAAAGCAGGAAGTAAATAAAAAGAGCATTTTCTCTTCTAACTTAAAAAATCACATTTAAGAAAAAAGCCCAGCAATCTCCTAACCCTTCTTGCCCTGATTCAGGAGAAAATTTTTTCCTCTTTCCTTTCAAGGCTAGTGCCTCTGGGGGATTTGGAGTTGTGGTGCCATTGCAGAAGAAGCCAGTGTGGCCTCTGTGGCCCTTCCTGAAGATGTTCAGTAGTCCCAGTGGCTGGCTAATGCTGTCACCTGCCAGCCAGCACTTCGTGGCTGTGGGGGACCATAGCACTACTCTCACTGACATCCTTTCCTGATGCACAGTTTACCACGAGCATGGATGCAGCCACAGAAGCTATACCTGTGCTGAGAGCCTTGCCACCCTTCTCTGGCCAGGATGACTTTGCTAATGCAAAGTCTAATTTATAGTCTGGCCAGGGGCTAATGCACTCACCTAGAGCTCTCTGGTGGCCAGTGGTCCCTGTCCTAGTCTCAGAAGCCTGTCCTGGGCACATGGGTGCTCTGGCAGAGAGGGCATCCAGCCCTCAGAGTATCCATGGATGAAGGTGTCTTCCATATCTGCTCCCCACTTCTACTCATCAGCTGTAAATGCTGGCAGGAGATCTTGCTGGAAGCGGGCACTGGCAGGTAATTGCTAAAGCAAGCAGGGCTGCATTAATTGAGATGACGGCAGCCAGCAATGTGCTCTCCATTAGGCTTGGCTCTGCAGAAGCCTGTGGGGAAGAGGAAAAGTCAGAGGAACGGGGGACAGACTCTGCTTTGCTACAGTGATGCTTCAGGCAAGGTACTGCAAGGGGGCAGATGGGAAACCTGTCTCCCCCTGGGTACTCTGAGCATTGTCAGCTGCACCTCTGCCACTCACCGTGGCTCCACACCCCGCTGGTGTGGGCTGTGCCATATCCAGCACTGGAGCTGGCTTTGCTGATGTGCACTGGGGGATCCCTGCCCGGCGGACAGTCCTGCCAAAGAGATGCGAGTGGCTGACGCAGCCACAGAGTGGGAGGCAAGCAGCCATCTGTGACAGGCATGTGCATGCCCAGCAGGGAGGGGCGGGGGATCTGCAGCCCCCCTTTTCGCCCCCTCTCCTCCCACCTGTTCTAGAATCGTGCTTGGAGGTACCGCAGGCCCTGGGGGGATGTTGCAGCACCCTGTCCCCAAACGACTCATTGACGCAAAGGGAAGATATTACTCAGGCGACACGTGAGAGTGGGAGAAGAGGGAGGTGATGCAGGCCAGGAGCAAGGGGTGTGAGCAGAACTGAGGGGGGAGCCCAGGGCTGTCAAGGCAGAAATTTGGCCTCTCAGAGGTGGGGACTGGCTGCAGACCCGGCTGGCTGAAGGCGCAGCAGGATAGAGGGGCACAGCACAGCCAGATGTGGTCCAGGTCCTGCTGCCTGCGGCCCCAGATCTTGCCTGGGGCCACCCTGCCAAGCTGCTAGAGCAAGGCTGCTTTGGGTTAGCCTGGACTTGCCAGACCAGAGGGTTCACGGCACAGTCCAAGGTTGCTCTGCCACTGTGGAGAAGTGGGACCTTTGGCCACAGGAGCTAATGGTTGCAAAATGAATTGGAAAGAAGCAGGTTAGTTGCTGTGGTTTGTCTGCAGTGACAATGAGATGAGCAGGGCTGTCATGGGGTGCCCAGAAGATGGGCAGCAGCCAGTGACCACCTGTGCCATCCTCCCTGCTGTGTGTCATGGGCCAGGCTGCTCTGGAGATGGATACTCCTAAAGCAAGCGTGTCCCACCCACCAGGGACACACCACTGCCCAGGGAAGGCTGTCACCAAGATGCAGGGAGGGACCCTGTCCTGTACGGGGACCAGAAAACAGATGCAGCTGCCCAACGCTGTGTGCTGCAGAGATCAAAGCCACCCTAATCAGAGGTGTTCCTTTCAGCTCAGCCACAATGCTGCCCACTGAGCTGTAGGGGAATGGTTCAGTCAATGGCTTTAGGAGAAATGCTTCAACAAACCAGCCAGTGTCACTGATGTGGGATGTGAGGGCCAAGGGTGAGGGCAGAGCCCCTCCACTGTGTAAGAAAGGGGCTTGCAGGCACTGCGTGGCCCAGAGATGCTCTTTCAGCAGGCTGTCTCTTCCACACCCAGCACATGGAGGCGTGAGGAGGGACACCAAACACCTGCAGGAGTACAAACATCTCCTCTGGCCCTGACCGCCAGGGAGCACAAAAGCAGAACCTCCCTGCATCCCATAGTGGGGCAGCCAGCAGGGAGAAGGGAGGAGCTGGATGCAGCTGTTATGGCAACAGAAGTCCTCAAGATAGGGAAGGGAAAAGGCACTCTTTAAAGCATGTTTCCATAGCAACAAGCATCTTCAAAGGCCTCTATAAAAACAGAAATTAAAAAAAAAAGGTTTCCATAGAGGTGGGGACTTCTGTGAGCTGAGCTGCCTCAGGTGCTTTGAGAGTTAAATGAAGAGCCTGGGACTTCCTGAGAGGGGACAAGGCCAGCCCTACAAGGCAAAGGGGGGGCGGGGGCAGAGTTTTGCAGCCCGGGGGCTGTGTCATGCCTCCTTCCTCCCCTCCATGTTTGCTGGTTTTTTGCTAGGTGGGCCTTTGCCCCATAAGATGGCCAAGTCTGGCAAAGGCGGCAGGAAATAAATAGCCTGGAAGAAGCTGAGGGGCAAAGAAATGCCTATGCTTTTGCTGTGGCTCTTCCAGCCTTGCTTTCCCTACCAAGGGAAGGACAACCTCACAACATCCCTGCTGCAAGGGCTTGTGAGCTCCACACCTCCTCGGGATGGAAGGCTGTAGATGGCAAGCTCTGGGTCAACACTGCCGCTGGGAGCACGCAGAATGACTGCCTGCTGAGGACAGCGACGTGGCAGCATGGCCATGGCTGATGTGACAGCAAAAGGCCAGCTGTCCGTGTGGGAGCAGCAGTGACAGCCTGCTCTGTGTGGGGATGGGACGGCATGGCATGGCATGGCATGGCATAGAGCCAGTGTGGTCAGGCACCAGGTCCATCCTGCACAATCCTGAACTCGTTCTGTGCCGTGTGTGCTCTGGTGCTACAGGAACTCTGCAAGGATGGACCAAAACACTTTCCTTTCTTCCTAGCACACACCCCTGCTAGAGAAATATCAGCCATTCCTGGAAGGGCACAAGCTCCTGACAAAACTGTAGCTGGCCCAGGCCCTGGCTGCACTGTGTGCTGGGGGTGTAGGTTACCTCAGCTGGGCACCACAGCAAATGCTTTCAGAAGGGGGCTTCAGCCTGCTTTGTGTTCTTTCCCCCTTCTCTTCAAAGGCAAATTCTCCCCAGCTTTCTCCATTGTGTGACCACAAGCCTTGGGCTCACTTTGCTCTTTCTGTGGGGCTGCTGCCTGGTCTGCTGCAGGGACTGGCAGGGATGAGACACCTGGCACACAGTGCTGCAAGCAGAAATGGGTGTCCATGGGCTGGCTTTAGAGCCATGAACCTCATTAGTTGGGGCTGAACTGCAGCCCCTTTCTCTGCTTTTACCACTGCCCTCACACACCCATTACCAGGGACTCCAGGCACTGCTATGGCTGTCCCACCCTAAAAACAAAGCCTCCCTTTGCTTGCTCATCAGTGGTGAGCACTGACTTTACTTTGGGATGGGGAGCAGAGGGATAGTGGGTAGGAGGAGTGCTCTGATGCTGAACAGGTCTTGGCTGGACAAGCTTTTTGAGACTGTGGAAGACCACGGGGGCTCCAAATCTTTAAAAGCTGTTCAATAGAACAGATGAAAAGACACATCCCAGATGGCCTATGCTTCCTGGATCTCTTCAGTGTGGGATGCACTCAATTTTAGCTGATATAATGTCATCTGTGGTCATTCTTCAAAGTAAAGAGCGTGCAATTAAAAGGACGGACAATAGCTGTCAGAGTCTTGGCCCTGCAGCTGTCACTGGTTTTCTATCAGAGTACTCCCTGAGAGGTTATTGACTTCCCTGAGAGGAGATCGACCACCCTACAGTGCCTGGCTCCACATCAGGAGAAGATTGTCCTGCCCCTTCTCTGCAGAAATCTGGACTTCCATGCCTTATTTTAACACTGCTGCTTAGCTTGTTGACTAACAGACTCTACACTCAAATGATCCTGACACAGAATAATGCTCCTAATCCTGCCGGTAGCCCCTTGGGATGCTGGAGAACAAGCACTTTCCCAAACCCATTCTCTACAATCGCATACATCCACTTCTTTATGCCTGATGCAATAGTCCTGCCCATGCTCTGGTCTCCACTTTTACCGATAGATTTTGAGATGTAACATTACCTGAAGAGTACTTCGAGAGGCTTTTTTGTTTCGTTGTCTGCCACAGCACAATATTGTGGGCAAGTGGTGCAGGAGAGTTTGGTCTCACACAGTGCAACAGGCTAGAGGCATACTGAAAAAGACAAGTAATAAAACAAAGTGCATTAAAGGGCTTCCTTCAAGTGTGTCAGCGAGGGAGATTCTACACAACCAAAAAGGTTCAGCTTAAAGGACTGTCTGAGCTGGCTGGATACAGCAGGGCTGCATGGCAGAGCATTTTCCTAGCTTGGAGGAGGCAGGAGGGGAGCAACCCAGAGCACAGCACTGACTGCCCAGGAGTCCCCTGTGCTGCTGCAAGGGCAGGAGGCACCACAGCTGCACTCCAGCTACTGTTAACTCTCACCAGCAGCTCCACGTAATAACACCAGGGTAAACCACTCACTTCAGCTACATTTATCAGGCAATCAGTCACATCAGCAGCCCCACTAGCACAAAATGAGATATGAGAACCCATGTGCTCCACCCATGTAGGGCTCAGCATAGGGTGTGTAACAAGAGGCCTGGCTAGTGATGCTGAGGGGGATCAGGGTGATGCCATTCCAAGTGTTCTGGGAAGCATGGGCAGCAACAACAGACCTCACTCCTCTCCCTGTCAGCCCCCAGGCACCTGTATCAGGACCAGTTAATGTGGAACATGTTGTGAGACTGGCTGTGCCTGTGAGATGATTCCCCTCCAGCCTTTGGTACTTGTTTTTCTCTAGCCCATCTGTCCCAGCTAGCAGGGAATCCTGGGAATCAGACAGAGCTGGAGTGGGGCAGAAGTTATGTGAGTGCTTGTGTTCAGTGAGCTCTTGGGAATTATCTTTATACCCTTTTTATACCCTTTGATGAATAAGTGGAAGCAAGGAAGGGGTGCCTGCCTTTTGGTTCTTACTATATGGACCCACACAGAACAGGGCAGCAGGGAGGTAATGCCACAAGATACATTTCTGTCATCAGAATACAAGCTGCTGCAAGGAGCCCTGCAGCTACTAGGTTATGTTACAGTAGCCAACAGCTCCTCTGTGAGGCGTAAACTGGCCCTTCTATGCTTTAATCCATGGAATAATTTTCAGGCTGTGACTTGCTGTGCATTGGAGCACTGTCAGCAGCCCTCTTGCTGCTCATATCCTGCATGCTTGATACACACAGAAAGATAAAAGGGATTGTTTTGGTTTTGCCACAGCAGGAGCACTGAGCCACCTTCCTGGCCCCATGCCCAGCCTGAGCCTGCTTCTCAGCCTCACACAGGCTTCTCCTCCTCAGCTGCATTTACCATTCTACTTACACAGAATCACAGAAGTTGCTGAGTTGGAAGGGACCCACAAGGATGACCGAGTCCAACTCCTGGCCCTGCACAGGATCATCCCCAGCAGTCACACCATGTGCCCAAGTGTATTGTCCAAAGACTTCTTGAACTCTGTCGGGCTTGGTGCTGTGACCAGTTCTCTGAGGAGCCTGTTCCAGTGCCCAGCCACCCTCTGGGTGAAAAATCTTTTCCTAATATTCAAACTAAACCTCCCCTGACACAGGCTCAGGCCATTCCCTTGGATCCTGTCACTGGTCACCACAGAGAAGAGATCAGTGTCTGCCCCTCCTTTTCCCCTCACAGGGAAGTTGCAGACTGCAATGAGGTCTCCCCTCAGTCTCCTCCAGGCTGAACAGACCAAGTGCCCTCAGCTGCTCCTCATACAGCTTCTCCTCCTGGCCCTTCACCATCTTCATTGCCCTCCTTTGGACAATCTATAATAATTTCATGTCTTTCTTATATTTTGGCACCCAAAGCTGCACACAGGACTGCAGGTGAGGCTGCCCCAGTGCAGAGCAGAGTGGGACAATCCCCTCCCTTGCCCGGCTGGTGATGCTGTGCCTGATGCCCCCCAGGACACGCTTGGCCTTCCTGGCTGCCAGGGCACTGCTGGCTCATATCCAACTTCCCATCAACCAGGACCCCCATGTCCCTTTCCCGTGGCACTGCTCTCCAGCCTCTTGTTCCCCAGTCTGTCCACACATCCAGGGTTGCCCCATCACAGGTGCAGAATCTGGCACTTGCCCTTCTTAAACTTCATATGGTTGGTGAATGCCCAGCCCTCTGATTTGTCAAGGCCTCTCTGCAGGGCCTCCCTGCCTTTGGGGGAGTTAGCAGTTCCTTCCAGTTTTTTATTATCTGAGAACTTACTTAGTATCCCTTGCACTCCAGTGCCCAAGTCATTTACAAAGATTCTGAAGAGCACAGGGCCAAGGATGGAGCCCTGTGGAACCCCAGGAGTGACAGGTCAGCAGTCTGCTGTCACCCCATTCCCTGTAACCCTTTGTGCCTGACCCGTGAGCCAGTTGCTCACCCATCCCATGATATGTTTATCCAGCTGTGTGCCAGACATTTTGTAGAAAAGGATCCTGTGAGAGACAGTATCAAAAGCTTTACTGAAATCCAAAAAGGTTACTTCAGCTGGCTTCCCTTGATCCACCAGGTGGGTTACCTTGTCGTAAAAGGAAATCAGGTTTGGTAAGCAGGACTTTCCCCTCATGAAGCCCTGCTGGCTGTGGCCAGTGACTGCATTGTCTTTCAGCTGTCTTTCAATACCTCCCAGAATAATTTTCTCCAAAACTTTACTAGGCTCTGACGTGAGACTGATAGGCCTGTAGTTTCTGGAGTTCTTCTTCTTGCCCTTCTTGAAAATCAGGATAACATTCACCAGCTCCCAGTCAGCTCAGACCTCTCTGGATTCCCAAGACTACTCAAAAATCATCGAGAGAGGTTTTGTAATGACATCAGCAGCTCACTGAGGGTTCTTGGATGAATCCCATCAGGCCCCATAGATTTGTAGGGATCCAGCTGGAGCAGCAGATCCTGCACAATTTCAGGATCGACTGGGAGCTGATCATTCTCACAGTCATGGTCCTCCAGCTCAGGGCTCTGAGACCCCCTTCGACCCTCATCTGTGTTAAAGATGGAGGCAAAGAATGCATTAAACACAGCTGGATGTCCAGAAGCAGCTCCTGGCTGTGGGCAGCCCTCACTTGCTTTCCTGCTGCTCCAAGAAGTTTGGGAGGGCAGGGCTCCTTGCCCCATTTCCTCCCATTCATTCATGAGTGCTGGACTCACGTGGGTCCTTCAATCTTCTTATTAATACTCTGGATGTGAGAACGTTCAACATCATGTCAACAGCAGCCAGAGGTTAAAAAGCACAAATATAATGTCATGAAAATTCTCCTGTGCAGCCAGCTGGAACGGCAGGGAAGGAGGCAGCTGGAGAGAACTTTGCTGTCAGCCTCCACTCTGCCCTGGGCTCCTCTGACCAGGACTTTTTCTTGACTTGGGGTAGTGCCTCCTCAGTACCAAGATCCCAAGCCACAGGGAGGCTGAGGATTTCAACTTGTTAGTTTTGGAAGACACAATTCCCATTTGATCCCCTGTGCCCATGCCAGCTCCTGTCTCCCCTCAATTGCTCACAGGTCCTTCAGGTGCAACAGAACTGGGTGCTGGCTTTAAAGTATCCACTCCTGCATTTGCCCTGTGGTCTTCACGCTATACATATTCATTTAATAATAGCCAAGGCCCAGTGTATTCCCAGCCAAGCTTGACCTAAATTCAACAGCAAGGTTTATTCTGCAGCTTGAATTGCAGCGGGTGGGAGAGTCTGCAGCAGCTGGAGGTGAAAAACAAACCTTGAAAGGGAGAGACTTGGATTGAATTAAATCTGAATCAAAACACAGCCATCTCCTGTGTGTTTCTTTAATTGGAAGTTCAAATTCAGTTTATTGTTCCCAGCTCCATCATTTTTAGTTTCCAATGTGTTGCAGGATGCGTGATCTCAGATGGCTGTAATTGTTGTGCAGGGAAATTTTGACTGCTGTGGCTGCTAGAAATTGAGCAAGGGCTGTAGTGTAGTTTGGATGATGGTTTACTAGGTTTCAGAGTTAGCCCTGGGCAGAAGGTTACTGCCTCTATGAGACATTACTGGTTTGTTCTTTCATCACCTGTGGAAGGTGTTCACTGGGCTGATTTATTTTGTGTTACTGCCGTGACATTCAGGCATAAAGAGGTAGCTTCAACAAACTCCATTCTCAAGGAACAAGAAAATAGTCAGGGCTTAATAACGGCAAGATAAACAGGTCTAACTCACGTGCCTTTAACCACCGTAACCCCAGGAGGGTTAGAGCAATGATATGCTTAATCCTGGCCTGCTTGGCCAACTCTTAACTCTGTTAGTCAGCTCCCTGGAGGAGGAACAAAGCTGCTCACGTATGTACAGCTCTAAGCTATTGGCTGTGCTCCAGAAAACAGTCCTCTCTGCTGCTGGAGAAGGATGCTCACCAAAGCTTTGCTTGTACTCATTCAAACACAACCCCTGAAGAAATTAATGCTCAACAGATCCCACCTGAAATGTGCAGAGAAAGGAAAATGCCACTTTTCCCTGAAGAGTGGCACGGGCACACTGTTGGCTTCAAGTGTGGGCAGGAGGCAATGCTGGGAGCTTTCTGTTAATGCCTTGTGCTCCTGAAGAAGCTCAGGCTCTGGCACCCTCTTTAGCAAGGCCTTGGGTCCACCTCCACCATCTCAGCAGTGCAGGAAGAGACTGGGAACAGAGCTGGATGGAGTGGGATGAGGAGGCAGAGGCCTCAGCTGGCCCTCCCCAAAACCACATCAGAACAAACCAAGCAACTGAGGGAGCCAGGCAGGAGTTTCAGGGTTTTAGCCCATTAGGGACGGGCATTCTGCCCAATTGGGCAGCAAAGCAGATGCCACAACAGATCCACCTCTTATGTGAAAAGCCAACTTCAGTCCAACTGCAGAGAAAGAAGTCAGAGCAAAGCAAAAGCAGAGTCCCCCTTTGGTTTCTCCACCTGACCTAGCCTTAAAAACTCAATTTGAAGGTGGCATTAGGGAAGTAAGACATCGTTTATCAGGAGTGACAGATACAATCTATAAATTAGCATGCTCAGCCTGGGAGTCAGGAGGCAGAGATATCTATCACTTCCTCCCCAGCAGGCTGATACAGGCACACAAATTTGGCCAGTTCCCCAGAGCATCATCTGGTTTCCAGCAGATCTGGCGACCCAGAAGTGCTGGGGAGGCAGGTGAGGAAATTATGTAGGAGAGACCTGGAGAAGAATGGAGCTCCTGACATCACCCCACCCTGTCCTCTGTGACCTGGGGACAAGAGGACCCCCAGCAAAACGGGGTTCACATCTCAGTCCAAAGGCACAGTATATTTTTAAATACACTGTCAAGGCATCCGAAATAGGATGAGTTGCAGAATGGCTGCAGTCCATTAGGGAAAAGCTGGCTATTTTAAGATACTTCTACATAGTTTGCATCCAAAAGAAAGGATAATCTATGGAAATGATGTTTCCTTTTTACGCATATAAACTACTGTCTCTGTGCTCAGTCAATCTGGGCTTTTAGCCCAGCCCTGGGAGGTTCTGGGTGGCTTTTGGTGATGGCTGGCATGACTTTGCTGTAAAAGATACACAAACAAGGACATTCGCAACATTGTCATGAGGCACTTGTCTCACTGAATCCCTTTTCTATGTAAAACCAGGGAAGCTGGCCCAAATGCTGGAAATGGGTTCATCAGGATGCCCCAGCACAGCCTCACTCCCACCCCAGGTAGCTGGGTCTCTGAATCAGCCAGCCCCTGTGTGGAGGAATGGCTCTTGGAGTGGCTGAAGGGACCACTCCCTCCAAGGCACATGGAAACTAAATGTTTAGGGGGCTCAGATGGTGCAGCCAGGAAGACTGTTAAAGGCCTCGTAAATAAGAGCCCATGTAGACAGCAGGTACTGTGGGGCTTTATAGGCCTATAAAACACTCTGAGCTGCCACGAAGGCTGGAAGGGTTGGGTAGAAAATCTAATTTCACAGGATTTAAAGCAGGTGAGAGAGATATAAACGTGTGTTTTTAATAGTAATTAATGCTGCCATTCAGAAGCACTTAAGCACTGGGTTTGGAGAGTTTCCAAGGGCTTGCCTCATAAATTACAGCCCACTACCTGCCTGCCCTGCTCCTAAGGGGCTGGGCTACTGTTCCCTCATCTGACCCAGCCAAGGCAGCGGGGGCATTTCCAGCTCCGGGCAGAGAGCTCAGCATTGCTGCAGCCAGGCTGCTCCCCAGCCATGGCAAGCAGATCCATCCCCAGCCATCCTTTCAAACTGGGGGTCACCCTGGGGTGCAGGCCACCTTCCCTCGAAGTTATCCCTCTTCTTCAGAGCCAGAGGGACAAAGCAGCAGCTTCTTCACACTCTTGCTGTGGTCTGACAGTTTTCACCCTGCCTTGTAGAGTCATTTCTGCTGTGCAGGCAGTCGGGTCCCAGCCAGCTCCTGCCTGGCATGAGTGGAAAGCAGAGGCTGCTGCAGCCCACAGGGGTGAGGTGGATAGTGGGGGGTGTGCGGGAAACATACAGGAACTGGGCAATGTATTTAATCTGTGATGTTTTGTGTCATGCTGTGATTTCTAATTTGTCACCTGGGCCTTTAAGACCTGATTCCACGCCGTTCTTGGGTGGTGACAGGGGCTAGCATGGGCAGCTGGAGATGTGCCCCATGCCTTATCATCCCCATGCATCCCAGCAAGCAGTCGCAGAACTCCCGGCCCTTGCTGCATTGTGTGCTCCCACTGCTGCCTCCCACGGCTGCAAGCAAGCAGCAAAGTAGGACAGCATGACCAGGGTCCCCTCCACCCCAGCCCCAGCGCTGCCCCAGCCTCGCCCCACTCCTGCCCACCTGAACCCCAGCCCAGCCCCAGGCTTGTCCCACCCCTGCCTGGGAAAGCTCCAGCCGTGTGCCAGCCCTGCCCTCTAGTGTCACTTCTGCCACAGCCACTCCTGGTAACCGAGATCATTTCCCCAGCACTGCCGGTACAGATGTTCCATCGGGACTTAGGTGTGACTGTTTCAGGCAGAGCTTGGCTTTCACGCCAGGGGAGCGGGAAAGGGGAAGGGCCCAGGCTCAGATATGTGCCAGATTATGATGTTGTAATTTGGCGTGGAAGGAACTTGCTACTACCTTCACCTCCAGTTTCTGCCCATGGACAAAGCAGGTACCCACCATTTCTGCAGTCCAGGCAAAATCCTGAGGAAGCCAGGAGGGAACAAGACAACCAGGAGAAACCTTCATTAACTATTTTTTATGCACTTCCATTTATGCACAGTGAGACTATCCCAGCTGGGGATCCAGCATGCCCCAGATGCAGAGAGTCTGAGACGCAGCCGATTTTATTAGCTGATGGGACACCTGCACTGCTTCCAGAAACTGCTCAGGTTTGCCAAGCCCAGGGCTGCTTTGATGTGGTAGAGCCCTTGTAGAGGTCCTGTTGGACCCCACTGCCTCTCTAGAGAGCTGAGTCAGCATGACTGCTCCAGGGACCTGGCACCAGACGTCCAGAGATGGAAGAGCTCAGGCAGTGCTGGTTTTGATCCAGCTTCAAAGCTAGTTTGGATCCAGCTGGGAGTTAGCCCCTTCTGGGCTGAGCTCCAGCAGATTCTGTATGAGGGCCCCGTGTTCTAGGGTCCAGGAAGGGGTCTGAGCTGGGTGCAGCTGGATCCAAGCACTTCCCAGCTGGTGTCACCAGGCTGCTGGAGGACAGCGTGTGGGGGAGGCACCAATGCATCTTTGCAGCAGCTGTCTGGGCCAACAAAGCTGGCACAGAACCACAGCTAAAAAATCCACCTAGACCAAAACTATTCCAATTCCGCAGTGACACCAGGCCTCCTCTGCACTGGACTACCCTGGTGTTCCATGTTTTTCCACAATGAGACTGCAGCAACATCTATTATCCTGCACAACAGAGAACTACAGCAGCACAACCCTGCCAAGGCCATTTCTGCCACGAAGTGGGGGAGTCTGGAAGGAAGCTGTATCGTAATGGGAAACACCAGTGCTAGAAACCGGTGCTGTTTGAGGAAAATACTAAGAGATTACTCAGTTGTCTCCCCTGATTCGTGTTTACTACCCTAGCTGAGAGAGACCTGATTCAGCTAATCTGATCTGATAAATCAGTATTAGATTTTGCATTGGCCTACTTCTCCTGTATTGATTATCAGCAAATACTAAATAATGGTATGACCGCTGAGACCTATTGTTACCAGGCACTATCTGCAGTTCAAACTTAAAGCCTTGAAAGCTCAGGGTAATTTTGATGAGATACACAGCAAACCAGAGGAATCACCAGTAGGTCCAGTGAAGTAATACCCCCGCCACAACAAAGTAATACTCCTGTCACAGACGAACCCTCCTGGGTTGTTGGTCCCTGCTTGGACACCACTGTGGCATCACACTGCCTGTGTATAGTCTGAGCATACTCACACACATATGCGTATGTACAGATATAAATATACTTATATGCTTGTATATATGTGTGTGTTGATACATATATGAACCTAGATTGATACCTTGACTTGTAAGCTCCACACTTGATAAACATCAGCATCAAGGATGTTTGTATTAACTGGAAATCAGATACCCATGCTTGTAAGAAACAATAAATTCTTAAATACACTGGAAAGACCTCACTGCTGAGTGGATTTTTTTCCCATGTGCCATTCCAGGTAGTGGAATGAGTCCTATTTCTAACCCCAAACCCAGAAACAAAACTGGCAATGTTTTCTGCTGCTTCATTTGCTCTTCTACATGACTTACAGAGGGCCTGTTCCTACAGTAACACACGGTCGATATGTCCAGGTCTCCTGTGTGACCAGGAAATGCAGTCTGTGCTGTCTCACCACTGGGTTTGACGTACACCCCAAAGCCCATCGCTGTTTTATCAGCCAGGCTGCTGGCTATCAGCTGATTTGGATGCTTTCAAGTAGGTCACCTAATTTTAGTGGGGAGAGCTCTTCCCTCGGAGGAGCAGTGCCTCTCATAGTTAGAAAGGTTTTCTGATCACACAGGAAAGAACAAAATGAGATGCAGGAGTGTATGGATGGATGTATGTGTGCATGCCAGCAGCAGGCAGGGCATCGAGCATGCCAGACACCAGCAGCAGTGCAGGCACTCACAAGACATGGGAGCAAGGACGCTACCAGCCAGACTTCCCTACATGAAGAACCTGCCAAAGCTGCTTATTTTCCAGCCTCAGACCTCCACTAATCATGTTTATTTTGTAAGCACTCAGGCAACATGAAGCAGCACACTCCTAAGCCAGGAATAATCCTGTGCAGGCTCCTCACAATATGTGCTACCATGTTAATATACAACCAGGCAGCAGGGGAGGAAAATATTGAGGCTTCATCTGCATAAAGAAGTGAATCTTTGCTGCTGTAGCATAATAAACATGTTCTGTAAGGAAGTTAAAATTATTTATCATCTCCAAAAACAAGGCTAAAAGGTAACTTCATCTGCCTGTAACTACTTGCCTGTAAAAAAAAATCAGCAAAGCTGTAACAAGATCCAGAGGTTGAAAACTTGAACCAGGCAATGCCAAGCATGAAAAGGAGTCTGCATCATTTAGTAGGAAAGAACCAGCCGTCAGAATAACATTGCTAGTGCCCTATTGAATTCAGTCTCTGGGAGTATTTTTAATCAAATTTTTTTTTTCTCATAGAATATCAGGTTTAATTCAAATAAGATTTAATTCAGGGAAGCCTAAGACGGATGTTGTGCAGGAGTCCAGGCTACATTGTCTAAACAGCTTATATTAGTATTATAACCTACTTATTCCTACCTTTATTCTGGAATTTCTGAATCACCTACAACTTTAAACCACCTTCCCCCCAAAGCAAAGCATCCTTGTGAGGCAGGTAGGCAGGCACAGCTATGGCAGAGGAATTCTGCTGGTCAGTCTTTGCACCTAGGAAAGCCTTTATTCAAAGCACTTGTCAAAACCATTGCCATGCTGTAGACAAGCTCTGCCTAGGGAGATTGACCAGCACAACTATCACAACTACCTGACTATTCGAGAACAAATCACTTTTATTTTGGAAAACACTGTCAGCACCAGGGAGTTATATTGGCAGAGGTGAGAGAGTTATTCTGGTCCATTTTCCCATGCATACGTGCCAGACTTGTGTGATAGGGTTGTAGAATAATCCCCCGGGAGAAGCAATGAGGATTTTATTGATTGGGATATTTCAAACTTCTGCAGGCCAAAGCAATCTTCTGTGCGCTGAATGAGTGAACAAGATGCAACTGAAGGCTGAGATTTTTGCCTTCTCCAACTCCCAGGTTCAGTTTAGAGAAGGCACTTTGAACAACACGAGCAAGTGGCAGAGAGGGGAAAAATTATTTATATCTGACTCTGATTCTGCCAGAGGCACTGTCATTCTTGCAACATTAGTGGTAGGAGAGGTCAAATTCCTTGAAATTCAAGCCAAATATGTGATGCTGAAGACACAGGTATACGTAACAGGCCATGAGGACCTACGGAACCAACTGAGTGCACCACACCCAGACTGTTCGCTTTCTTTTTTTTCCTGACTGACTCCATTTATGAGGGGAGTGCTGGGCCAGGCACTGGAAGAAGGTGAATGAGAAGGAACACAGGATATGAACTATTGAGTAAGTAAGTGATCCTGCACTTCTAGAAGCAGTATCAAAACGTGCCTGGGCTACAGGGAACACTGGCTGGTCATTTCGATAGCAGCTTTCCCTGCCCTGATGCCAGCCCCTTTGCAGAGCCACAGTCTCTGCTGTTTCCACGGCAGGAGCTGCAGGCCTGCATCCACGGCATGTCACACCCCATGTGAGCTCAGGCAAGCTCCATGCGTGGGGTGGCTCTCCCGGCTGGGCAGGCAAAGCGGGGAGGTGGGTGAGGTGAGCAGGCAAAACTGGCTTGGGGTTGCAAGGACTCTACCAGGCACCTATCACAAGGTGCAGGGGTAAGAGATGGTGCTGAGAACACAACCCAGAACACTCCATCACCCTGCAGGGCACTTACGTAGTCCAAAGCAAGCACGCCAGCACCGACTTTCTCAGTACAGAGGGAATGTGATACCCATCAGTGCCCAGATGCTGCTTAGAAGGCAAGGGTTGTGAGGAAAGGCAGCATCGTTTACTAAACCAGCTGATGCACCTCGGAGAAAAAACAATCAAGTGTGACTTCAGAGATTTGAGAAAAGCACGTTATGCCTGAAATATTTTGCAGCCGCACCAATTGGTCTAATTAAGTACATTACTTTTCTCTCCATGACATCTACTATGCTTCTGTCCTTCCCAACTGTAAGAGCA
The DNA here is from genome assembly GCA_013398115.1 of Falcunculus frontatus. Taxonomy (NCBI): domain Eukaryota; kingdom Metazoa; phylum Chordata; class Aves; order Passeriformes; genus Falcunculus; species Falcunculus frontatus. The sequence continues at coordinate 2,797,215 of VZRV01008896.1, read as the reverse complement.
GCAAAGACTGCTGTAGGAGGCAATTAACGCTGCTGGCTTTGCCTCCAAAATCCTCTTAATTACGCCCCGTGCAAATTGCTGGGCCCCAAGACATTGCAGACCAGACTCTTTGCAGCAGTCTCAGCTGAAATAAGAAGCAAGGGTCATACTGACCAACGTTTGACACAGCTCACTGCTGCCTCCCCTGCCACGTGGAATCTGGCATTAATTTTAATTTATTTCATCCTGTCCAGCGGTTCGAATTCACAACATGATAGAGTTTGGTATTGAAAGGCTTCTTTGTTATAAAGCACCATTAAGAGAACATGGGATGTTTTGGCATGTGAGTATGGGCAGATGGGTGTTTTATACCTGGAATGATGATGCGGGGCTATGGGATAACTGCTTTAGCATGAGAGTGTGTGCAGCTTATCCTAAAACCCAGACTACTTTTAAAGCAGTTAGCCCCTGCTAACAAGGACTGCTACCAGTCCCCTCCTGCCACCCGCTGCCCAGCGATACCAGGTGGATACGGTGCTGGTCACCATTAATGACCATGGTGAGCATGGCAGCCCCTCCCCAGCAGTCCCACAGCAAGACCCTCCCTCCTGGCTGTGGAGGGTGGCCAAGGACTGTTTTCAGGTGACCGCTCCTCATTTAACTGCCTCAGTTGCTGTCTGCCCCTGTTGTCCCAAAATAGGTTCTTTCACCCTGTGTCCAAGACATCAATCAACACACAGAACTGAGGTATTCGATTTATTTACAATTCTTCACGGAAAGGGGTGCTGGGTGGCAAATCCACAAGGCCAGCATGACAGCTACCAAAACTTTTCATTATTCACACATTTCAGCACTCAAAGGCATTGTTTGCTGTAGAACAAAGGTAATTCATTGGCTACAAGTTAACTAGTTTTTTTATTAATTAGTATTCTATCTTCTATCGATTGATTTTCTCACTTCTCGTGGTAATTAGTCTGTATGCTCCGTCTTTCTCTTCTTTTGGGTCGGCAGGTTTCCTGAGTTGGTGGTCAATGAGCCGGTGGTTGTAATCTCCACCTGTTAGAATTACCTTTTACCCAGTTGGAGCCGATCTCAGCAGAGTTGCTGAACTGTCTTTATTAGTTTCTTCCTTGTGCTAGAGGTCCTGCCAAATGTCCCTGGGGCCTGTAAATTCTACCTTTTTTGTGTCCCCTGTCAGCTTGCCCCCCAAGCTTTGCTAACCTCCACCTGGGTCTGAGATCGTTGAAACCTGTCGAGACCTAAACCTTAACATGGCTATTCTGCCGACAAGTAATTTCTTTTTGACGCCCGGGCATCACTTAGAGCTTGCTTGTTCGCTGCTCTCTGTTCCACGGATCGAATTTCCTTTCTTGTCGATTCGGCCTGAAAGTACACAAAGTTCAAATATCAAAGAACATCCTTTCTTAGGAATTCTTTTGTGAA
>VZRV01008896.1:2763940-2791655 GCA_013398115.1 Falcunculus frontatus | reverse complement strand
CCCCATCTGGTTCTATGCAATAGTCTGTGCTGCGATTTCTGATCCCTGGGGTCAGCAGCAACATCGTGAAGCGAGCTGTGATGTGTGATGTTGCATCAGCTTTTTAAATCCCTGGCTCTTTTTAAACATAAAGTTACTCTGATAGCGATCCTGGGCAGTCCATGCCATTGCTTCATACCTTGCCCCATGGATCCCACATGATATACCATGCCCCGTGAGTGATGTCTGGCCACACCTACCGAAGAACACTCAATTTCTGTCCAGAATGTGTTCCTGTTGAATTTGGGGGGAGTGGAAGGGGTTCCTGCTCCAGGTTTCATGGCCGCAGGTACCTTTTTGATGCAGGCAGCCATTTGGGGTCCTTGAACATTAATTTGTTTTGTTGGTTTTTTTTTTTTAATGGAGAGGGGGATTGTTGACGCTGCCCCGGAACGGCCAACCCTGCTGACTGAATTCGGGGGTCGCTCTCTGGCTCCCGTGGGGGGTGGCAGCGACATTTCCGGGGCGGTTTCAGGCGACGAGACCCCGCAGGCGTCAGCCGCGGCCGCTGGGGGGCAGCACAGCGCCCCCGGCTCTANGCGATGGCGGCGGCGGCGGCCGCGCTGGGCCCGGCGCCGGCCCTGTGCCGCTCCGTGCACTGGTTCCGTCGCGGGCTGCGGCTCCACGACAACCCGGCGCTGCAGGAAGCGCTGCGGGACGCCACGTCCCTCCGCTGCATCTATATCCTGGACCCCTGGTTCGCTGCTTCCTCTGCAGTGGGCATCAACCGCTGGCGGTGAGTGGCACTGGGCCTGCGGGCCGCGGGTGGGACCGTGCGGGACGAGGAAGCTCCCGCGGCACCGGAGCGTTCTGGGCGCGGCGTGGGCCGTGTCGGTCAGGCCGCAGCAGCACACGTCGGGCCCACTCACTGCTCCCCCCGGCCCTCTCCGTGGGAGAGCGGCTGTGCCTTGTCCGCTTGGCCTCGCCGCGGTTTTCTCCGCGGTGCTGCCTGACTGTGTGGGAGGATGCCTTCAACTTTATGTAATGTCATTAGACTTTCTCATTATCAGTAGGGCGAGTGTATGAGAGCAGCAACCGATGGACGTTTAGCTTTGGGAAACCTTTTTCCCTGAATTTAGAGACAAGGGCAAAGAATCCTCAGCTTCGCGGCCGCACCACGCCTTCCTTCTGCCCTTTGGCTGCCGGCGCGCGTAGGCATGTGCGCACGCAGCTTCGTTCCTCCCATCCCTCAAATTTTTTAGGGAAATACACATCGGCTGCTGCTAAGAAAGTAGAGATGAAGCTGTGTGGGCTTTTCCTCATCTCCACAAGTGGAAAAATGTGTAGCATGAATCATGTCTATGCAAAGATCAAGACCTCATGTACCTGTAGCCAGTAACATTACATAATGCTGTTGAGTCAGGTATCAGCAGCCTAAACATTTGTAACCCCCAGGTAGGGATTCTCCTGGACAAGACTCCCCTGCATACAAGTGAAGCAGATCTCCCACCACCCCCTCAGACGAAGTCGAGGGACAACCACCTGGCTAAAGATCCTTTGAGAGCTCCTGCAAGTGTCACGTGGCTGTGCACTAGGGAAACTGTAGTTGTAGTTGGTTGCTTCTGCTGTGGACCTTAGCTTCATATCAAGGAATAGGATTGTATGGGCCACATCTACGTGTTTTCAGAACCCCACGGTACAGGATGGCTTAAAAATTGTAAATGTGCAGAAATTATCTCAATGTAGACATTCAAATTACAGAAAATTGTGAATTCTGTTATAGGAGTCTGAAGTGATCTTTCCATAGACCAGACTTTATACAGACAGCAGCAGACAGAAATGCCTTTCACGTGCTGATGCTGTTGCTGACTGCCCTCATTTGGAAGAACCGAAGTGGTGCCACAACAGATTAATTCCTGATCTGCTTAATCCTGGTTCGTTTCCACCAAGGTTGCGAAGGGAGGGAAGCAGTTAGTAGTCTCCTTTATGTTGCAATCATGGAATATATGAGCAAGGAAAGTTTTTTAAAATAATGTTTTCTTGGAGGTGTGGAACTACTGCAGATGTCAGAAACTAGCACCACTGGCTGTTAGGCAAAAAACATGTTAGCAAGTTACTTATGTTGGCCAAAGTTCCATTTATTCCCATTGGGAGCCTTGGCTTTGTTTTGCTAATTTTTTTTAATCCGAATACTTGTATTCAGAGTTCTGTTCTCCAAAGGCAAATGCTCGTGTTTTACCTAGTTGTCACAAATTTATCCTGTTGAAAATCCCTTGTTATTTACTGCACAGCATGTGTGAGCCGTATGGCACTTACACTTGTTAAAATTTTTAGAACACCAGGGAGAGTTGATGCTCGTATTTAGTAAATGAAAAGTGGGCTGAGTCTCAGGGAATGATTTGTTTAGGTTACCTGGTCCTGGTTCTGGGTGTTCTCCTTTGCAGTAGAGTGCCCTCCTTTCTGTGAACCCCGTGCCCTTTTCTCCCCCCGGGAAGTGCAGAGCGAACTTGTTCTATCTGGAAGTTCACACTTCACGTTATGGGCGGTGCGGCTGAGGAGGGAGAAGTTGCACTTTGCAGTGCAATTGTAGCTTAGTTTTCCTTATCTGCGGGTGGTCTTTAGTGAGCTGAGGCGGATACTTGCTTCTCGCAGATCACACTGCAGAGTGGGCGTGGAGGATTGAGGGAAGGGTAAGGGTTGGCAGGCTCACTTACAAAGGGTTGTGTGTTTGCCAGCAGTGCCAGGTGCTGAGGAGAGGCCAAAGTTTTAAAGCTGGTGTCTTTTGCAGAGTTAAACAAAACAAAGTGAAGTTACTATGTAGATGGGGTGATGTGTGACTGGGAAAGCAAATATTGTACATTTGGTGTTTTATAGCTTAGTGGGGGACCAGTAAGACATACCATTAAATGCAGAAAGCACTTACATGGGTTTTTAGAGTTTTGGGGTGAGAGGGAATAGATTAATCTCTTGGTATGCTCTCATCTCCGTGCCTTCATGGTGCAAGGTGAATTGCAGTTCTCTTTGCAATTATTCAAAGTACAGATGATTCTTGCTTTGGGAGATCTTGGTGCTCAGTCTTGTGCTACTTATGAGCTAGGAGAGTACATTTCTCTGCTGTGACATGGCGTATTTGTAGCTAGAACTGTAGAACCTGCACAGTTCTTGCAGTATTTGATTACTTTCCTTGGAGTAATGCATCAAAATTTTTCTGCTTCATATGCAAAATCCTTTCTTGCCCCAAAACCTGTGAAAAAATGTACAGTAGGGAATTACATAGTTTATGCTTTTCTCCATGTAATGTGGAGAGAGTTGACAGGGGTGTTCTCCCACCTCTGAGGGAGAACGTGGGAAGTGGGTTGCAGTAAGAAGAAAATCCTGGAAACCTCTTGGATCTGGACAAGGACAAATTGCATATGAGCGAATGGGAGCTGGCTGGTGCTGCAATCTCACAGAAGTTGTTAGACAGACAAGGGATAAATAAGAATTCTTGGTTTTTGGTTCTTGTCCAAACTTCCAGTTTGATTTGATGATGCAGGTTTGCTGGAGTTCCATGCAAGTTCTCATTTGCCTTTTAGCTGTAACCCATCTGAATGACACTAACTGCTGTTGTTTCTTCTCTGCAGATTTCTTCTCCAGTCCCTGGAAGATCTGGACAACAGTTTAAGGAAACTGAACTCTCGCTTGTTTGTCGTGCGAGGGCAGCCAACAGATGTCTTCCCAAGACTCTTTAAAGTAAGAGAATAATTTTTTGTAGCATAGTGAAGAAAAGTTGATGTCCTGGTGCTAAATTTGCTTTCGCTTCCTAATGATTGGTGATTCCCTCAGCATCTCTGTAACTATAACTAGTTCTTCACTATAACAAACTTTCCTCCTTAACTACAACTAACTAACTACTATAAGGGCCAGCTTGGGAGGCAGATCCACACCTGAACTCAGACTTGCAAAGAAATGTAGTAGTAGAGTGTAACCTAGTATCAGGGTGCTCAAGCTTCTCTTTTTGGATGGTGGTCTTGAACTTTGTTTCTCTTAAGTCACCTCTCACAGGGCTGCTCTGTGACACACAGACCCTTCTCTATTGAGAGCTTCTTCCCTACTGGCCATTTGCTTACTGCAGTTTTGACTTAGGAAGATTGCTGTGTCCATAGACCTTTACAGACAACAGAAGAAAGTACACTGATCTATATGTGAATTGCAAACAGGATTTTGTGTTAAAATTTCAAAATTCAGGAGCTTTTCTGTTAGTTGACCTTCCTTTTCTTCTTCTGTTCAAGACTGTGGTTCAGTCATCTCAGCAGCAGAATATAGCTTGGGTCCAAGCTTCCTACTGATGTACTGTTTAGGATGTGGAATATGCAGTTACCTTGGTGGTCATAGATGGATTAATGGGTTCATTTCTAAAGCGATGTGTCAGTGCTGCAGATGTCAGGGCTAACAAGAGCATCTCCGTGAATGTCAAGGCTTCTCATACAGTATCATTCTTCTCCATCCTGCTCTAAAATTGTGTTTCCCAAAGTCTTTGAAGTTTTTTGACAATGTCTTTGATAATGTTACAAAACTAAATGAAATAAAACATGGCTCCCAATAGTCCTATGAGTTGGGGTTGTCATGTGGGCTGTGCCTTACGTATGGTTGACAGAAGTAGTGTCCCCAAATCCTACTATTGACCAGCTGCCGAGAAGGAGAGGTAAAACTTGAGCCTGTACCATCCTTCTGTAAATGGTTCTGATGTGTATTTGCTGGAGGAGAGCAGTTAGTACTGGGGAGAGGAACTGTACTGTGCAGATGGGAAGGGGCACTGATACTTATTTTGGCTTCTTCATCTTAACATGTGACACAAACTATGTGCTGCTTTTAGCCTTTTCAGAGTCTGGATTATTTTTATCTTTTGATATGCAAATAACTTCTGGGTAATAGTAGTTCATGCCCTCTTTAGTTCAGGGTATTCACAGGATAATTAAAACTTTATTGGAGAAAAATGCTCATTTTGGTTAAAGAACAAAAACTAGTTGGCAGAGTCTGAAGTTTGGAGAGACTGATTGTGTAATCAGCCAGAACTGCTTTTTCCTGCAGTCTGTTTTGTCTGGGCAGGTGAGTTGATGAACATCTCAGATGTGCTGTAACAGAGCTGAAAAAAGTAAAGAGAAGTTGATGCTATTACATGGTAAATGTATGGCTTTCGTGGGGATTGAGGCCTCTCCAGAGCTGCTGCACCAAACAGTGCATTAGCAGTAGCTTGTGCCTTGCTGTCAGCTTTTGTGGAGAAGAGAGTTATGTCACATTTGCTACTGCAATACTTAGAGCTAATGTAGTTTCTGCTCTTGCTGCCAGTAGCTGAGCTATGTTGTCACTAACAGTCACTGCAAAGACACTACTGTGCATGGATCCATGACAAGTGTACTTGTTAGCACTGTGTTAACCTTTGCAGAAGTTTTTTCTCTCACTCTTTCTGAATAAACGTCTGTAGTTTTACCTCTTCTATCAAAGTGCACTGTTTGTTCACTGAAGTGTTTTCACAGTCCCTTTCCCCTACAGTATTTCTTTGCTGTAGGTTAGATACTAACAGGCAAGTCGTCAGTCTTGACTTTTTCTTTTGTATATCTGCAGCAATTTACTGCCGTACAGGTAACAGGTTTTCTGGTTGGTTGTGCTCTGCTTCCTGTGTGCTACTGCATCACACAGAGCATTGACCTTCTCAAAACTGTAGGAAGTACATGAATTTAAAATGTTGGATGCTTACCTAAAATCTCTGTAAGCCTTAATGGTTTTTTATTCCATTCCATTCTTTCAAGGTAGTAACGTGTATTTCTTTGAGACCAAATCCATCTTTTCCATGCCTTCCAGTTGATACTGGCTTTCTTATAGAAGAAAGAAAAGTTTAAAATGAAGCTGTTAAATCACATAGGAGCAGGGCAGGGCCTGGAATGGGTCCGTCTGACCCCTGCTCTGAGTTATGGATGCTATCATGTTCTTACTTTGAAGGAGTGGAGGATCTTTTTGAGATGTACATTCATTGGTACCTAACTGGTTAATTTCTTTGTCCTTCCTAAAATTAATTTTAGGACTGAATCTGCAAGTTTCGAAATGTAGGTGGCTTGTACAGTTTTCTGCTTCTAAATTCCCTTCCCCAATTTTGGCATTATTTTTAATGGTCTTCAGGGAACTAACCACATTTGTTGTTCGTGCTTTGTTTCTGTTTTGCAGGTAGAAAAGTCTCCTGTATATACAGGGGTGATTTAGACTGTCTCACTTGGAGAATGTGGTTCTTAGTTGCGTGGGGGTTTTTTTAAGTGTCTGTAGATTTCTGGTTGTGTTAGCTAAACAAATCTGTGGGCTGCTGCTCTGCTTGATGGATGTCTTGGGAGGGTCGCTGTGGAAACCATTAAACCTCTTCTCATAGGATTCATTTTCTGAGGAAAACTAGGCCATAGACTTTGAGAACAATCTGTGCTCTAGAAAAGCCTGGAAGAGGCTGAGTGCTCTTTCATAAGGCCTATGCCATGTAATTTTTGAGGGATCTATTAAAGGTATGAAGATCAGAGTAAGTGCATGGCTTGACCAGGGGGGTTGGAACTAGGTGATCTTTAAGGTTCCTTCCAGCCCCAATCATTCTATAATTCTATGATTCTAAAATAACTCCAAAAGGGCAGGACTTTAAATCTGAGTTGCAGTGTCATACTCTACTGTTCAGACCAGAAAGGTTCATTCAGTTGCCATCTTATGTCCTGCATTTCTCCGTTTCTTGCTGTTTGGATTGGACATTGGCTTCCTGTTGTGTGATGTCTTTAAAGAGACACCAGGAAAAATTTAGAATATATTGGTTTTACTTAATGTCTCCACATAAAAACACATGGGATTGAGCAGAACTTCTACTGAAAGAGTTTTCTGAAATGCTCTTTCTGCAAGTGCTGGAAGAGGATGGTAAGGTTACTTTGGGACAGCATGTGCAACAAAACATGGTGCTGGTTGACTTGGGGACTGAGCTGAAATGTAAGAATAGTAATAGACAAGAACTGAACCTCCTCTGATGTGTTTTAAACCTGACATCTACAAATTTGCATAGTAGATGTGATGTTTGCTAGAGCTGATAAAACTGTTGCTTCTTTGGTTGTCTCAAATCCAGATTGCTATTCCTTACAGGAACAGTCTCAAAGCTTCCAGGACTTTAAACTGCTCAGGAATTCTGAAATCTTCATTTGTAATTGTGCCGGTTAGAAAGAGTCTTCTGTTGGACAGCTGGGTGTATTGTTTTTCTTGCAGGAATGGGGAGTCACTCGTCTCACCTTTGAATACGACTCGGAGCCGTTTGGAAAGGAGAGGGATGCAGCTATTGTCAAACTGGCCAAGGAGGCTGGCGTGGAGGTGGTGATAGAGAACTCCCACACCCTCTATGACCTGGACAGGTACGGGGCGAGAAAGGGCAGAGGTGCTGCCTGGCTAGGCTGGGATTGTCATGTCTGCAAAGACTGCAGTCTCCTCCCTTACACTGATCACTGTCGTCCTGAGTGAGCCTACAAGGATTACTCCGCACACTTGCACTTTTGATTAGAGCACGTCAAAGTGCTGACAGTGACGTGAATGTACAGAAAGGTGTTGCCTCGAGCTTATTAAACTCTGTACTTGACTGTCATTTAATTTGCTCAGCTGTATCCTATTGATTGCTCTCCTTGAGCATGTCCTCAATGTATGGACTGCTTTTTTTTGCTTCACTGTAATAAAGGTAGTTGAGCTGTTGTCTCAAACAGGTTATGAAAGCAGGGCTTTTAACTGATGGATGTGCAAGGACAGCTGGAAGAAGTAAAACAAGGTAGATTGGGACAAACTTTCCTTATTGTAAAACCTGAATGTCTTGTCTTTGTTGTGTGTTTGCTGTGGGGGAGGTTGGTTTTGATGTTGAGTTTTATATATTTACTTATTTTATGTATAATCTCTCTCTATACATGTGATTTTAAACAGTGGTGACAGTCTTTCAGCTAAGACTCTAGGATATGCTTGACTTCAATGTCAGTACAGTGTTTCAGTACTATTCTTACAGGTTGCTTGCTTTTTTTTTTTTCTCCCCCTTTTTTTTTCCCCTTTTCTTTCTGTTATGACTTGTGCCAGTAATGCTGAATGTAGATTTTCTTCTATAAATCTTTAACATCCATCATTTCCTATGGGAAGGAGCTCTGCTGTTAGCAGAGCTGTTAGCACATACTGTGTGGAAATGTTTGTCTCTGGAGTGAGGAGGATTCTTGAACCTGTCTCGTGAGCAGGTGCTGCTTTCTAATTCTGCATTAGAAGACCATATTTATTACCGATGTTTATTACATCCTCAGCCCTCCAGTGTCAATGACCATCACATTCTTTTTCATGTCACCTATGTCTCTTCCAAGTTGGAGAGTCCTAGTTCATTTAAGTTTTCAGGTGGAATCTGTTCTATATCTCTTTGTAAGTTTTGTCACCTTTCTTTATACTTCCGTGTATTTCTAGAGATGAAGAGCAGTGGTGAAAACTATGACTAGTGTGCAAAATGTAGGACCAACATGGATTTTTCGAGTGCTATAATGTGTTCTGTCTTTTCCTAATAATCAGTAGCATTATTTATGCTTTTTCTGAGTGCTGCTAAACATTAAACTGATGTTTCAGGGCTTCCTTCAAGAATGGTCATAGCTATTTGAGAGGCTGCTACTGTATAAGTAAGTTTAAGATTGCATAGCTATGCATATGGAGAAACAACATGACCAACACTGCAATTTCATCTGATATTTTTGTCAGCTGGTCATGTGGTATATAGAGAAATCTTTACGTTGCCTTTTATCTTTAGCTATCCGAGATAGCTTATTGCGTCAGTAAACTTTATCATCATGCTATTTTTTAGTCCCTTCCCAGATTTTTTTATAAAAAATATTGAGCAGCACAAGCCCTAGCTCAGCTCTGTGTAGGATTGCTCTTCCTGTTGGAAAAATAGATTCCTTCTCTAATTCTGTATCACAGAGAATTCTCTGTCTGCATGGACCTTTTCCTTTATTGCAAATTATTGTGGTTTCTTTAAATTTTTTCAGTGAGGGATCTAGTCAGATGGCTTCTCAAAATTCACACAGGATATATCAACTGAATCTCCCTTGCCCCAGGCTCAAATGTCTCTAATAGATTTTCAGGCACAAATTCCCTTTACAAAGGCCAAATTAACCCTCCAGCATATTGCATATATCCATGCATTCACTGTTTCCATTAGTATTTTCTCCCCATCTGCCTAATGCTCATATCAGTCTATTCATTTGTTCCTCTGATGCCCCTGAAATGCTTTTAAAATCTGGGGTTGTATTTACTTTCTTTTTTCCCTCATAGTATTTGCACAGTTTTATATTACATGCAGCAGCTATTAGTTTGTGTATTTCATGACATCCTTTACAATTTCTGGGTGAATATTTGGTGGCCCTGGCAAGCTTTTGCTTTTCAAGCATAGCATTGTTTTGTGGCACTTCTTCCTGATCTCCCAGTCTGTCACAGCATCTGATACATTTTCTTACAAAAAAAACCAAGAGTCATAACCTCCCTAGATACCTCCATAGTGACTACACCTGCAAAAATATATACAGGGGTTTTCTTATGCTGTTACAGTCTCTCCTTTCTTTAATGACTTGATCACCTCTTGGCCCTATAAATATCCTGGAGTGTCTGTAAAGGGGATGTTTTTGGTTGTTGTTTTTTGTTTTTTGTGGGGTTTTTTACTACTTATTCTTTTTTAGAAAGGTTTCTCAAACTTTCATTTAGATTAGGAGGTGCAAGAAGGCTGTGGTTTTAATTTAACCTACGAAAGTTTGGTGAGTTTCTATCTTTGTGTTCATTTTTCCGAAGGATTCTGCCTTCTGTTACCTTTGCTGATGCTATTCTTTAATTGTTTTGACTGTTGTGATCTTTCTGAAATACTTTTTCATATCAGTATGCTATTGTTGCTCCTAGAAGGGTGGTAAATTGATGCATGCCAAAGTCCCAGTTAGAGCAGGCAAATGATAACTAACATTTTCAGCTATACCTTAGCACCGTCTAAGACCAAATCATGAATTGACACTCCTTGTGGGTTTTTGATTTCTTGTTCCATGGAGCAGTCATTTATGGCAACTAGAAAACTGGGTTTTGGCAGGTGATGGGGTGTGATAGATACCCAGTCTATGTGCATGTACTTGAAGTCTCCAGTTACTCTGACATTTCTTGGTTCTTGGCATCTCTGAGATTTCTCAGCAGGTGGTAATACAGTTTTGATACTGTATTTCTCCTGGAAGTCTCAGAGTATCTTTCCCTCCAGCTGTGTTACCCAGCCTTCTAACTTATGGTTGTCCCTCTGCTCACCCTAATGTTTTTCCTGCACAATTATCAGGTGGTAATAATACCTGGTGGTGGCATCCTATTTCTCGTCTTTCTTTAATCAGGTTTCTGACAAGATTGTCAGCGTGATTTCAAACAATTTAGACTAATCTTTCACTCCTACATAAATGAATCCAGCACTTGTCCTCTTGTCCCCTGCAGTGTATTCCTGGTACCACCTCCACCAGCTCCTTTTAAACATTTGCCAAGAGCCTGTTCAGTTAACTTGTGAATTTGACCAATTTTACCCAGTAGGAAGATTTCAATGTGCCCCTTGTTGGCACTGCCAGCATAGCTGTGTGATTATCAGAGCATTTTTCCCCTCCTCTTCCCCAAAACAGGGAGAGCGGTGTAGAAAATTAATATCAGTGCTGGAAAATACTCCTAAGAAAATCTGAGAATTCCCAGTCAGGATTAGCAATGTTCAGATTGTAGAAGTCAGATAGAAGAGATAATCTCTTGGATATCAGCTTAGCCTGCTCAGAGCCTTTACTTGACAATTATTCTGTCTGACAACTTCCACATGACAGGTTGTTTTGTCTCTTCCCTGGATCTGCCTGTTTTCTCCTCCTTAGGATCTAAATCCTTTGTAGTGTGTTTGCTGATGGTCAGCACTGTGGTTTCTGTAATCCCAGGCAGGCTGGGTTGTTCAGCGGGAGTGGTTTAGGTCAGAAAAGAACACTGTGATCTTGTGTGTTTGTAGCATGCATCAGGATCAACCTTTCCTCAAATACCCTAGCCTAAGGCTGAAATGACAGTAAAATGTGTTCTCATAGGAGCATGTACTAACTTAAAGGAACCAAAGCATGGGGAAGCATGCATACCTTGGTGTTTCTTCAGGTCAGTACACTGTGCCAAAAAGGTGAGTTATTTCTAAGGAGGTTTAGTCAAACTTCTGCCTGCCTCATCTTGTTATCCTCTCCTGTCTTGCATGGTGCTCTGGTGTCAAGTGTTTTCTCCCACTGCCAATACCCAGCCTGTCACTTCAGTGACACCAAGTCACTTCTTCATCTCTCATCTGCTTAGTATGTGTTTCTGCAGAGGTTGAATTGTTTGGTCTTTGTTCAGCATCTGTTGGACGTACAGATCAGTTGGTTTTCTCTCCATTTCCTCTCTGAATCTGTAGAAATACTCCTCGTTCTATGTACACGAAGCCCTCCATGAGCTCTCTGGAGCAGGGATTTAGATCAGAGCAATTGCATAAGCTGGCAAGGCTAACGAAATAGTCCGCATGAATTGGTACTGGGGTGCGTTGGGCAGCCTGCGTGCTGAGTGCTGGCAGCCAGCTCTTCCTCCCGCAAGGAAGCGGGGGAGCACATCCAGTCCCTTGCCAGAACCCAGCCTTGTCATTTGCAAGCGAGCTGAGGTGTCAGGTTTTTGAGGCCAGCAGCTTCCCTAAACCCATTAGCCATCCTGCAGGGGCACTGCTGTGGTGATATGAGTCAGAAGCTGACACCTGTGAGGGCGTGCATTTGAGTGTACAGACACTGCTGTCACAGGTGACTGACTGTAGGATACCTTATAATAATCATAGCAGTGCTGGAGCTATCTTTGGTCAGGTTTGGGTTGCCTGCTTTCCTGAGGGGAAGTGTGACTGATGGTCAAAAAGACCCTTATAACTTCTGGCATCAAGGTCAGATAGTGCTGGGCAGCATATTGCTAGTTTGGCAGCACAGCCAGTTTTGGGTGTGCTCACTTAGGTTAGGTTCTGTGTGATGAATACAGTGATTCTCTGTTCCGCTTCAAGAAAATGAGCGCAATTGCCACATGTGGCAAATAGGGCTGGGGGAGATGGATGAAGAAGTGGGAGTATTAAATCCTGGGGAGGGGCCTCCCTTTTTTTGTCATTGAAAGTCCTGTGAAATATATGGTCTGGATTAGAAGGTCAGTATGAGGAAGGAAAGGACTCCTGCTTGGGGAGCTTCCTGTACAAATTTTTGTACAGAAGGCTGAACAGTACTAGGATACCCAGTATGTGTGGTATAATATCCAATATTGTGCAATACCAGCTATTCAATACTTCTTTTCATGGCAGTATTGTGAAAGATACAGATTTAGTGCATAATGCCTGTATCGGGTGCTGTGAAACGTGCAACTTGTCCTAGTCCTATCTTAAAATTATTTGTGTCCCAGATCCAATAACTGTTTAGGAATTCAAGAGCTGTACTAGGTAACTTCACTCGTATTCACATCCTTGACGATTTCAAGTACAGACGCTGGCATCCATCTGCTAGTCACAGTGATTTGCTCCTAGTAGCTAGCTGTCCACAGAAGTTTTAGGTGTGGATCTTGTATAATGGTGTGGATCTTGGACTAAACGGCAGCTTTAGCAGGCGCGAGGAAGAGGACTGAAAAAAGAGGCAGTGTGGAAGAAGCAGCTTCCCTGCCCCCATCCCAAGCAGCTCAGGGCAGACATGGTGCAGCTTTGTCACGTTTTCTCTTGCAAGCTCTGAATTCCTATGGAAACAAGTGAGCCTCTCTCGAGTGCTGTAACTGGAAATGCCTCACTTCTCATCCAGTGGAAACACTTATTTTCTGGGGATCTTTGGCTGGTCTTGTTTGGGGGCTCACAAAGCAGCCACAGAGAAGATTGTGGTAGGTAGTATTCATGAGAGTTCTATCATTACCCACCATCTCTGGGGTGGAACATGGAGACAGCAAAAAAGTATATGCAGGAAAGCATAGGAGATGTGCTGTGTTGTGGTGATGCAGGACAGAAAGTGTTGGCTGTAAGGCAAATACAAAATACATCTGCCTCTGTGTGTGTGTATGTCAGAGTGCTGTGCCCACACCGTGGCCATGCTTATAGCCTGGCACTAAAAACGTACAGGCTTTGCACTCTGTGCACATCCCGATGGCTCTCCCTCCCTGTCCTGTTCGTTAATGTCTTTATCTCCCAGTGTTTACAACTTAAAAGCAGAAAACCGGGAGGAAACTGCAGGAGGCTTCATTTTTTAATCTGTGCTGCCCGTGGGGAAGGCTCTGCTTGCCTCGGCCGGGGGGGTGTGGGAGGCCTGGCTGCCGGCCGGGACCGCTCCCGGTGCGGCGGGGAAGCCGGGTCACCGCGGAGCACACGTGCGGGAGCGCCCAGCGCCGGCGTGTCGCTCCGCCCCGCCACACGTGCGGCCTCGGGGGAAGGGGCGGCACATGGCGTCGCCGGAACACTCGGCTTTAAGCTCGGCCCCTTGCATAAGCTGTTGGTTGTAATGGGTGGGGAAGGCTGCTGTGCTGCAGCTCCTGTGTGAGCTGTGGGGTTGCCTGCCTCCGCTTTATGTAATGCTGGCGATCCCTGTGCTGTCGGCTTTGCTGTTAACTCCTTCCTCTCCTGCAGGAGAGGGGTTAAAAATTGCATCTTTCAGCCTGGGGAAGTTTACCTTGCCCAGGGGGCTTCTCAAAGCTCTGTCTCAGGAAAAATAAGACTGCATGGCCCCAGCAGGCTGTGGATGCTTGGTGAAGCAGAGGAATGGGGAACCGTGACTGTCTTTTTCCATAGTGTGATCTGACACAGGTCCATACCATGAGACAGGGCTGCTTGTGACCTTATGGCAAGGAGGAGGATGGTGATCTCTCTAATCACAGGGAGAGAAGAATGATGCAAACTGGGATTTGTCTCATCCAAGAGAGGTGGAGGAGGGGTCACTAACAGGCCAGGTCTTCTGTGTCAGACAAGAAGGAAGTAAGGTCAGAATCAGGTTAGGATATCACAAGGTGTCAGGGGAACAGATGAAGATCTAGGATTTGCCATCTTGGGGGGACAAAAAGGTAATAATCAGATAGAGATTTCATACTGGGGTCTGATGAGGAGCTCTGGGAGAGAGATATGATGCTCAGCCTGATTCAGCTGGAGCTCTTTCAGGAGGGTTTTTCCCTATGGAGATGAGGAAGTATGTGATGTTTTGTCTTCTGATGTATTTTAGGATTTTGTTTGGTTGATTTTAATATCCCTTTGAGGGATGCATCAAGTGAAATGTAGGTCTGTAAGGATGTCTGTATCCGGAGTGAAAGGCTATCCTGAGCAGACAGAGCAGAGTCCAGTTTGGATGTCATTTCTTTGTGTCTTCTGCGGTAGTGAGGCTTTGTTGTTTCACCTTGTTCATTTTATCTCCAGAATAATTGAGCTGAATGGCCACAAGCCACCCCTCACCTACAAGCGCTTCCAGGCCATCATTAGCCGTATGGAGCTCCCAAAGAAGCCAGTGAGCACTGTAATAAGTCAGCAGATGGAAACATGTAAAGTGGACATCCAGGAAAACCATGACGATGTCTATGGGGTTCCATCCCTGGAAGAGCTGGGTATGTGTCAAGAGTGAAGGCAAGGATTACTGCCAGCTGAAATGGGACCTAGTGGAACTGTTTCCAGTGGCTGGCACATGTTCTTGCCTGACATGGGCTGCCTCTCGCCATAGAACAGCCTAATTCTTTCAGCAAGTGCCGGACCTTGTGATAACACACTGGTATCCCTTGCACTGTCCCTTGCCCAGCATCCCCTTTAGCATTGCTCTGAAGTGCTCTGCATCTGTCCTTCTGTTCTCTGCTATACTGAGCATGTAACCACTGTATTAGGATCTCATGTCCTCACCAGCTGCTTTCCTCCCACTGCCATCTCAGGCACATTGTGTAACAGATCTAAAGAGGTAAACTAACTGTGTACCAGGTTTAGATAATTTCATTCAGTTATTGCCAAGCAGCACCAATTTTGGAACTTAGCAAGGCAAAAGATATTACAAAAACTTCTTTCACTCATCCTGCTGTGCCTTACAGTCCTGTAAGACTTGAAGAAGGAGAGAGAATGCAAGACCTACATCAGGGAAGTGAATCTAAATGCAAGGGAAGGAAGGACTAATGCAGAATACTGTCTGTGTGTCTGTGACTGGAGGCTCCATACCAGCTTTATAGGAAGTATCTCCTAGTACCTTAAGGCAGAGTTTCAACAGTTGTTTAAAAGCATGAGGCTTCACAACAGGAGTATCCTAAGGGCTGCAGTTCTGCATGGATCTACTTTCTTTATTGTCTGGCCAAATGTGAGACTGCCTGTAACCTTACACTGCTCTGCTTGCTGCCAAGGGAGGCTCCTCTGTCAGCCCAGAGCAGTGCAGGGAGACTGCATTTTTGCTTCCCCCTTTGCAGTGTTTCTTTTGCACTAATCCAGTGCCTTCCCCAGCACCAGCCTCAGCAGAACAGGAGCCTCACCAGGAGCAGCTGGGCTATCTAGTGAGCTGCTGATGTCAATGGCAAGGTGTTTTGTAAGGCAGAGCTGTGGAGCAGATGTTTCACTGCCAGCTGCTTGGCCTTTGGAGCAGAGCCCTTTGGGTAATGCTGACACACGAGAGAGAATGCTGGCTGTGAGCAGTGGGGAAAGTCACCATAAGGCTGCCTGAAGCATTGCAGGGAGAGGCCCTTGAAGTGCAGTGTCTTGAGCAGGCTCTCCCCATATCCTATATTATTTGCCAAGGATTAGAGCAGCAAGCAAGCCATATTAGGCAACTGTAGTATGTACTGTCTTGCTGTTGTTAGTGCTTAATCCCGTATCTATGCCCATTGTGTAGGCATGGCTTCAAATCTTACAAAGTTCTTTTCCCTCAGGCTTTCCTACAGATGGTCTTGCCCCTGCAGTTTGGCAAGGAGGGGAGACAGAAGCTCTGGCACGGCTGGATAAACACTTGGAAAGAAAGGTAACCCATTATTTGAGCTGTCATTCCTGCAGACTGTGCCTCCAAATGAAAAACATAGTGTTGCCCATTACCGTGTTCCCTGCTCTTCCTAGCAGTGGTCATAGCATTCACCTCTGGAAAGGAGTGTTTGCTGTTGTTGGAGTACTCCTGTGATCTTGGGTTGTGTGTGGTGCAGGGAGCTCATGGGCTTCCTCAGGTCCAAAAAATTTAGAGCAGTGTATTATTTATGCTGCTGTTTAGAAACACATTGGATTCTTTTCCTTGTTTCTGTTTCTCAGTTTCCTTTAGAAGAGTGCAAACTTGGAAATTCCCCCATAAGTTGTTCAGTCCCTGCTGCACACTGTACACCAACTCTTTTTATCTTTAGCTGAGGTATTAGTGTGAGTACAGGCTTATAAAAGAATGCCTTCCCCTTGTCCATGAGCTTCTTAATAGGTTGTCTCACTGGCTGGCATTCCTTGAGCCCCTTGTTGAAATAATCAGATTTTTTTCAATGGGGCTTGTGTTCTTGATTATAGTGCACAAGGCAAACAATTTCATAGTAATGAAAGGTGGCTCAGCTGCAGAAGCATGACTCAGTTTTAACCACTTTGTACTTCTTTAATGCTGGGTGGCTTGATGTCAGTCATGGAAACCAAAGCATAAATACTTGTGCTGGAGAGGGAATAAACTATCAACTAGTGCTCCACAAAAGGGTCTGAATTTCCGTGATTTTCTTGTTCAGTGTGTGAAATGAGATAGACATACCTGGACATGAACAGTTGTGGTTGTATCCCTAGGAACTCTCAGGGTTGTTAGCTCCTACATGCAAAGGAGATGAATCCTCTTGGGCAAATTAACTGACTGGTTTAAAACCTGGAGGGAAGATTTTACATTTCTTGAATGGGACATGGGGGTTGGGATTGCCTACTGGAGATCTCTCCCAGCAGTGGTTGGAAGTAAATAGAAGTGACTGTGCTGTCAGACCTGAGTGGCCTCACCACCTGCACAGAGGCTTGCCATTAGTAGTGTCCCACAAATACAAGGGGGTTTTGGCTCATGTCTCCTGAATCTGTCTAGGCATGGGTTGCGAATTATGAAAGACCGAGGATGAACGCCAATTCATTGCTGGCCAGCCCTACAGGACTCAGTCCCTACCTGCGTTTTGGCTGCTTGTCCTGCCGCTTGTTTTACTATCGTCTCTGGGAGCTATATAAGAAGGTAAGACAAAAGGTTCGCCTGGAGGGCAGGCAGGGTTTGAGCATACATAGCACAATGCTGGTTGCCAGACAGTGTGCCAGAATTGGTGCAAAACATACAGTTGCCTCCATAGTGTTTGGTTGTTGGGCTGAGCTTGTTGCTGCGACAGAGGAGTCTTTTGGTAAGAAAAAGTAATTCTCCTGTATATACTCACACAGGCCTTAAATCTGGTGGTACCTTTTTCTTCAGTCTGGACAGTGTGTTACAAGCCATGTAGAGCCTTTTACTCTTAGTTTTACATCCTTCCAGTCACTTGTCATTGTACTGAGTGAACCTGTGTCAGTGCTCTGACTTTACCATCTGGGCTTTCTGATAAGCAGTGATCTGGCATTGAGCTCCTTTATCACAGTGGTCAGTAGCTGACTTAGGAAATGTGTGTAAATGCATGGGTGGCTCACAGCTCAGCTTCACGCAGCCAGTCCTTCTTGTGCTCGTGAATATCCGTGTTCCCTCTGCACAGGTGAAGCGGAACAGCACGCCCCCCCTCTCTCTGTACGGACAGCTTCTGTGGCGGGAGTTCTTCTACACAGCAGCCACCAACAACCCAAAGTTTGATCGCATGGAGGGGAATCCCATCTGCATACAGATCCCCTGGGACAGGAACCCTGAAGCCTTGGCAAAGTGGGCAGAGGGCAAGACAGGCTTCCCTTGGATCGATGCGATTATGACTCAACTGAGACAAGAAGGGTGGATCCACCATCTGGCCAGGCACGCGGTGGCCTGCTTCCTGACCAGGGGTGACCTCTGGATCAGCTGGGAGTCAGGAGTCAGGGTGAGTTCTGGCATTTTCAGATATTTGCAGGAGGCCATATGGAAAACAAAGTCTGCCTGGCACTTGCTGCAAGGATGGGCACACAGGTATGGCTTTTGCTTCATGTGTAAAAGGTGCATGGAAGAGAGGATTTGCTAGCAGGCTCTTGGCCAGCCACCAGCCTGACTTCTTTCTGCCTTCTACCACGAGGCTCTGATAGTATCACAAGCCTCAAGTAACCATAATTAAATGTGTGTGGGACCCACTGGTAAATATGGACTAGGGTTTTGGGGGCCTTTTAGTTTTGGGGGGTTTTTTTGCAAGAATTCTCTCAGTCCATCTGTTTTCTTTGCAAGTTTAATGTCACTTCTTAACCGGACCTTTTTCCTCATTATAAAATCCATCACCGTGCCGGTCAGGGAACGCTCCATGACTGTGAAATCTGAGTCTAGAGTCTCTCAAGGAAAGAGGTAAAAGACCCTCCTCTTGGGCCATCTGAAGGGACAGACAGCTTGAACCTACCCAGTGTACATACTGCCCTACACAAAAAATGGAGGCAGGGAAAGCTGACAAAGAGCATAATTGAAAGTGCTGCCTAAAGTGCAGCATCTGTGCATGGATGTGAGTGAGCTACTGCTGAAACCTTTCTGCCTCGGTGGTAGTGTGCTCTGGGACCTTCAGAGGGGTTCTTTCGTGTTGCTTTGGTGCACGTTCTTCTGTGCAGCATCCTCTCCTTCCCAAGGTTGGTGCTTTACACTTGTTATGCCTGCCAGGCTAGGATCAATACCCAAAGCTTGCTGCAGCACTAGGTAGTGATTTAGTCTGTAGCTGCATGAGAGATAAGTCAGCACTTTATCTGTGTGAGCAGACCATGCCTCCCTAAGTAAAAGTGTCAGGAAGTGAGATACATTGACCAGCCAACTGACTTCAGCCAGCAGATCACCTCTGTGCTGCTGCTCTGTTCTCATAGCTCAGTGCCTGCCATTTGAAATAGCAATCTTGGGTCCTACTACCACAAAGTCCTGCCCAGGGAAGGTCTCAGTGCCTTTTTCTCCAATTGCTGCAGGTGTTTGACGAACTGTTGCTGGATGCAGATTTCAGCGTGAATGCAGGCAGCTGGATGTGGCTCTCGTGCAGCGCATTCTTCCAACAGTTCTTCCACTGTTACTGTCCTGTGGGCTTCGGACGTCGCACAGACCCCAGTGGTGACTATGTCAAGTGAGTGATGTTACTGGAGCTGATCTTTGTTTCTGGATCTGTAAGCCCAAGTCAATCAGCGGCTCACACATGCACAGCACTTTCTGTGCATTGTGTGTGCTACATTGCTTTTTACTTGTGTTGCAGGAGGTATCTGCCCAAACTAAAGGGTTTCCCCTCACGATACATCTATGAACCATGGAATGCCCCAGAGTCTGTGCAGAAGGCAGCCAAGTGCATCATTGGGGTGGACTACCCCAAACCCATGGTGAACCACGCAGAGACCAGCCGACTGAACATCGAGCGCATGAAGCAGATCTACCAGCAGCTGTCGCGCTATAGGGGCCTCTGTAAGTACCGGCAATTGCAAAAGTTTGTGTCTTTAACAGGAGATAAAACACTGGGAGGAAAGGTCATGATTTAAAATAGGAATTACTTGCCTCTCTGGCCCATCCTTGCAAGAGGAAGCAGTCCCTGCCAAACCTGCTCAGTTGGTTTCCAGGGAGAGCTTCATTATGTTCTCAGACAGCTTAGAGTGGCGTTTGTTTGGGTCTGACAGCTGCTGATAGCATGGCACCATCCATATACCACCAATGGTCCATTCTTCACTTTGGAAGAGAACCTAAGCAGTGCATTCTAAATAAATTCACTGCTGGATCACGGCATATGTCTGTGGCCAGCACTGGGTGAGTGCAGCTCTGAACTCCTCCTGCTTTAGGATATGGATGTGCTGGTTGGTGATCACTAAGGTATTTCTGTGAGAAAAGCTTCTCTCAGCCCAGGTGTTTTGTTTCTTAACTAAGATTTCTTGCTGTTCTCTAGGTTTACTGGCATCCGTCCCTTCATGTGTGGAAGATCTCAGTGGCCCGGTCACAGACTCAGCTTCGGGGCAGGGCTGCAGCACCAGTACAGGTGAGTTGAAGCTATTTGTGTGCTTTTGAGTTTCATGTCAGCTTAAAGGTTATAGGCAGGAGATGATCCTTTTCTAATAAGAAGAGGGTGTGTAGCTGGGAAAATATAGATTACATTCACATTCCTTGATGCTTTCTTCAGAAGTCCCCAGTGAGCCTTCATTTCTAAAAGGGCTGAAGAATAAGAGTTAATTAACGTGAATTTTTTATTGCCTGTATGGGATCATATGCAGCCACTTAAGGGAGAAGTGCAGATCACTGTAGGGCTAATCAGGTATAATTAAGCTGTCCTCCGTCAAAGGAGGATACTTTTGTGTTTGTTCTGGGTGACTTAATTCTGCTTTTAACAAAGATTTTTTGTAAAAGTTTTCAGGGAGGCTGTGACCAAATGTCTCTGTGTTTGTGCAGTCTTCTTTCTCCCAGCTCTGTGGCAGATTAGGCCAGGGTGTACTTGTGAGGCTATCTAAACACAGGGAAACCATTGCAGTGACTCTTCTTCCCTCTACAGCAGGGAGGCTGTCTCAAGCAGACCAGGCTTCTCCAAAACGCAAACACGAGGGAGCAGAAGAGCCATGCACTGAAGAACTGTACAAACGAGCCAAAGTGACAGGTCTCCCCACTTCAGAGATCCCTGGAAAGAGTTTGTGATTGTGAGTATTTCCTAGTGTGATCTGGCTTAAACTACCTGGTTCTGGAAACTAACAAGGCTCAGTCTTTACTCCCACCATTTTAATGAACAAAATGGATTTACTTGTGGAGGGATGTGGCTCCTAAGTGTAATTCCACAGCCCAGTAATATGGCAGTGGTCTGCCTGCCAGTTGTTTTGATTTTGTGTAACACGCTTTAGCTCAATTGTCCAGTGGAGAGCAGTGCCCTGCTGCTGGAGCTGTCACGGAGCACAGTTGTTGGTGGATTTGCTCTTGTGAGGCTGCTTCTCCTTCCACAGAGTGGGCTCACAGCCAGGTTTGCCCATCTGGTGAGGGTATGGGCTAGAGCAGGAGAGCAAGCAGGTCCAGTCATCTGCCTGCAATGCTCTGGATCCCAGCAGGGAAGGAGCTGGTGACATGTTCTGCCAACTTTTCAGTATGACAGGGGAGGTCAACGCAAATTCTCTCTTTTGCTTTCTCCTACAGCCAACGACAAGCACCTTGCAGGTGAAGAGGGAGAGTGCTGAAGAGGTGACCAGAAGAGTAGGAACTGCTGTCACAGAGGGACTGGAACTTGTGATCCGCAACAGAAAATCCGGGGTCTCATATAACCGTGTAATTCCAGTAGCTGCCACAGAAGGGCACTGCATTACTTGTGCTTGGGAGTATTTGGCTTCCTGTTCTCCAGAGAGCCAAATACATCTCTTCTCAGCCATGCCCAAAATCTGCCCACATTAAAGAGGGCAAAAACCTTCTGTCAGCTTGCTCACTCCCAGGTGTATCTTTCTTTTCTGACAATGGCTCAGTGCACATGACTTGATGCCTTGATGTAGGAATCAGCATCTGTACTTCTCAGAAATAGTGAACATACTAGGTAGTGATGTATGCTGATTAATTCAAATTATAGTAGGAGTTAAGAAGGAAGCATCTACAATGTCAAAAATAGAGTGCCCATCCTACGAGAGAGCAGGGAAAACTCAGCATTTCTTTCATTAGGCTAGGCTGACGAGGAAGGAAATGCTTTCTGAGTTAATCAAGGTAGTGCTTATGTGGGATGGAAACAAAATGAAGGTCAGCTGTAGCACAAGAACAGATACACTTGAATGGCACATAAAACTTTCCCTACAAAAGAACCTTGCCAGTGCAGGTGAGCTGTAGTGCTATTGCCTGGAAGGGGTGGCTTCAGAGCTGTTTGACATCTGGGGAAGAGGAACTCCCTACAACTCCCTGAAAGGAGGTTGTAGCCAGGTGGGGGTCGGTCTCTTCTCCCAGGCAACCAGCGACAGGACAAGAAGACATAGTCTTAAACTGTACCAGTTAAGGCTGGACATTAAGAAAAAGGTCTTCACAGAAAGAATGGTTGGGCATTGGAATGGGCTGCCCAGGAAGGTGGTGGAGTCACTGTCCTTGGAGGTGTTTAAGAAAAGACTGGCACTCAGTGGCACTCAGTGTCATGGTCTAGTTGACATATTGATGTTAGGTCATAGGTTGAACTCAGTGATCTCAAAGGTCTTTTCCAACCTAGTTGATTCTGTGACTCTGAGAAGGAAGAATTCTTCAGAGAATAAGATCATGCCTTGATATGAGCAAAGCAGTATCTCACAGTGTATCTGATCCAAGTAATAAGGAAGTTACACCTGGGCCCAGCACTCTACAGCATTTCCTTCCCTGAATGAGAGCTCTCAAATGAAGTGATCAGTGTCTGGTGTGTAGCCTGTGCAGTGCCTCATACTGATAGAGGATGTATTACACATCAGCTCCTTGAAGTGAGTCTTCCTTGAGTTCGGAGTCCAGTGTCCATTCTGTTCACTCTTTTCTGTATTGGCATCTGTGTTTTGAGTTTCCACACAGTTAACTCCTGTACCTCATGCCCTGCCCACTGCTCCCCCTTGCTCCTTGCGTTCAGGCTGGTGCTTTGTAGCCTAGGCGATTGTGTAGCTTTCCTGGCTCTTAACCATATGCTCCTTGCTGGGTCCTGTTACTTGTCAGGTCAGCACAGTGCTGGCAGAGTGCCTCTGCCTGCCACCAAAGAGTGCAAGGGAGGGTAGTACTGCAGAAGATTCTCTCTCATGGCTGTTTCCAAGAGGGATTAGATTGAGTAGCTAGTCCCGAGCAATGGGCTGCTCTTGGCACTGTTCTCATTTGCTGTCCAAAACCTTTCATCCCTGCCTGGCACAGATAGTGTGGGGCTATATGTGAGCATATGCAGCTAACTGCTTGGGGAGTACAGGAGTTGTCTCCCACTGGGATAATCAGTTTCAGTTTTGGAGCCTGTGTTTGAACCCAGAGCAACAAGGCTGCGAATAGAAACTGAGTCAAATGTACCTGAGAAACCTGAAGTGGTTGAAGTGAGTCTGTGAATAAATGTAATGAATAGCTGAATAACCTTTCCTTCCCATTCCCTGGGGCATTGATCTTATGTTCTTTTTCTGCAGAGAATCCACTGGGCAGACTGAACAAGTAAACAAAGAGTTGCTTTTCCTAACCTTACTTTCTTCTAAACTACTATTCATAGTCTACCTGTGGATGACCCAGTCATCAACAGGTTTTGTCCCCTTCAGTCTGACCCAGCTGTTACTCCCATTGTTTTGGGGGTAGAAGGGTAAAAAGAAAGAGATACTCCCTTACCCCCATCTTCTGCTGCAGAGAGAAGAAAGGGGAAAGACATGCACTTTGTACACATAGGTTACAGAAATTGTGACTTCTGTTGTTTGGAGAGTTTCATGCTTAGGCAATGGTCTGTAAATACAACTTTTATAAATGTCTTTAACCCTCTTTTTGCTGTAATCCAAATTATTTCACTTGGGAAATGGAATTTTTGGGTCTGGATCTGTGGGGGTAAAGAGTCAAAGGGAGGGGAGGCTACATCTCCTAAGTGATCTAGAAGGCTTTGTGGGGGCGGGGGAGATCACATTTGCAAGGTTTCTGTCAGCACCTGGGATATGGATGGTGGTATTTGGAAGAGCTGCAGCTCGGGTACTAGCACTACGAATGACACAGACACATCAGGCCAGCCAAAGAAAGATAAAGGAAAAGCTTCCTTCAAGAAACCTTTTGAGTAGGCTGGGATTCATCCACTCTGGCATTTTTTCCCAACTGAAATGATAAAGGTGGGTAAAACTGTGTGACAAGAAGGGGATGTTCATTGTTTTTGTTAATGTTTAGAATTGAGCATGTTTGGTTAAAGTACAGGATGGTAGATTGAACAAGTCTACACCTTGCTTAGCTTTGTGGCAAGTTCTTCATTTGTGGGTGCTAACAGTTTGAGTTCAAAAGGACTTGGCCAGCTCACGGGGAAAGAAAAAGCCATCAGTAACCATTAGTAAAGATACCATCTTTGTTTCAGAAGCAGCAGAGGACTCCTTGAGGCTGATGTAAAGAAAGTAGCATGAAATGGATGCCAGTTTGGGGGTTTCTGTTTCCTGGGATAACGCCTGTTTTCTGTGTCTCAGGGCAAGGTGGCTTGACCCTGACCTGACACAGGCACCGCTGACACAGACATACTGTGAGCTCTTTGCTCGGGCAGAGGGAGCAGTGGCTTTGGGATGCTCCCCAAGGCTCCTTTCAGCTGAGGGTGGATGCTGGGGCAGAGAAGTCCTTACAGAGCTGTGAATTGTTCAGCTTGGGTCTCCTGTTAGTGATCGAGCCTTGGCTCTTGCAGTTCTTCAGCTATGTCATGAACTGATACTAAATACACTAGACTTAGCAGTCTAATAACTACCAAAGACATAGCTGGAGTCAAGTTCTTGTGCATCTTGCCGTCCTCCTCGGGGCTCCTGTGTAGACCCTTACTGGAACCTCTATCTTAGGAGAATTATGGGAGGTACATTACTTTTCCTAGTAATCAGCAAGACTTAGGAAGTGCATGTAGCCATGCAGTTCCTTGTCGAGGTTCAGCAGTGGGGCTGATCTGAGACAGAAGTGCCTCAGCCTTTGCCTCAGTTGGCCATATTCAGATAGCGCCAGTCAACACCAGCTTAAGTGAGTATTGCAAACAAGCCAACAAAACCAAGACACAATTTTTATTTTGTGTAAATAAGCATTTAAAACTTGGCATCTAATTTGTTCAGCAAGTTTGAAACAAGGCAGTTTTTGAAGATGCAGATTAGGGTGTTTCAAAGAATGCTAATGGAGAGCATTTTCACCCCATTCAAGAAATCACATAGACACCACCTTTAACTTCTGGGACCAGAGGCCCTTTGTGGGGAGCAGCTCCAGTGAGCTGACAGGTGCCCTTTTTGACCCCTTGCTCACACACACACTCTCAGGCTAATTCCTCCTTTGGGATCGACCCCAGGTTCCTTGTAGCAGAGGTCTCAGGTGTCAGATTTATAAAACTAAATAATTTATTGGTACAGCAGCAGGTCAGCTCAAGCTGGGTGCCTGTGGAGAGGGAA
This sequence comes from Falcunculus frontatus, assembly GCA_013398115.1. Classification (NCBI taxonomy): domain Eukaryota; kingdom Metazoa; phylum Chordata; class Aves; order Passeriformes; genus Falcunculus; species Falcunculus frontatus. The sequence goes on along the minus strand of VZRV01008896.1, from coordinate 2,766,517 downwards.
CCTGAACAAAGAAACCCCTGGGCAATTATACCCTTACAACTCGTGCACCCAGCCCTCTTAAGCTAAACAACTAATATCTCTCGACAAGAGGTGCTGGAGCATGTCTGGTCTACAAGGTGGGCAACGTGTACAGTACTTTAGTTGACTGAGGGGGCATTTGGTCAAGGCTCATGGGATTGCTGAATTGTTCTCTTGTCTCTAGCAAGGACCTTCTGGTCTTGAAAAAGTAGAACTTCAGTGCTTGGGGTGGCTCACATATAGCAAAAACCTCTTGAAAACAGCAGCCTGTGGCTTAGAAGAAGAGCCAGGATGACAGCAAACTCAGTCCAGCTTTCTCTACCCAGAGTGTAATAATGTAAATTAAAGCTGGTGAGATTGGGTTTGAGGCTCCTTCTCTGCGCTGGCCAGGATCTCTGTTTTACCTGTCAAAGGAATGATGGTGATGTGGCTCAGGATTGGAAATGGCTAACCTTGGGTTTCTAGCAGAGACTCCATGTGCTGGTGCTTGAGAAAATTCCTTCCCCTATGTCTCTTCTGTCTGCACAAGGAAGGAGCTGGAGTGGCTTCGGGAGGGGCTGGCTGAAAGGTCTGAAAGTAGAAAACACCTGGATATGAAGAGATGGGAGCTGGAAATGTGGCCATGGGGGCAGACGGGGAAAGAGCAAATGAGAATGATGGCTGATGGAAAGAGAGCAGAGTGCTGCTCTGGTATCACAGCTGCATCTAGGTGGAGATCGGGTGGTTCAGCTGGGGGAGAGGAGCAGGAAAACATCTCACAGCCCATAACCTTCCCTCAGGTTTCCTTTAAGGCTGAGAACAGTTGGTCTGAAGTGAACCTGATGGTCAGCTGGACAATTTGAAAGAGAGAGAAAAATCAGCAGATGCCTTGTGAGCAGAGACGCTGGCTAGGACGGAAGTGTAGTCTCTTAATTTGCAGCAGATGTGCATGCACTCTCCCAGGGGCCCTGTGCTCTATTGTGCATCCAAGGAACAGACCTGACTGACTGTAGTGCAGCTAGAAAGGTCAAATTGGGTCTCCTACCAGGCCAGCCTGAGCCAGGGGTGGTGACTTGACTAAAGGTCACGTCACTAAGGGGTGAGCTTTTGGTACTTGGCATCCAAGCAGAAGGTGAGCTGTGGTGGTGGTGATCTGGCTGTGGGACAAGGCAGCATCCTTACCTCCTGCCCCAGATCAGAGACCAAATGACAGCCATGCTGCAGAGAAATCATAATTTGGTAGGTGGGATTTGTGCTTGGAGATGGAGCTACATCAAAGCTCCCCAAAGCTCCCTGAATGAATGCTGGTGAGTCTCTTGGGTCCTGCATGTAATACAATTCAGTCTGTGCATCCAAACAACAAAGGGGACACTTAGATCACCCTCAGGAGGCTGCCCCAGGGTTACCTGCTCATGGTGACCCTGGGGGTGTGTGCTTGTCTCCACGCTAGCCTCAGTGTAACGTCTCTTTCCAGTTTGTCTGGCAGGAGACCAAGACTCCTGAGAGAGAGCAGGACTGTATGCCTTGGAGGGCTCTGCTTGCTTTTCTCTGGAGGAGCAGCTGACATCCTGGGTCTTGGCCAAGAACTAATACCATTGCCTCAATGGCAGTCAGCTCTGTGGTTTGAGAAACACTGATGGGACTGGATGTATCTTTAACGTTTGAACTGCTAAAGAAGTGTCACTCATGCTATCCAGGACTGTCACGGACAGGGACGGGGAGCACAGTGGGCACACAGGGAATAGGGAAAGTTCTCCTGTTCAGGTACAGAAGTAGACTTGGCACCTAAAAATACTGATGCTGTCCACTTCTGAGCTATGGTACAGCCTGCACAGTTTTCTGAAACAGCCTGCAAAGCTTGGAGAGGAGTGGCAGGGGAGAGAAACCTGCTCAGGCCAGTAAGGAAGGGTAGCAGCAATGAGTACCCACCCAAGATAAAATGCTTCTTGGGACATAGGTGGATGCAAAAGTGGGTCTGCCCTTCCTGGGGAGATACTTGAAACTTTGAGATGCATTTTCCCCCTGCTTTGTGCCTGTGGAAGACATGTGTATGCTGCTTTTTAAATTCCCTTTGCAGTGCTTGCAGCGCTGGTAAGCTTCAGGAGGGACAGGGTTTGTACTGGGGCTGCCAGACCTGTTGCCAGGTGCTGCAAAACTCCATGGGTGGCAAAGCGCAGCGTGGCTGTTCCTGCTGCCTCCAGACATCTCCCCGCTGCCGAGGAGACCCCTGCAAGTGGCCCTCTGTGTCCAGCCCCTCGCCCTGGGCTGCTGCCTGCCCGCTCGGCCGGCCAGCCCCGCTCCTGGGGCTGCTCCTCCCGGCCTTGGGAGACCCCGGCTGTCCCCTGCACCTGCCATTCGGGGTGCAGCCTCCAGCTGGGGGCCGGTCCAGCTGCGGGCACATCTGCCCCGCCGGGGCCGGCGTTCCCCGAGGCCGGGGGGAGCGGATGGGGGTCGGGGTGCGAGGTGACGCTTCCATCTGTGCCGTGCCTGTCCTGCAGCTGCCGCCGGGAGCCGCGGGATGGAGCCTCCGGGCCGCGCCCCCCGCTCCCCCCGCCCCGGCGGCAGGTATGTCCCTCCCCG
>VZRV01008896.1:2580211-2763703 GCA_013398115.1 Falcunculus frontatus | reverse complement strand
CCACCGCTGAACCCCCAGCGCAGACATCGCTCCAGCCCCCCCACGGCTGCTTATCCCGCCCACCCAAGCCATGTTGGCCCTCACCCCATATATACACCACTGCAGCTTCCCAGCCCCCTGCTTGGCCTCGTGTCCCCCTCCACACCCCACTCCCGCCCCCTTACCTGTCTTATCTCCTCTTCAAACACCTCTTCCTCATGAAAGAAAAAAGCTTCTTCTCTCTCCCCTCCCCAAGGAGAGCCTTTTTCTAGTCCTTTCCTAGAAATCCCAGGTGCTTCTGCTTCCTTCCTACCCCTGTGAAACAGGAACCCCAAGTGAGACGGTGGGAGAGTGCCAGAATTGATCCTCTTAGCAATACCAAGTGCTCCCATCGATTTGGGACGCAGGGGGCTGTGTCTCCTCCGAAACCCAGTGAGGCTTGTCACACCGACTTCCGATGGCATGGGCCAGGCCAGGGATGCCTGGGGGTTTTGCAGCCTCTGGTGCCTGCTGAGGGTAGCTCTGGGACAGGGATGTGCTGGGTGGGTGAGGGAGGAGCCCTGCCCCTGCCTGCAGGTGCGGTGTTCACTTGCAGTCGGTGGAGGCTCGCTGCTTCTGGCAGCCGTGCCCTCGTCAGCCATTGCTTTCTGCTTGCCTCTGCCACCCAGGGGTGCTGGGGGGGGAGCTGCCTGAGAAGGGGAGAACGGTACCAGCTGCTTTGTATGCTGAGATTTTGGGAGGAAAGGAGGGGCTGGTCCACGCTCGAGACCACAGCTAAGATCATGCCCTCCTCCATCAGGCCCAGCCCCTGATGCTGGGGAACCCGTGGGTCCCTGGGAGGAAACAGATGGGCACAGCTGAGCGAAGGTGGTGTTCAGGCAATTTATATTTGAAGGGCTCTGCTTCTGGGCCCCCTTTGCTGGTGGCTCCGGGTCTTTGGCAGCTGCCTCCTCTTGCAGCGCTGCCTGCGAGAGCTGCTGGGAGCTGTTGCAACATGGCTGGTGTACCCTGCAAAGCCAGCGATTAAACGCTGCCTCTGGAATCATCCACCACGGAGAAGGGGCTTGGCCACCGAGCCGGGGGCTGGAGGCTGAGCTGCCGAGCAGCTCTGGCCCTACCACCTGGCGCTGTCCTGGGTGCAGTGGCTGTCCCCTGGGCACCCTCCTGCTCCCCAGAAAACAGCAATGCCCTGGGAGGGAGAACGAGCTGCTGCTTCTTGCTGTGCCTCAGACCTTTGGAAAAGGAGCCCCATGTGCTGCCAGCCTGCTCCAGGGAAGAACTGACCTCCTGAAGGAGGCTGTGCAGCTGGGTGGAAAACTGGGGAATCAAGGCAGGAGTGCAAAATCTTCCCCAGGCACTGAGCTTAGAGTGTAAGATTTGAAGTGGAAGAAGATGTGGTGATGTGTCTGAGCCTGGGGCAGGGTCTGGCAGATCAGAGATGATGTTGTGGTGGGGAGTGTCGTGCAAGAAGGGAGCCATGCTAGTGAAACACTTATAAGGTTACATGTCACAGCTTGGTCTGTGCATGTCCCAGGTCCTGCATCCCTTCTGTGGGGCTCAGCGAGGGGCTGTGCCCTGTAGATGAGCTGGACCCAGCAATGGTGAGTATGGTTCAGGGTGAAGGCTCAGACCATGGCTGGCAGTGAGTGAGCCCTGCCCTCTCCCCCTGCTTGCTGCCTGCAGGATGAGGTGCTTCAGGTTTCTGCCCTCTGGGTCACGCACCTGCTCTCCCAGCTCCAAGTGGTGGCACACCAGCACGAGCATTCAGTGATCACTTGGCTTGAATTGAGAGAGGGCTTGGTCCTGGCCAGCAAACAGACTGAAGCTCTGGAGAGACCAGGCACAGTGGCCTGGCAGTGATGGTTTGGTGCTGTCTGAGAAGAAGGGGGAGGAAAAGGATGGTGAGGTGATCCCTCCTTTAGCCAGGAGGTTCTCCAGAGGTGTCTGTTCATCATGACAAGAATAACAGCATTTTAGGAGACAGCAGTAAAAAAGTTATTCTCATCCAGTTCTCCCTATTATCCTTAAGCTTCCCAAAGCCTCACAGTGGGGTCTGTGTTCACTGGAGCTCCTTAGCATCTTTCTCTGGGACACTGTGTTGCAGCTCCTTGCCCTGCTAAGAAGCTTTGCTAGTGCTTTGTGGCAGGCTTTCCTGTGAGGGGCTCTCTGGGGCCTCTCTGGGTTGGGGGTCCCTCTACCCAGCATTAGAGGGTAGGGAGGGCTGGCACAGCTGGGGTGCAGCTGGATGCAGGGCCCTGCAGACCTCACAGTGTTGCCTGCCCCACTGTCCCCAGGACTGCGGCTCTAATGTAGCTGGAGCCTGGGAGGGGGTCACTGACTGATCCCCGCTATCTCCTTCAGCTCTCCCTGATAAAAGCAAAGGGCATCCACCTAGCTAGTGGACAAGAAAGCTCTTAGGGAAAGAAACCCTAGGGAGGTATTTGTATAGGTCAGGGGAGAGGGGAAACTACTCCACTACTTGGGGAGCCCTATCAGAAATCACAGCCCTTTGGGAAGGGAGGGGGTCTCTGGGGGAAGAAGTTCTCTGCATCTTGTCGGGAAGTTCAAAGACACACCTTCAGGCTGAGGCAAAAATCAGTTCTAGCACTGTGGTTTGTTTCATATATCTGTCGTGCTCATCTGAAGCTGTCAGGAAAGCCTGTTTGGAGGCAATGAATGAGCTGGGCGTCGGAATGGGGCTACCTGTCTCCTTGTGAGGGGAGACGAAAGGGCTGCCTTCCTCTGATGGAGAGACAGAGATGCCTTCTCCTCGGTTCAAATTAAAACAGTCTCTGTGGCCATTGAGATGGAAGAAAAAGACAGGGGCCAGTCTAATGTAGGTTAGTATCATTTTTTCCACTGGTGCTGGTTACAGGACTTGCCCACAGCCCCCAACAGCAGACTATCAGAGTATGGCTTGGGCTGCTGGGCTTGTTAGAGCCCCCAGCTTCATCATGGCATGTTGCCCTGGCCAAACCCCTGCATGGAAAACCCCCTGCTGTGGCAGTGGGCTGACAGGGGATGGGGTCAAGAGAGGCACAGCAGCCAGGAGTGAATGTAAGGCTGTTCTTAGGACTGTGATCAAGCTGCTCCTGCCATGGGCAGGTAACGTCTGCCTCCGTTCATGCACCCACGTGCGTACTCTTGCTCACAGTTCCTGAGAATCCCAGGTTTATCAGTTCTCATGCATACAGCAGGGCTGCCAGCCTTTGGGTGCCTCTTGGCACATCCTTCAGGAAAGCACCCATAACCTGCAAGGGTTGGGTTCTCCCACCCTCACAGATGGGGACAGACTCCCACATACCCGTAATGCCATCGCCACTGGAGAGGGAAGTTGGCCAAAATACACATGTAGGTCCTGCTCAGACTTTCATTGCCAGTGATGGAGCTGGGAGGAGTCAGAACTGCTTCATTTGCTAGTATTTTTAGCATCTTTGAGAAGCAAGAGAGAAAGGCAGGGGTGTTTCCAGCACAGGGAGCAGGGGTGGGTAATGGAGAGCTTGTAGCTCCCGGGAAGTCCTGGAGCATCCATGTGAGAGGAGCAAAAGGCGTGAGTAATACGGAGGTAGAGATTTCTTTATTCATTGCATTAATTGTGGTTTCAAGCAGATGAGGTGCCTCCAGGCAGAGCTGATAGGGAAGATGGAATCCTGGATGCTGTTCTTGTGGGGCTGAGTGACAGTGACCACAGTATCACGAGTGACATCCACCAGTGATGTGGCACTGGTGGGGAGAGAGCTTGCAACAGGTTAGCTCAGCAGGGCACTCCAGGCCCTGAGCTGGGCTCCCGTGGACATCACCCACTTTAATCTGTCCAGGAGCAAAGCTGAGTCCCAAGCAGGTGGTGGGAGATGCCCCCATTAGTTGAAGCTCCTGGAGTGGGTGTCAGTGAGGGGCAGGAGAGCAGTGCTGTGATGGGTGGCAGTGGAGGTGCAGCTGGTGGGGAGGGCGATGCCCTGTCCCCATCTCAGAGTCATGGTGAGTGCCTCCTCTAGAGCTACTTTGGCTTCATCCTGATGGGGCGAGGAATGAGTGGGTCTGAGAGGCGTGGGGGTGGTGAAGGATATTCTGAGGCCACTGTGCCAACAGTTTGTCACCAACACCTGATAGCCCCTCCTGGGAAAAGATCCCTCTTTTTTTCAGCAGCAGAAGAGGAGTGGGAGCTGGCAGAGCAGCTCACCAGGTATTTCTCTGGTCTTTACATGGGTTAGAGTTTGGGGAAGCCCAGGGATGATCCTGCCTGAGGCGTGAGTGGGTCTGGGGGTTAGGTGGGGGCAGAAAGGGAAGGGGCAGTGCTGCCAACGCTGCTCTGCCCTGGCTGGGCTTGCCCCTTGGCGAAGGTGCTCCCCGGGGCTCGGAAGTGCAGCTGGCCATGACGCCGGTCCTGCTGTGCTGGAAACACTCCGGCCTTTGCACCAGTGAGCAGCCTCGCTCTACCTGGTGAGAAGTTGGACAGATGCTCCTGTCTGCAGGTGTCCCCCTGCTGTGAGGGACAGCAATGCTGCAAGAGCAGGAGGAGGCCAGGTGGTACGGGATTCCGTGGTGGGGTTAGCAGATCCCTTGTGCCCGCTGTGGGTGCTGAGGAGCCGAGTGCTGGAGCAAGACCAGGGGCCAGGCTGGCTGGCTGGCAGGCAGAGGCAGTCAGCATCCCCAGCAGAGTGCAGGGACTTGGCGCTGGCTCAGCTGGGGAGGTTATTTTTTTTTTCCCCCTCCAGGACAGCTGATTCCATCTATTTTTAATGAGCTTCCCCAGGTTGCGCAGTGAGGATACAGAGCAGCACCGGCAGCCACAGACTGCGACGGGGCAGGCGGAGAGGCAGTGGGCACCCAGGGCTCAGCTGTCATCTCCCTCACTACTCCTCACGGCAGGCCTGGGGGCTTTTTTGGTGTGGGAGTGTGTCCCCCAGTGAAGGGGGGTCCTCCTCAATGCAGCTGCCCTTGAAAATGGAGTCGAGCACCGAGGAGGAGAGCTGGCTGGAAGATCAGTGGGAGAAATGGTAGGGGACCGGCTGGGCCTAGGGGAGGGGGGGCTGTCCCGCGGGCATGCAGGGGAACGAGGGGCAGCTCCTTGCTCCTGGGCACATCACCCTTCTCTCTGAGTGATGGCCACAAGACAGGAGCAAACTTGGCACCCAGTTGAGTCCAAAGTTTTCCTGGCTGCTCAGGAAGCTCTGTGACAGCCAGGCTCCAGCGTGGCAAAAGGCGTCTGGACACATCCTGCTGTGCCGCAGCACCGGCAGGCAGGGCCAGTGCTGGGGAACCCACTCGGCATCTCCCCATTCCCGTGAGCACGGACAGGGCTGCCTGTCCCCATGCCAGAGTGGGGGGGCACTGCCACCCTGTCAGGCTGCTCCTGCAGAGCCAGGGGGCCCCTGGCAGCCCCTCAGCAATGTTGTGTCTCTCACCGGGACCCCGCAATGCCCACTGCATTCCCACAGCATGGCGGGTGGAGGCCCCGAGCATTAGCAATGGATGATGTCCCACCCTGGTGACCCGTGTAACCGGAGAAGAAATCAATTTGTGCTTTGAAGGCTCATCATGAGCCTCCTGCTCCACTGCCTCCCTCCCACAGGCAGCAGGAGGAGATGGGTGAAGGGGGGTCCAGGCATCCCACCCTGTGCTGAAGGCTGTGTCCTTGCATTCCTGATGTGTCTTGCAGGGGCTGCCTCCATGGGTATGGTTGTTCCCAGTTGTCTTCACCCCAGGAGACCACTACTGGTGGGGTCCCCAGAAATACAGAGGGAAGATGCTGCTTCCCTCGTGGGCTTCTCCTGCTCTTTTCCCTTTCCAGGACCTGGGATAGGGGAGATGTTCCCCCTCCATGGCACTGGGTTGGTGCCACTGCAGGGGGGAGCCCCAAGATGTGCAAGCAATGCTTAGAGTGAGAGTGGGAGCTCTGTGGGTCACAAAACACCATTCTCATTCCTTTCTCATTGCACTGCTGGGGGGCCAAGCCAGAGAGGGGTGGTGGGCTTGGCATAGCCCTTTCACCCAAGTATCTCCCAGCTGGAGGAGCTGGGAGCAAAGGGAAACGGTGGCAAGCAAAGCAGTGCCCATGGCCACTCCAGACAAAACTCAGGGGTCTGAGTAGGTTGGACAAGGACTTTTGAGTTGGGCTCTTTTATTTACCCCTGTGGTAATGAATAAGTGAGAAGAGCATTGTGGTACCACCATGTTGAAATGTTTTAATGCTCAGAAGCCAGGAGCACCTCACCACTCCCCCGGGGCTCATCAGCACATTTTCAGCTGCTAAAAGGATAGCTCTTGTTTTCAAGGGGTGTAATGAGTTTGTGTGGCTGGGGCTGACAGCCCTAAGGGACCTCTGAGGCCATGCAGGCTGGCTCAGCAGCACCAGTGTTCATAGGGATGCCCATAGTCACCCCAGGGGGTGATTTTTGTGCAGAGGGAAATCGCTGCCCTCTCTTACTGCAGGCACCTGGGCTGGGACATCCCCAAAGCTGCAGCTCAGGGTCTGGTCATGCCATGGCTGAGGGGTTTGCTGTGCTTGCGAGTTCTGTGGGTCTTGATGTGGTCACCTGTCCCAGCAGGTCCATCCTCCAGCTGTGCCCTGTCAGGACCCCCAGCCTTTCCCCTTCCTGTAACCCCGGCCTTTGCCCTGCTGGGTGTCTGTTCCCAGCTGGGATAATCCCAGAGGCTCCCCGGGATGTTGTGAGCAGAACAAACCTCCTGTGACAGGACTAGCTGTACTGTCCATGTTGTCCCAACCTGCACATCCCTGCTGTCTTTGGTCAGGCAGGGACTGCTTTGGGACACACTCCTCCTGCCTCCCAAGAGCCATGGACCATGCTAAGCCCAGCCATTCGATGGGAACAGACCTATCCCCTCTGGGAAGGAGCTGCCTTCCCAGTCTTTCTTCCCAGCAGAGACTGGGAGAGCCTCTCCCGGGGTTTCAGTGCTGCTCCCAACCCATGGCACCATGGTACCCTGCACTCTCCTGTCCACCGCTGGGACAGTGTGTGACCATGCCATCTCCACTCCCTCCAGGCTCACCCATGACATCAGCCTTGAGGAATTTGAGGATGAAGACCTCTCTGAGATCACTGATGAGTGTGGAATCAGCCTGCACTGCAAGGAGAGCCTGGCCACCCGGGTAAGTGTGATGGGGATGGGGAGAGGAATAGGGATGGGCAGAATGTGCCCGTGGGGCTGGCAGGACCATCAGCCCCCATGCAGGACCACCAGCTCCCCAGATGAGTGATGCTTCCTCATGGAGCCCACTGCCATGGCTGCAATCCCCTCTGCTTGGCAGTGCCCTCTCCTCACTCCAGCACAGTGCAGGTCCTTTCTGAGCCAGCCAAACTCAAGGGAGAAAAAAAGCATCTCAGAGCTGGTGCATTTTGGTTCTCACTGTGCCATAGGGGTTTGAGTTTGTTCCTCAGGGATGAGCCTAAAGATTTGGGTGCAAATGGGGGCATGTCCCCATTTGAGCAGGATGACCAGTGAGCACCTGACAAGCATTCTCAGGAATCAAGGACATTTGCAAGGTGGCACCAGCAGTCCCCCATGGGCTGTGCCTCCTGTCCCCACATGCATCCCTGGACCTGGGGATGCAGCTGGGCTGGCATGGTGAGAGCTGTCCTTTGCTCACCCGAGATGTTCTTTCTGGCTTGCTAGCTAGCTTTAGCTAGAGCTATTCACAGGTCTTTGGGAGGCTGAAGACCTGGAGGCTCCTGACACAGGGATGAAGGAGGTAGCTCTGACCCCAGCAGGCAGCATGCGGAATAAAGATGGGAGTTTGGAAGCCTGTGCAGGTGCTGCAGCTGGGTCTCCTATCCATCTTAGAGCACGCTGTCAAGAATGTGATGGGGTTCACATCACTGTTTGAACTTCCCTAGAAAGCCACGGGGGCAGAAATGTGGAGATAAACTGATAATTATATTGGATTTGGAAATATGCAGGGTGTTAAAGGAAAAGCCACGGCCTGAGCACTCTCACGCCACTCAAGGAAATGCACACACACCACCTGAGACTTTTAACTGCTGGGACCAGAGTCTCTTTGCAGCAGGCAGCTCCAGTGAGCTGACAGGTGTCCTTTTTGACCCCTCACTCAAACACACACTCACTCTAAGGCTGACTCTTCCTCCTTCTGGCTCCACCCTAGGTTTCCTGTAGCAAGGTCCCAGGCTCAGATGTTATAAAAATAAATAGTTTATTGGTACAGCAGCAGGTCAGCTCAAGCTGGGTGCTTGTGGGAGAGGGACCCTGAACAAAGAAATCCCTGGGCAGTTGTACCCTTACAACTCATGCACCCACTCCTCAGACACTCTCCATGCACCTCTTGGTCCAATGATGATTTTTGGTCTGGGGTCTTCTAACATCTTACTGGGTTCTTTCTCTGTGTCTGTGCAGGCAGGCCATACACTGTTCTTATCTTGTGGAGTTACAGCTTCTGCTGACAGCTGGAGTCTCCTTGTCTTCTGGTTTGTACTTCTGGTGCACCTGCTCGTTGGCAGAACATGGGGAAATAAAAAAGCCCTAGGCTTGGGATAAACACTACTCAGCAACAACCACAGCAGCATCAGTGTGTTATCAATGCTCCTCTCATAAGAAAGACAAAACACAGCACTGTACCAGCTACTAGGAAAATTACTAGGAGAATTAACTCAATTCCAGCCAAAAACATCTCTAGGTGTAAACTCACAGCTTGTGGCCCAAGGCTTCAGCAGATCCAGCTACTGATGCTAGGCAAGTAAAGCTGAGTAAACAACATACTAGATCGCACAGTATTATAACTCTGTGAACCCATTCTAACTCATTCTACTTAAAACTTACTTATTTAAGCTAAGAACTAATATCTCTCAACACAGAGTTTCTGCATTTTGTCAATGTGTTTCATGCTAAATGATGCAAGTGCTGGAGGAGCAGCCAAGTGGTTTGAGAATCATTCTGTCCCTCAGAGGAAATACTTCCCCTGCAAAACTGATAAAGACCCAGCGAGGACAGGAAAGGCACAAGAATTTGTCGCAGGTTTAAAATTAGAAAGTGAATTTGTGTCGTTTGGAATTCCTCACTGCAGGCAGGACGGTACAGGCAGACCTAATCCCTGGGAGGTGAAGGTGTCTTGCTGTGCTCCTTGATCTAATTCATGACCTTCCCAGCAAAAATTTGTCTGTTCCCAGATATGGGGCTGCCGCTCAATATCCCTGCTCCATCTGCAGCCTCCTCCTGCTTCAGGATGTTATGGCCAGACTTCCCTGGGACAGTCTGGGCTCATGGGCTGTGTATGCTGAAGGAAGGAGGGATAATGCTCCAGGCAAACCAAGGGCAAACCCAGTGCTGGGCATCCATGAGGGCACAGCCGCAGCAAGGGCCCGGCATTGGGAAGATCCCCCTGCCTGCAATAGGTGAGGCAGACAGAGACTGTGGGTGTGTTGCTGGATTCTTCCCATTACCCTTCCCAGTTCCCCACTGTGGACAGCACCACTAGGCTCAGAGCAGGATGTTTTTTTCTCTACAGACTGCCAGCCCTTGGCTGAAGTCAGGGGCAGGGGGGACTTGCAGCTCAACTGCTGCAGTCCTTCCTTGAGGGGGAGGAAAAACAGTCTCTTTTGCCCATTTGAAACAGTTAACTCAGGGGTTCCCGCATCCCTGTGCTGCAATACAGAGACCTGACCCTCAGTAGAGGGTTTGCTCAGGCTCTGGGAGTGAGCCCCATGCCTTCCCTGGGGACAGCTCAGAGCTGCTTTACACAAATGTCTGGGTGCACTGAGAGTCTGCTGGGGTGGGAGGGGGATGCGAGGCTGCCATAGGGGAAGCAATGAGTTATTCATAAACACAGCAAAGGAGGAAGCTTATCACGCTCAGGAAAAATGCCTGCTAAAAATATGTCCAAGTGGTTTATATGGGACACGGAGGATTGCCCAAGGAGCAGAACCGAAAGTGGTGACAACAATGGCTGTGAGACGGGCTTTTCAATCCCAAATGTTGAAGGCGAGAGCCAGGGAGCTTTCCAAGCTGATTGCCATCCGGAGCGAGCTTGGGGCGACAAGGTTGCAGGATCTGCCTGATGGAAGCAGTCAGGCCCAGAGGGAGCAGCTTGGCTGAGTCTGCGTGCGGCACAGGGGCCAGCAAATCACTAATGACCAGCGGTCAGCATCAGCCGGCTAATTGCATCGTGTGGGGCTGGCTGGGGGTGGTGAGTCAGGGATGCTGGCACCAGGGCGTGAGGGGGCCATGCTGATGCCCTGCCCATGGCAAGCGCCTGGTGACGGTGCCACAGAGTAGCTGTGGTATGTAGGATGGAGGCTTGGCCCTGGTCACCCCTGCAGTGCCAGGCAGCTGGTGAAAGCCTGGCCGTGGAGCAGTGTGAGGTGAAAGCAAGCTGCTGGCTCACTGGATCACACCAGAGCAGAGAGCGACAGGCAAGGGGGAAACAGGATCTGGGGAGCACCATGAGACATGGGGCTGGAGTCATCCAGCTGCCCAGCAGTGAGTCTCTGGAGAGATGGGCAGGCACAGTAACCCAACAGCGATCAGGAAAGCACTGACAAGGAACAAGGGGACAAACCCTGCCCGAGGGCTGCAAAGGTGACTGCTGGATGGGGACAATCAGTGACCTTGGTGAGGTGGGGGGTCTGGGCAGAGCTGGTTGATGACAAAACCCTGTGGCAGGAACAGGCAGCTGGTGCAGAGGTCAACACCCAAACAGGAATGGGTTTGGGGGTTTTTTTTGGACCCAGAAAAACAAAGATGACCTCATTATGGGCTATTTTAGCAGCTCTTCAGAAATAGTGGCTTAGACACACAGAAGCTGCAAGGAGGCGTAGACTGATGTTTGTGCAAGAGGGAGCTATCCACTGACAAGGACCACACCTCATGGACGGGAGACTGTGTACTAAGAATGAGGAATAATCCCACGTGTGGCTGAAAAGAACCTTAATTTCAACAAGAGGTCCCCAGTGAATGAAAAGAGAAGTGAGGGATCGGCTGAGGAGAGGGCTTGGAGGAGGAGCAGAGGTTTCTTTGGGGCTGTTGAATGGCAAGGCAGGAGGCCAGCTGGGAAGGAGTGGGGGCCACTGGGGTGAGGGACACCACCTCCACCTCGCCAATGGCAATAGTCAGGTGTGTTGAGAGGGATGGTTGCAACAAAAGCACCAGACTTGGGGTTTGGCTTTGTTTTAGTGGCTTGGAAATCCAGGGTGACAAACCCTGGTTTCAGGAAGATGGATCCCAGCAAATAGTCAGGCAGAGGTTAATAAAAGTTTAGTGCCTCATCTGTTTTCCAGTAACTGTGGAAAATGGTTAATGCAGGAATGGAAAAAAAAATTAAGAAAGAAACACCTTTCTTGGAAATACCTAAGAGCATGAGAACAGGCACCCAAAAGGAAAAGAGCTGATGCAGGGCTGTGCTGAGCCTTCATGGGTCTGCATGAAAAGGTCTGAACCAGCCATAAAGATACCGATATGTGGAGAAAAAACCCAAAACACTCTGTTTTTTCAGCATAATAATACTGCTGGAAATGCCAGGGGCTCTCTCTTGATGTTCAGCGCCACTGATCCAAGTGTGCTGCTGCTGGAAGCCGCTCCTGGAAGGTCAGCAGGATCCACTGCAAAGGGCGAAGCAGCTGCCATGAACCTGAGATCCAGGGACTGGTGCGGAGCTGCATGTGTGGGCTGGGAGCAAAGGACAGGGCAGCAAGGTGGCAGCTTACTCTGTACAGCTTTTCACAGGCTGTCCCATGAAGCTGCCTCTGTGATCCATGGCCAGCTGTGGCTGTGCCAGGCCGGGGGCAGAGAGGCTTCTCCTGGCCCTTTGAAGCCAGACGGTGGTAGGGAGAGGGGGCACAGTTGTGCCCTCTGCTTGGCAAGTCCCCTTTGCTTCACTGCGCTCACAAAATGCTTTTCCCAGCTGAAGGTTTGCCACTCCTCCTCTGACAGTGGGGGCTGCGAGAGTGGGGGAGCAGGGAAGAGCCTTTCATCACTCAAGCAGCATCTTGCATATCACCCCACTCCTCTTGCAAGAGCATTTCATTCCTAGGGAAGCAAGCAGTGTCCTCAGGTGGGCAGCAGCCCCCATGCAGGTGATTCCCCAGCTTAGACCAGTGCTCCGGGGGTGATCCAGCACCTCTCAATCGCAGCAGGGCTCATTCTGCTCCGGCCCCCTGGAACCATGGATCATAACATTGGGACCATCAGAGAGACCAGTTGCTGGACACTGGAAGTTTTTGCCATGGGGACGGCACCATGCAGGTGGGAGGTAGGATCAGCAGGAGCACACCAGCATCACATCTGTCCCAGGGATAGGTCTGTAAGGAAGCACAAGTGTCCCCGTGACTGCATTGGGGACCAGGTGTACGTCTTGTGTTCATCCTGCCGCAAGATTTGGGCGCTGCTACTGCTCTCCCACACACCCTAATCTCTCCCACAGGGTGAAGGGACTTTGGGAAGTCATCTCACCATTGCATCTGTGCTGAGACATGAGCATGTACAAGCTGACCTTAGGTGACATGAACTTGTTCCTAGAGGGCTCCCGAGGCAGGCTGTTCTGGTGGGGCAGTATCCTTGCAGTAAGAAAGGCTTCCCAATGTCTAGTCCCTGCCCTTGCTTTGCAGGTCACTGCATGTCTCACTCACATGGTAAGGTGATTGATTTCCGTGTGGTTTCAAAATCACTTTGTTGAGCTACAGGCCACAAATCATACCTGCAGTGGCTGTAGTTTCCTCCTAGCTTTTGGACCTGGAATGCTGCACCCCTGCTAGGGTGCCCTTTTTGTCAGAATGACACTGATTTGCTTTTCTGCATCCTTCTGGGACTTTTCCCTCTGTGAGTTTTCCAAGTGATTGCTACAGCTACAGGATTATGGAAGCAGCATCATTAGCAGTCTAGGCTGAATGTCACCAGCTGACTCCAGTACACCCACCTTGGCTAGGTATAATCTATTCAGTTGGCATTTCCCTCCAGTTCTTTTCCCGTGCCTTGGTTTCCTTGTTAAAATCCATGTGATTTGTCACAGAAGACTGGTGTCACAGAAATGCAGAACTTGTGGCATGAAGGCTAATGCTCAAAACAAGGGATTTAAATGTTTAAAGCCTCAAGAGGACAAGTATCGGTGGCAGTGCTTCTCCAGTTGCTCACTGCAGGACTTCAGCAGGGGCACTGGGGGGAAATGGCTCCCATGAGAGGGTTTGTACTGTGCCTACAGCAGGCAGAGCCCTGCCTGTGCTGGCTTTTGTCTGACAGTTCAGGAGCTGGTAGCAACAAGAGCTCTTGGAGTGGCTGCCAGAGCTGCTGGGGCTGTTTCTTCTCCCATGGCTCAAGGGGCATCCTCCATGCAGCTGGAGACATGGATAGTGTTCAGCTGCAAAAACCCACGCTTGCCCACCTCTGCCTGCTGATGAGCTTGCAGTCACCACAAACAGCTGATAACACAGGGAATCCAACTCACTGATGCCAAGTTGCCACCTTTATTGCTGGCTGCAGCAACTTGTGCATGTGCAAACTCCAGTCAATGTGAGGAAGGGGCCTTGGGAAGGAAACCACTGACCTTTAAACACACACAGGGGGCACATTGGTACCTCTTTGTCCAGCAACAGAGCCGCAAGGAGCGTGGTGGCTCAGCACTTGGGCCCAGCTGAGTGGTGGGATGGGATACCCGCTCCTCACAGTCCCCACAGGCCATGGTGGCCACCCTGCTCCAAAAGGGTACAGGGGAAAGAGTGGAGCTGCCTCCAGCCAGAGCACAGGCACCACCAGCAGGTGACTGGAGAGCCAGTGCCGGGCATCCCTCCCATATGGCCTCAGCTCCTGATATATGCAAATGCAAGGAGTGGGCAGAGAAGGCTTGTCCTAGATGAGTAAGACAAGGGGGATGGAGCTGCTGGTCCAAGTGGGCATTCCAGGGAAGAAGGAGCCTGATTCCTTTGAGAGGTGTGCAGTGAAAATTTCAACCCCGTAGAGAGAAAACGTAGCAGTAGTGCAGCGCACGGTGCCAGTACCCAACACAGTGGTGGGTTCTCCGTCTGTGAGGATGTTCAGATTATGGGCAAGACCCCAAGTGACCTGCTCCAGGCAGGGGGTGGACCAAGGCTGATCGAATTGATGACATGCTTGTATGAGTCCCAGCTGCCAGGACAGGAAGCAAGAAAGGGCACAGTCTGCCTTGGAAGGAAGAATCATAGAGCAGCCCAGGCTGGAAAGGACCTCAAAAGATCACCTGTCCAAATCTTGTGTGGGGAAGGGAGTCTGGGTAAGACGATCTGGCACACTCTCTAGTGGCGTCTTGAGAATCTCCAGTGATGAGGACTCTACCATTTCCCTGGGGAGGTTGTTCTGCAGAATGGTTGTTCTCACTGTAAAAAATGTCCTTGTTATGTCGAGATGAAACCTGGGTGTGCACGTTTGTGTGCTTCGTAGTGAATGTGACGGCTGCATGTATCTACAGACAGGCACCTGCCGGGGATGAGGTGCCGGGGAGCCCCATCACCAAGGGAGGAAGGATGCTGCTCGCACCTGCCTGGGGAGGGGGGGAGGGGGCGCGGGGCTCCCCGGCTGCGGNGCTAATCCCGGCAGGGCCATGTGAGCCGGGCGGGCGGCGCGGCCCGGGCGGCGGGCGGCGGGGAGGCCAGCCGGCTGCAGGCCGAGATGCTCCAGCTCGACCTCATCGACGCGGCGGGGGACACGCCGGCCGAGGAGCAGACGGCGCCCGAGCCGCTGCAGAAAGACCCCCCGGCCGTGACCACCGAAGTCTACAGGCCGAAGCGACCCACAACCCTCAACCTCTTCCCGCAGGTGCCTCGCAGCCAGGTGAGGCGGGATGTGGGCTAGGGGCGATCGAGGGGTGCGGAGGAGGAGGAGGAGGGATGCTCCCGCCGTCCGCTGGGGGCTTTTGTCGCGGGCGGATGGAGGGAGGCAGGGTGGGGGGTAATAGAAGGGGATGGCGGGGCTCGGCTCCGCTGCCCGTCCCCGCGATGCTTGGCGGGGCAGCCGCCCCCGCCATCCGGGGGTCCTTTCTCACCGCCGCTCGCGTCCCCGGGCCGGGCGCAGCGGAGGCCGAGCCGGAGGGAGCGACTGCGGGCCCGGGGATCCCCGGGTGCCGGGGACCTGAGCACGCCCTGCCGGGCTGCCGCCGCGCACCGCCGAGCATCCCAGCACTGCGCTCGGCGGAGGTTCTTTGAGAGGGCTTAGGCGCCGGGTGGGTCCTTCTTTCATCCCTGCTGCCGAGGTGGAGAGGGAACACGCTAGGAATCGTGTCGGGACTGAGATGTGCCCCAGCAGGGTCCAGGTGGCCTGGCAGAGGCCAGGCAGGGGCAGGGTGGCAGCTGCGAAGGGCTCCCGTGGGATGGGGAGCGAACGAGGCATGGATACCGAACGCGTGAATGAGCCATCGCGGGACGGGGCACCACGCCACGGGCTGGCGAGCCCAGGGCCGGCACCGACAACTGGCTGGGCTGCAGCTGCCCCGGGTTGGGGCAGCACCGGTTCTAGGGCAAGTTGGTGACACCAGGTGCCCCATGCCCGGCAGTGGGGACCTGGTGGCTTCAGCTCCTGAGCAGTGGTGCTTGGCAAGAGAAGCAATAATGTCAGAACCCCGTGCAAAATTTGAGAGACAGAAAAGCAACGCCCAAAATGGTGGCCAGGAGGACAGGGGGGATCTGTTGTCTTGTTCATGCTCAGATTTTGTACAAGGTTTTGGATGGTTTTACCCAAGACTGCCTGCCCCACACAGCCGTGGTGTTACTGTCACCCCTGGGGTGGATGGTGTTTTGGTGCCCTGCATGCTGACCCCCCTGGCAGCGGCTGGAGTCCCTTTGCCCTGTTGCTTCTGCAAACTTCACAAACCCACGCAAAGTGCGCGACGTGCAGGGCTATTTTTGCCACCCTCCTGTGTTCAGCTCTGCCTTCTGCCAAGTAGGAGGATTTTCGTCGTGGTGACGTTCAGCCAAGGAGCATGAAGTGAGAGGCAGGTGTCCCGGTGGGTGACAGATGGGGAGTAGTCGGAGCTGGGTGTCACCAGCCCAGCACCGGCAGCTGATGCCAGCTCTCTGCCTGAGGCCATGGGTGGGAGGAGGAGGAGGAAGGCACAGAGCCAAGGATAGGCGCCCGCAGGCAGCTGGCACTGGGGACAAAGGCAGCAGGGCTGTGGAGGCGGGGGGAGCCCCACTGAGCATAATGGACAAGGGGACAGCAGCAGCCTTGTCCCACCCTGTGCAGGGACCCCGAGGAGCAAGTGGTATGTGGCAGCCACATCCAGCTGGGGGAGGTGGGGAACAGCAGGGCCCTCTCCCAGACACTCAGTCCCAACTGGTGTCCGGGGGTGGGAGCAGGCTTCTGGAGTGGAATGGGGGTGGGGGGAGTTGCAGAGATGGTAGGCTGGGGAGGGGAAGCTGATGGTCCCCTTGCAAGGGGATGGTGGAGGCTGTGGAGCTCACTGGGAGGCATGGGCACAGCTGAGCTGAGGACGTGGGGAATGGGAGAGGGGGTTTTGCTGCAGCTGGCAATGGGGGCCTGGAGCCAGCAAGGATGGTGGCACAGGACTGGGGCATGGCTGGCCAAGTGGGATAGTGCTGTTGGTAGGATCTAGTGAGAGACTGGCTGTAAGATGCTTGGGGTTCCTGTTCTGGATGCCTGCCTCTAGCTAGAGGCACTTTCTCCCTGTCTACATGTGGTGCACTGAGGAGAGGACAGGGTATAGGGCATCCCTTGGGGATCAGCCTGAAGTCTGTCTCCAGTTCTGTGAGATACTGCATCCTCTTGGCCTGCCCAGCTCCCTCCTCCTGCATGTAGTCAGAAGAGGGACCATGGCCATGCATCCTCTCTTGAATGCCTTGGGGCACCAGGCACTCTGCCAGAAAGGACGTTCACAAAGCAAGGCATCATCCCACCCTCTGCTCTTGTGGGGCCAGGATCCAGCCTGGTGATGTCTCAGTTGCTGCTGGGCTCTGTGATCATCATCCCAGGCAGGTGGCCTGGAAATGGTGAGAGGAACATCCCCAACTTCTCAGAGGGCAAGAAACAGCTGCTGCGACTGGCTAGGTTCATCCTCTACGACTTTGTGAAGGCCTTTCCACGCTGGCTGGGCATTACAGACCCCTGAATGCTCTGGCCCTGTGGGATGGGTGGGCTCAGTGGGCTGTGCCTCCTGTCCCAGTCCAGGCAGCCAGGCTGGCTTGTGTGTGCTGGCCCCGTGGCACTCTGCACGCAGGGGCCATCACTGTGACAGCTTGCCTGGCCCACGTCCCGGCCCATCGTGTCCCTGGGAAAGGCTAGCGGGGACGTGCTGTTATTTGCCTTGGCGCAGGAGGGACTCATGGAGGCCATGGTGGGAGGTTGCCAAAGCCCTGTGAAGGGGGTCTCTCCTCCCCACATGGAGACAGGGATCTGGCAGGCATGGTTCAGCATGGAATTTTGGGGCAAAGGCTTCCTTCGTGTCGGTGTGGAAGCAAAGTAAGGACAGTGCAGCTCCTGTGCTGCTGGTAACAGCTGCGGGTTGGTGATAAGGCCGTGAGAAAATCCAGGGAGTCCCAGCGGGGCTTTGGTAC
This sequence comes from Falcunculus frontatus, assembly GCA_013398115.1. Taxonomy (NCBI): domain Eukaryota; kingdom Metazoa; phylum Chordata; class Aves; order Passeriformes; genus Falcunculus; species Falcunculus frontatus. Next base: position 2,746,226 of record VZRV01008896.1, on the reverse strand, counting down.
TTAAGCAAAACTAACAGTATGGAAAATGCCACTGCTGCAGCTGGGGCAGAAACACTCAGTGCCCATAGGAGGGGCTGGGAGTGTGCAGCCAGGGAGAACTTGAGGATGGAGGAGTGGGTGAGGGCTGGCGCTGCACCAGGCAGGATGTCACACCCTGCAGAGGTAGGCAGGGAGGACTTGTCCCCCATCTGCAGGAGGGTCCTCATTAGAGGGGACTTGGTGCCCTTTGGTCCCTGGGTCTTGCAGCGAGGCTGAGCACGTGTTCCCTTGTGCACATGCATGGCCAGCCACCCAGGGCTGGGCAGGCAGGGCACAGCACCCACAGAAACTCGCCCAAGCGTGGGAGCACGGATGGCCTGATCCTGCCTGTCCTCTCCAGCTGCTCGGGATTGAACTGCTAGGGAACTGTATATGTGTGTGTGTGTGCATGTATGGATTTGTATGCATGCATACTATCTGTGTGTGCCCCTGAATACAGATGTCTCCGGGGCAGGCATTAGTCTATCCAGTAGCTGGCCTCCAGCTGAGCAGCAGCACAACCCTTGGTCCTTGGGATTTCCCCCATTTCATTAAGTTGGGTGGTTTGAAGGTAGGCAGGGCTGGCAGGATGGGAGCAAAGCATGCAGGCAGGCTCAGGTCTTGAATTTTTTGTCTTGAGACTGTCCAGCTAAGGGCTCCTGCAGCCGAGTTCCCGTGGTGGATGAATGCAGCCCAGCTGGCTCCTTGCCCACCCTGCTTCAGCCATCATGCCAGCTCTTTCAGCAGCAGCATGGTGAGATGTGGGGCTGGTGGGGGGTCTCCCTGAGCATCACGTGTCCCAGCATGCCCAGCTGAGAGGGGAGCTGAGCAGGGTGCTGTGGACCCAGAGAGGGATGGGTGCCACTGTGCCACATGCTGTTTACTGTTTGGGCTATAAGGCAGCTTTGTTCTTCTCCTCAGGACACTCTGAATAACAACTCTCTGGGGAAAAAGCACAGTTGGCAGGAGCGGGTGTCCCGGTCGTCGTCCCCTCTGAAAACGGGTGAGTTCTCAGGCTTTTGACCAGGGTCAGCTCCTTGCACCCTTTCATGGTGCTCAGGAGCCTGAGGCAAGTGGTGCTGGAGCAGGAGGTTGGGGAAGACATACCACGTGGATGCAGGGTGCATGTCTATCTTGCTCTCTGCAGTTACCTGAAAGGAGGTTGTTAGTAAGCTGGGGGTTGCTCTCTTCTCACAAGGAGCAAGCAGTAGGACAAGAGGAAATAGGCTCAAGTTGCCACTACCGTAGCCTTGCTATTACCAAGGAAGGTCTAGATTGGATATTAGAAAAAATTTCTTCACTGAAAGGTTGGTCAAGCATTGGCACAGGGAATTGGGGGAATCACTGTCCCTGGAAGTGTTCAAAATTGTGTAGATGTGGTGCTTAGAGACATGGTTTAGTGGTGGACTTGACAGTGTTAATGGTTGGACTTGAGAATCTTAGAGGTCTTTTCCAACGGAAATGATTCTATGATTCCGTGAGTCTGGGTGGCATCCCTGGACACCTTCCCTGTCAGGGAGCATCCCCCTCTGCATGGCTGTCAATGCTGCTCTCCTCTCCCTACAGGTGAGCAGACCCCTCCCCATGACCACGTTTGCCTGAGTGATGAGGTCAATCACCAAAACAGCACAACCTCCACCAAAGACCGGGGCACATCCACAGAGAGCCCGTGCCGGCGCACAGCAGCCACACAGATGGCCCCAGCCTGCGTTGCCTCGTCCCGGCCGCCCGAGAAGCACCAGGCCACTGGCCGGGCCCCACCACATGGTGCCAGCGTCGTGGTGGTAACGAGGGGCCCTGAGGCCCACCGGGACCGCATCCGCTACCAGACGGATGTGAGGCTGGAGGCCACGGAGGAGATCTACCTGACGCCCGTGCAGAAGAACTCGGACCCCCTGGAGACTGACAAGCCGTTCCTGTCTCAGTCCAGTGAGAACCGCATGTCCATCAGCTCTGACATTGACACCTCCAGCTACTCAGCTCTGGCAGGGAAAACCAACCCCTCCATTAGCGAGGAGGACGAGGTGCTGGACTACATGTCCTCCCCTGACAAGACAAACCTGCCCAGGGCCTCCTGTGGTGGTGGGAGTGGTGGCTCCCGGCCAGGGCACAACCTTCAGAGAGCCTCCGTGAGTTCGGACACCAGTGCCCTCTCCTATGACTCTGTCAAATACACACTGGTGGTGGATGAGAATGTGCAGCTGGAGCTGGTCAGCCTCAAGCAGTGCTACTCGGGCTACAGTGATGAGAGCGACTCGGCCACAGTCTACGACAATTGCATCTCCTCACCCTATGAGTCGGCCATTGGCGAGGAGTACGAGGAGGATGCGCTGAAGCGTGACTCGGTCTGCCTCTCCGAGGACTCCACCCCTGAGGCAGACATCCACTTCTCCAAGAAGTTCCTCAATGTCTTCATGAGTGGCCGGGCACGCTCCTCCAGTGAGTGCTGGGCACTGGGGGGAGGTGGGCTGGTGGCTGCCTGCCTGGGCAGCCCTGCCTGTCCCTGATACCTGCTCAGGAGATTGGAAGCCACCAGCAGACATGAGCTCCAGTTCTGCTTGCTGCAGCCTGTGGCTTTGTCCCTGGTGGTCCAGGAGGCATGGCGGGGCTTGGAAAAACTTTGTGAGTGTCAGGTGGGAGGGGGCAGTAGGTTTTTGAGGCTGCTCAGCGGCTCCAGCCATGCCTCTCCCTCCTGTGGCAGTGCGTAGCTTTGTCTTGGATGAGCCATCCTGCAGGAGCCTCAGCAGACTGCCTGGCCCATGTCCTTCTCTTGGCTGTGATGATGATCCCTCAATGCTGACATGTCCTCCTCTGCCTTCATCCCCAGGTGCTGAGTCCTTTGGGTTGTTCTCCTGCATGATCAACGGGGAGGAGCAGGAGCAGACTCACCGTGCTGTCTTCAGGTGAGCTTGCAGGCACAGGCAGTGTCCCCAGCCTCTCGCAGGGGAAAGCTGGTGCTGCACTCTCACCAAAGTGGGGCTAACACAAGCCCCAGTGTTTCTGGTGTGGAAAGCCCTGGGGAACAAACCAGTGCCTGTTGCTCATGCCCTGCCCAGGAGCAACATTTGCCCAGGCTGCTGCATGGGCAAGACCTCCGAGGGCAGTTGGGGCCTCTGAGGAGCAGCTTGGGTGGTGCAATAGGAGATACCCTTGCATTAGGTGCCAGGATGCTGCTGCCTTTTGAGCCCAAACCTCCTCCAGCGCTTTATTTAGCATGTCAGGTCCCCATGGCTGCCAGGGCACTGCCTGGGTTGGTGGTGGGTGCTCCAGCAGTGTGCCAGTGGGAAGGCCACCAGTATTGCTACCCAGCCAGCTGCTAGTGCCTCTCTGCCCAGGTTTGTCCCTCGCCATGCGGACGAGCTGGAGCTGGAGGTGGATGATCCTTTGCTGGTGGAGGTGCAGGCAGAAGATTATTGGTATGAGGCCTACAACATGCGCACAGGAGATCGGGGCATCTTTCCTGCCTACTATGCTATTGAAGTCACCAAGGACCCAGACCATGTAACAGGTACCAAACCTCTGTGTGCAGCCTGCTGATGTCCCCACCTCGCACCACATCCTCCCTGCTGAGCAGTCTAGTGCTGAGCAGGGGGCTGGGGGGAGGACCAAACTCCAGTAGGAAGCAATGAGCAGCTTCTGCTGTGATGCTGGGAGTTGGTACCTGGTGTTGAGGGAAGCTTTTCCTGGGCAGGGAAAAGTGCAGGAGTTGGGAGAGAGGGAAGGTGGAGCTCAGCCCACATAGCTGGTCACCAGAGACGATCCCTGCCATGTACTCTCTCTTCCAGCTCTGGCCAAGAGCAGCGACTGGGTGGACCAGTTCCGGGTGAAGTTCCTTGGCTCTGTGCAGGTTCCCTATCACAAGGGCAATGATGTGCTCTGCGCGGCCATGCAGAAGGTAGCGTCCCACACCATCCCAGGGAGCAGGAGTGCCCGCTCCTTCTGGCAGCAGGGCAGAGCCACAGTGGGGAATCATCACCACTGCTCACAAGTCCCACGGCTCTGTCTCTCTCTTCCGCAGATTGCCACCACGCGCCGCCTCACTGTGCACTTTAACCCACCCTCCAGCTGCGTCCTGGAGATCAGCGTGCGCGGGGTCAAGATTGCTGTGAAAGCTGATGACTCCAAGGAGCACAGCAAGGTAATGCCCTGCTCCCTGCTCATCTCATCCATTCCCTGATTGCTGCTCTGAGCTGGCTCGTGCTCTCTGTGCTACAGGCCATGTTTGCATATGAAAATTAAGGGTCTCCACCCCACGTCTGAGGGTGTGAGAAACACCATCATCAGCATTTTAGGCCCACCATCAGGGTCCCCCACGCCTCACAAGGCCCCAGCTCTGGGCAGTACTGCCAGCTGATGCTCTCACAGCTGCCAGGCACGTCACTGTGCTGGGATGCTGCGAGCTGAGCCGTACCCGGTAATCTGTCAGCTGCTTCTAAACCTTTCTGCTACTATTTTGAGTGGTGTCCTCCAGATCTGCCCTGTAATCTCTTTATCTGGCAAGGGCAGGCTGCTGATTAGCATTCTGCATAAGTAGCCTAGTGAAGCACGTTGGGATGCTGAGCAGAGGCAAGTGAGGGCTTTGCAGCAAGCTGTTGGGAAACCTCCCTTCCAGCTGGGGGATAGGAGTAGCTCATGGCTCTGAGTGCTGTGACAGAGCTGGGCTGAGGTTTTCTGCAAATCTTGCCTGTATCTAGAGGATGCCATCAACTTAGCTGCGCTTTAGACTTTTATAAATAAGTTTTCATTTCTGGCTGGGATCCTTTGACACCCAGGCTTGAATGACGTGTTTAGTTCTAAGTTATCCATTCACCTTCTATCTGCTGGTGTTTCTGAGAGCCTTTTTAGTGAAGAAGGGGAGCTGTGTGTGCTGGTGAACAGCAGCACTGACTCTAGCCTGAGTACAGTCTGACTCAGGGCCTCCAGGGAAATCCTGCAGGAGCTACTGGCGGTAAAGGCAGCTGGGGTGAGAGCCAGCAGGGCTGCCTGGAAAAGCTCCCTTTGTTCAGGTGCTTGGAGCAATCCTGAAACTGCTGCTGATAGCAGCCCAGGATTAGGCTCCAATTAATTTCACTCCTCAGTCTCCAAGTGCACATTTCCAGTGGCCAGAGACTAGCTGCTCTGCAGGGAGTGGGCAGAAAAGCTCTGACAGTTCCCCTCTCTCTCCCCCAGGTAAACAAGTGTAGCCATTTTTTCCAGCTGAAGAACATTTCCTTTTGTGGGTACCATCCAAAGAACAACAAGTGAGTAGCAAGGAAGTGTGGTGCAGCTCCTGACAGAAGTAGCTCAGCAGAGGGGCTTTGCTGCCTTCCTGATCCCTGGGGGTAGCACCACTGGGGTTAGGAAGGAAAGAGGAGGTTTCCCAGAGCCCCAGTTTGGAGGGCTCCCCTTCCCCTGCGAGCCCAGCGCTGCAGCTCTGGGCGTGGGCTGTGGCATGTCCCTGGGATGGCCACCAGGATTTATCGGGGGAGGTTCGGGTCCCAAACCCCTATGCTTAAGGGTGGGTACACCTCAGAGAATCTGGGGTACCTGTGCCTGCTGGTCTGCTGGTCCAGTCACACCCACTCTCTTTCCCCTCAGATATTTTGGGTTCATCACCAAGCACCCTGCTGACCACAGATTTGCCTGTCATGTCTTCGTCTCGGAGGAGTCCACGAAGCCACTGGCGGAGTCTGTAGGGTGAGTCCTGGCTGGGCAGGGAAGGCTGGCTCATAATGGCCAGGAGGAACTCAAGTCAGCCTGGCTTAATCCTGCCCTCTCCCCCTATATGTGGGGCTTGGACCTGGCCCCAGGTTGGCACCTCTTCCCTCAAGTGAGATGCTTGGCAAGAGAGCCAGGGCTGACAGGGCTATGGGCATCATATTCCTGACAGTACTGGAACAAGTCCCAGTGCAAGGCTTTGCCGGCAGATGGCTGAAAGTTTTGCACTGTGCAGGGAATCAGAGCAAGGATGGAGACCCTGCAGCTCTGATGGCAGCTCTGGGGGCTAATGCAGGAGGGGCCAGGGGCTGGGGGGGTCAAACAGGCCACAGGGTAGGGAGTGAGGGTCAGGATGGAAATGGGGATTTATAATTGCCTTGTGGGGAGGCTGCTGCTAAGCCTTGCCTGGTGCTGTGTTGCAGGAGGGCTTTTCAGCAATTCTACAAGGAGTATGTGGAGTACACGTGCCCCACAGAGGACATCTACCTGGAGTAGGGGCTGACACAGGCACCTCCTGCACAGCCAGGGCTGCAGTCTCGCCCCTTCCCCGTGTCGTGCATGGACAAGAGCTGCTTTGAGCCTGGAGGAGGAGAGAGCCCAGGGCAGGGCTCCCCGGGGCTTGGAGCGCCGCCTCTTTTCATGACTCCCCTTCCTTGGGCTGGGGGGACGGGAGGGGGGAGGGCTGGACAAATTGTGTTTATTGTACAAAATGCTCTTAGTTTATTCTATTGGAGAAGCACCCGCTGGGGTGCCCTGCTTGTGAGTGGTTGGGGGGGGGCAGTAGCGTGCTCGTGCCCTTTCCAGCTGCAGGCTGGGGTGACAGCATCTCCTCCTTGTGACCATGGCACAGCTTCCCGTCACATCCATCTGGGGTGACTTTTAATTGCAGTGGCAGAGTCAGTCTCTTGCAGAATGATGAGACAGCAGCTGCAGAAAACAAGACCCACATGCTGGCTCCTGCTTAGGAGATGGGATCACCTCCCTGCCAGGCCCTGGGGAGATGGCTGCTGGGCAGGGGTGGCAGAAGAAGCCCCAGTATCTCCTCTGCCAGAGCCAGAATGAGATGAGACAGCTTTCCCCTGCCTCTGTCCCCATCACTACCCCTTCCATCTTGTATCCATGCCCTGGGGAGAGAGAAAAATTCCCCTCATACCTCCCTGCAGTAACTATACCCTCGAGAGGGAAGCCTTTCTCTGCCCCTTTCCCCTCTCCCCCAAGCTGCAGGTGGCAGAGGCAGGGCAGGGACACCCCAGGTCAGTGGGGCTCAGCCCCTGCACAAAGCTGGGTGTCTGCCCAAAGTGGGGCAGGGAAGGGCTAAAGCCTGCAGGGAGCCGTGTAAAGCACCAGGGAGGTAGAAGAGCTCTCCCGGTCCCTGCAGCCAGTGGTCTCTGTGCTTCAGCTGGATCTGCTGTGATGGCAACAACTATTAAATATGGTTCATGGAGCAGAGCTACTGTGCTGTTTGTTTCCCGCTACAAGGGGTTTGGGCCCTGGCTCCTTCTTTCCCTTAGGACCCCAAGAGGAGTTGGAGCTTCTCAGTGTTGGTCCAAGAGCCCTGGCTGCAATCCTGGGAGGCCAGAGATCCTATGATGATCCAAAGGGATTTCTGGCAGCTGTTGCTCCAGCCCTCACCTGCTGGGCTGTGGTGGGCACGGGGGCACGCTGGCTCACAGGCGTACATCATCGTAGTACTCCAGCAAGTCCAGCCCGTCGCGCTTGCTTTTGCGAGCTCTGCGCAGCTCCGACGATCGCTCCGGGGCCACCCGTGTTCTGAAGTGAGGCTGCTTGGGTTTGATGCCGTAATCTGCGGGCACAGCAGAGGCTGGGCTCAACTGCTCCCGGGGTTAGGGAAAACCCCCCACCTGGAGGAGTGAGTGCATGGAAAGGGGGTTCAGAGGGGCAAGGAGAGCACTGTACCATCCACCAGGCCAAAGTGCTTCTGTGGAACCTCCAGGGGAGCAGAGAAATCCTCAGGAACCGAGTAGCTGTCCCTACAGAGGAAAACCAGGGCCAGGAGTGAGCCAAGGTCCTACAGCACTTACCCAGGCTGGCACAAGAGCTCCCATGTGCTGTGTCTTCCACCCAGTCTGGCTAGCTCTCGAGGCCTGGTGCTGCAAGTGCCAGCCCATGTCAGGGGCCCTGGGGCACCTGCAGGTATCAGGGCAGGGAGGAGTAGGAGGAGGGAAGTGCCATCACCTCTGGTGCACAGGCTGTGGGAGGGCAGCCCCCAGCAGCAGGGCGAGCAGCAGCAGGCAGCGCAGCATGGTGCACACTGACCCGTTCCACTGGTTCCACAGCAGTGAGGTCACAGAGGAGCCACCCTGGTTGCCCAGGACACCTGCTGGGTGGGGCAGGGGATGTGGCCCCTCCCAGGTGCTGCTGCTGTCCCTTCCTACCTTGTCCCCTTCAGGTCCTGGGCTGCCTCTGCCTGGGCCCTGCCAGCTGCTGAGCCTTCGCTGTGCTGGTGCATGTCCATCTGTATAGCCACAGCTCCAGGGCTGTCCCTGTCCCTCAACACCTGCTTGTGCCTTCCTCTCAGACCCTCCAAAAGCAGACCCTTGCATCTTGTATCAGTACCACCCTGTCCCAGAAGCCAACACTTCAGCATCCTCCTCTGCTAAAAAACTGAGCAAAGGGAGCATAGTTCCTTGCTCATGGATTCTCCATGCTGCTGTTACCATGTTGCAGGGCCTTGCCAGCTGAGGCGGCAACACAGCCCCCTCACACTGGCAAAGTCCTGTGGTCCCCAAATGTGGTGGCCCATGAGGGACGTGTACGTGTGACTACATTTCCAATGCTGGGTGCTGAGGCAAGAAGGCTGTGACCCCTGCAGCCTGAGAATCCCTCAAGGATGGTTCAGATAGGAATGTTCCTGATACCCACTTGGGGCACACATTCTACCCAGACGGCTGCCTGTGGGGCAATCCAGTGCCACCAGCTGACTAACCCTTTGTCCTGGCCAAGGGAGCCTCCACAGAAGCTCACTGCAGTCTGGTGCCTCAACTGTCCCCCAGTTAGGAGACACAGGCCTCTCCTGGGCCCTTTATTAAACGTGGCACAGCAGTATTTGCTGAATTAATCGCTTCTCCTCTGCCCTTGGCCAAGCCCCCAAGCACTGGCTGGCAGCCATTCTACAAACCCTTTTAACACACATTAGGTGCTAGGAAAGCAGCCTGTACTCTCCAGCTCTAGCTACCCCCAGGGGAACCCCAGGACTCTGGGGACTGAGGCAGGCACTGGGAATTACAGAGGCTACAGTCATCAGCTGAGCAACATGTGGGGCCCTGACTGACACAGGCCAGAGGAAAAGGCTTCTAAGGAGCAGCGTATCCCAGGGTAGACAACTGCAAAAGCTGCTCTTTCTGACAGAGAGAGACCTGCTGGCAACCAGATACAGGGTAACAGATCCCATGCAAAGAGGGAGAGGCCCTTCAGCTCAGTTCTCTCCAGCCAGTTTATTGGACAGAGAAATCCGCTCCAAGCAGATGGGCCAGGCACGGCCAACACAAGCAGGTTGCAGGTCAACCTCAGCACCTTGACGTGAGACAATGCTCTCCAAAAAACCACTATGCTGCCTGGCTTTATTATAGCGCAGCTGTACAAAAGAAGAAAAATCAAGTGCTTCAAAAAAGAGGTTGCTCCATCACCATCACTGCAGCCACAGAATGGTTCAGAGAAATAGGTGGCCAGGGTCTTCCCATACATTTAGTGTCCATCATTCACACCTAGATCTGTTAAAAAAATCACATATAAACCCCTCCCCCCTCTGCAGAACAGGAGCTTCTCATTTATGATTTAACTGAAAATTAGACATTATCAACATCCCTCCCCCAGCCTGCTTGCCCTCCTTAGAAATGTCCAGCCATGATTTTAGCAGAGGATAATCATCTTCTCATCAGCCCCAGTTATAGAAATAGATTTTCTGCCAAGCAGGCAAGTAATCCATCAGTGGCCCTGAAACAAGAGAACAGAGGGATCACACATGTAGAAAGGCAAGAATTTAAAGCTGTGTGTCTGTGGGGTATATCCCCCACTTCTGATTATGATCCAAACAACCCCAAATCTCCACTTATACAATTCAGATGAACCCAAGAATAGAACAATTACTTTGGTCAAGATGTGAGGCAACACTGCAATGTGGCGCCAGAGATCAGAGCAGGACCAAGAGGGGTGTGAAACATGGTCAGCATGGCCATGGTGTGGGACATCAACCACTCCCTCAGAGCTGACATGTTCAAACTCCAATGGGAAAGGCAGTCTACAATGTGCAAGGGAAAAACCCACATGCAGAGAGTCAGGAGGACACTGCTGTGACAGGGAAGAGGGAAGATAACTCAGCAATAGTGAGCAGGTGCAAACACAGAAGCATCTGCTGCAGAGCGAAATTGCTTATGTTGCACAGGGCTTAATGCAGGCTCCAAAGCCTCTCTGAAATCACTAACTGGAGGAAACAGCTCCTGAGCTAGCCAGCTTTGTGACCTCCCCAAAGAAAGGGCAATCCCATGATGCCGGGCTGATGTAATGTCACATCACTGCCATGAATCACTCCACAAAAGGATTCACATCATCAGGGGAAGAGTGGGGGTAAATAAAATGCTGGCCTATAATAAAGGAATCCTCTGGTGAAGGACTAGAACACAGACCTGGTTTGGCCCTCTGATTTACAGTCAGTTTCTGCCTGGTTCAGTACTTCCAGGCACCCATTTAACCCCTCCTGTCCGCACTGAAGACTAGGGATCAAGGAAAAGAGCTCAGAACAGGGCTGCAAAGTGGGGCCCTGGTGCACCAGCTGAGGTGCAGAAAGGAAGCCCAGGAGAACAGGCCTAGGTGGCAGACACTGAGCTCTGCAGCCTCAGGGCACACAGAGGTTTACTACCATCCTCAAGCCAGGAAGCAATTAATCATTTCTTTCAGCATATAAAATTACTCAAGCATCAACACAGGGCGCTCTAGTGCTAACCTCTCTAGGGACTTCCCAATTCCTTCCCCGGACTGGAAACCAACTGACGAATGTTCCCAACAGCCCCCATTTTTCTTCATCAGACAGAAATGGGGATATAACAGTGGGACCCACTTACGTGTGATGAAGCCAACTCCAGGCACATAATCGGCCAACAAGCGCAGAAGGAGGAGGATCCTGCCCCTAGAAAGGGAGAGAGTATGAACAAATCCAGCTGGACATCTCCTGCCCCAGCTGTTGAACACACAAACAGCAATGGCAGCTGTTACACAAGGGCTCAGATTAACCTGGTCACAGGCACTCACACACCTTCATATCTACTCACCCAGTCCCCTGACACTCTTTCAGTTACAAGGGAAATTTTCAGCGAAAGCCCAGCAAGGGCGCCTTACTCTGAGTATCGGTCATAGAAAGGAGATCTCAGCAGGTAGTACAGCAGTAGGATGGTTCGTCGCCTCAGCTCTGCCCGTTCTCGCCTGTTCAGGTCTTTAAGATCACTCAGCAAGCTCAGACTGGAAGGAGGAGGGCAGAGAGCTAAGTCACAGCAACAGCAGCCAGCAGGGAAAAGAAAGCGGGTTTCTAAAGCCCTCCACTCTCAGCTCCACGTAGAACAGACCGCACCAGCTCAGACAGAGAGCACTGTAAGTGTTGCAGAAGATGTGTCAATCTCCAAGCTAAGGACCAGCCCCAGTGCGTATTTCTCTCAGTAGGGCCTGCCCAGGACTGGGGAATGGGGAAGTGCGATGCCCAGCCACCACCAACCAGGCACCAAGAAAGACTCTTCATCAGACTGACCTCGAGATGTCCACGACTGCTGAGAGGAGCCAGGGCTTCCATGATCTCTGGCCCCATACTCCTAAACTCAATACTAGGAACACAGTCAAGGAATGAAAAGATGAGAGATTCCTAACGAGAGGCACGCAGAGAAGCAATTCCCTGGGTACCCACAAAGTTCTGCCAAGTGCAGGTGAATACACCCTAAGGCAAGGCTGGGGGCCCCGGGGAAAAGGGCTGGAGGACTTGCACCCACAGCTCCAGAAGCTGAACCCAGCCACCAAAGTGTAAGAAAGGGAAGAGTCCCAAGGCCCATGCCCAAGCAGAGCCGCGCAGGGAAGAGAGCTGCAAGGCACTGCCCTGCACCCGGGCCGAGCCCGCAGCACCCTCTGCCGGCACCCGCGAGCGGCGGGAGCCCGCACGGAGAAAGGCAGGATACGGTGGAGCAGGGGGCGGGTAACGTAGAGGGATTCTGCGATGGTTTCTTGGAGACCCAGAGGAGTGGGAGGCTGATTCATCTCTTCCGCTCTTCGGCTCTGCGATTCCTCCCTCTGCTGGGGGGACCCCCAGTGCCGGGACTGCAGGGATGGGGCTGAAACAAGCAGGTCTGGTCACTAACACAAATAAAAGCTTTGTCCCAGCTGGAAACCACGTATCACATGACTGCCAGTTCACTCCACCTGGCCGTGGAGCCCCCCACCCCACCCCGGCCAGTGGGATGGGGAGAAGAATCAGAAAAAGGTAAAACTCCTGCACTGACACAGAACAGTTTAATAATTGAAATAAAATAAAATAACAAAACTAATAACAATAATGAAAAGGAAGATAAGAAAACCCAAGAAACGCAATTGACACACAATACAACTGCTTGCCATCCCCAGACTGATGCCCATCCCATTCCCAAACAGGGAATGGCCCCTCCCAGCCAACTCCCCCGGTTTATACACTAGGCAATGACATTCTATGGTATGGAAAATCCCTTTGGCCAGTTCAGGTCATCCGTCCTGACTATGTGCATCTTTTTGTGCATCTCCTCACCAGCAGAACCCAGGAAACTGAAGAGTCCTTGACTTAGAGTAACCACTACTTCTCAACAAGCTACAACATCAGTGTGCTATCAACATCATTCTCATACTAAATCCAAAACTTAGCATGGTACCAGTTACTAGGAAGAAAACGAACTCTATCCCAGACAAAAGCAGGACACCTTCCTATGATGTTTCCCTGCTTTCTGCACTATGAAGGTGTGAAACAGGAAAGCTCAAAGAGGTACTTGTAAGATCCGTGCTCCTCAAAGCATATCCATGATGAAAACTTGCCTCTGTTGCACGGCTCACAAGGAAAACACAATTTAAGTGCTAGCCCTGCAGCACATCTCTTGTTGCTTTGATACCGCCACCCACCCACAGCAGGCCCAGTGAGTGGCAAGATATGTCCCAATACAAGGTTCTACCCTTTACTGCTCACACCCATGTCATCCATGAAGGCACAGAGCAGGAACGGCTCAGGCTGAAAACAGGCTCGGTTACTTACTGCTCTGGAGAGAGCGCACAACACGGCTGGAACGCCTACCAACATAGGTCAGATCCTTCCCTGAGGAGTTGTCTTCCATGCCTGCAGAAGAAAACACCCACAGGGATCAGGCTTCAAAGCAACATGCTTCACACCCCAGAGCTGGCAGCACTCTCCCCTACATTGCCACCAAGAAGAGCAGACTGAAAGGCTGATTTAGTGCACACTGGACAATTCTGCAGGGCCTACCAGGAGGCAGAGGGTGAAAAGGTAAATCTGCCTGACATTGCCCAGGTCTAAGGCCTCTTCCCTCATCATCAGACCTTGGCACATGCAGCCTGACTCATGGTTCAGACAGAAATTCTCAGCTCAGCCTTCTCCATCCCCTCCTTCCAGATAGTAGGACAACCCTGCCACTAAGCTAACTTGTCCTCTGCAAAGGGTGGAAAGTTCAACACGGCTCAGCCTTGAGTACTGACACCTTATGGTTCCATGTGCTGCACAAGCCACTGCTCTGATGAGTAATTCTAGCAGGACAAGACATGTGGCTCAGCAAGGCACCAAGCCAATGATGACAACACCATGGGCTCACCTTGAGGGTGGAGAGGCTGTTGCTTCTCCCTGTTCAGTGGCATGATGGGAGGAGACATCTGGATGCCAGCTTTGTACCACAGCAGGAGCAGGAGACGAAGGATGGCTCTGTGAACAGACACGTGGAAGTCCTCAATACCAGACTACGGAGCTGGGTTCCTGTTGCACTGGAGAGATGGCTTCCACAGAAGAGGGAAACACTCAGGTCTCCTGAGAGCAACTGGCAAGGTAAGAGGTGTAAGTGCTCCCTTCTGTGGCACAGCATCCAGTACACCGTGGGGCTCCAAATTCCCCCAGCCTCAGGGACTGGCAGCTCAGTCCTGTGTGGGATTGTTTCTGGGGTACTATGGAGTGCCCTCCAGGTCCCCTTTCCGAGCGCACGCTGCCCCTTCCCCTCTGCCCACGGCACTTACTTAGCCAGCTGGATGAGGACAATGATGGTCCACCGGCCCATCTCCCCCCACACCCTGGCTGTCCCCATCTCTGCAAAGACCTCCACGCATTCTAGCACACTCAGCCAGGTCAGCAGCTTCTGCTGGGGCAGCGACTGCAAAACACAGAGGGGAGGAAGGGGACAGGATGCAGGCTCTGCTCGAGAGTTATAGAGGGCAGAAGCACAGCCCAGTCTGGTGGGACCCTCAGAAATAAGCATCAGATGGCCTTGGAAGTCACAGCCCCAGAAACAAAAAGCAGCATCTTCACTGCGGCTGGAGCCTACACACAAGCCCACTTATCTGCCTCCAAGCAGGAGCAGTCTGAGACATCACAGTACCACATGGGGTTACTACTCCAAAAACAGGGAGAACATCACATCTGTGACTTATATTGCCTCTATCCCAACTGACACAGCAGGATAGCCTCCTGGGTTGTGGCACTGTGCCTGAGCTCCACAGCAAAACGCTCCCCTCCTCCTCATCCCAGAGCTGAGACAGAAGACAACCTCCTCTCTGGTTAGAGCTGATGAGGGAGTGTGCTTGGAGTGGAGGGAAGGGGACGCAGAGTCCACAGGCACACCAGAGTGAAGGCCTGCTGAACACAGCATCAGTCTAGATTTCAGGCATGAACCCCAAGACAGTGGGTGCTCTTCCAATCTAGGTCTCTGCTCTCCACACAGGAACTTACTACTGCTGCCAACCACACGGTTTAATTCACTGAAAAGCATCGATAAAGACAATACAGCTGAAATTCTCTTCAACTTTAACCACCAGGGAAGCAAATCTTCTGCATTTCTGTTTGTTACACGCCTGATACTCCATTCAGGGAGCTGCCTACCCCCAAGCCACACGCTGCGCAGATTTATAACAGAAGAGCCTTGTCTGGAAAAAAACAACCTCTTCCCCATTCCCCAAAGGGTCTAACAATGCTGGGAGCTGGCCTCGGGCTCATGCAAGAGAGACATAGTAGCAAGTCGATTACATTTGTTTCACTCAATAGAATATGCAAAGGAAGAGTCTGACAGATGGAATCAGAGCTTCAGTGCTCCAGAGCCATTGCTATGTAAACAGCAATGGTTAATTCATCAACACCTCTACCTAGCTCAAGTTCTGGGCTTCTCAAAAAAGCCTGTGGAGCTTCTGGTGAAAGTCAGGGCCTGATTTCTGTGGTCCAGGGAGTGCTCCGGCCACACCTCTGAGGCAGGACCTACGGGGCAGGGCTGCTGTTTTACTTGCATTCGGAGGTTGCCTCTGATTTCTCCATACTTGACCATAAAGAGAGGCCACAGCAAAGACCTGTCAAGTTTCTACAGACACTCTCTAAAAGCTCCTGCAAGGAGGAAAGCATGTGTCCCAAATCCTCCTCCCACACACTCCAGCCTTACCACTGGCAGGCTTTGCTGCAGGTCCTTTCGGAGGATCCAGTCGTTTAACAGCACTAGGAGGTTGGACGCAGAGTACACTAGAAAAGGAGAGAACACCGCAGAATGGATGCACAGAAAGCAAGCCAAACTGGCCCTGCTGCCTCTGTCCCCGATAGGGGACGAGGGAAGGAGGACAGCAAGACATGCAGACTCTTCCCAGGAGCTGCCCGAGAATGCAGCCGGTCATGGACAAAAGCAGGGCCCGGGGAGTGGACCCGCATGCACCCGGGCAATGGCACCGCACCGGCCCCAGCCCCGCTGCCCACATACCCAGCTCTGACAGCGCGTGCGAGTCCGAGAAGCGACCTGCGAAGGGAAGAGAGCGGCTACAGCGAGCGCCGGGGGCCGGGGGAGCCCTCGCTCCCCGCTGGGCCCCGGTGCCCGCATCCCCCCGGCCCAGACCCCGGCCGGAGGGACGAGGGTCCGCCCGCCTCCCCGCTCCCGCACCTGGCAGCAGGTAGGAGAGCCCCCGCACGGTGCCCTCCAGCTGGGCCGTGGCGGCCGGGTGCCGCCTCACGTACTCCTGGTAGCGCTGGCACAGCAGGCGCAGCCGCCACATCGGGCCAGCTCCGCGGGCACGGGCCGGGGCTGCCGNGGCAGCCGGGCAGGTAAGGGCGAGCTGGGGGTGTCCCGAATGGGGACGCAGTTGCCGCCGGGTGAGGAGCCGGGGCGCGGTCAGTTTTGGGGAGCCCCCCGAAGGAGTCGTTCCTCGAGCGTTGCGGCGGGCCGGGGTCTGCCCACGCGTGGGTCTGGCGCTCCGCGGGCTGCTGGGGGCGGTGTGCGGGGTACCGGCCGCCCGTCGGGGGCTGCTCGGGGGAGCTGCCGGGGCTAACTGCGGCACCGGTAAAAAGTTCCCGGTGGTGCTGGGGAACGAGAGAGGGCGCCGGGAGGGGTACTTGTACCTTCGTCACCCACTGGGGAGTCGCGTGTAGCACCCCGCGTCCCTGCCGGGAGGGCCGGTGCCCCCGGGGTGGCTCCTATAGGCACCCAGGTCGCTGCTTGCCCGGCAGTGGGAAGCCTCGCTCTGCACCTGGCGAGGGCTCTGCGTGGGGAAGGGTGAGGTGTGACCGAGCGGGCAGGGACAGCCCCGCTCCGCTCGGGGCTGAACGGCCCGTGCGCACTTGCTGGGTGCGGAGCAGGGGAGGTCGCTGGGAAAGGTCGGGGGGCCTTGGGGACGGGGGCTTTTATCCTCGCGTCCGTGCGTGACAGTGTCTGTCCTCGCCGGGGGACCGGAGCGGGGAGCAGAGGGGCGGTGGTCGGGCCGTGCAGTGGGGGCTCTCCCGGAGCCCACGCAGGACCCGCACGGCCCCCGCTGCGCTCCGTGTTTGCTGCACTAGCACGGGTGTCCCCGTTCGCAGGCGGGAGGAGGCGCGGGGCCCGCCTAGCTGCAGCCTGTTGCAGAAGTGGCTCCAGCCTGTGCCCGGTCCCGCGGCCTCCCTCCCTCCGTGCCGTGCCCTGCCCCGGCTCTGCCTCCCGCTCAGCCTCGGCTGCCGGCCAGCGTCCCTGCCCGCAGCCGGGCCTGGCCCCGCACGCTGCCCGGGGCAAAGATCGGCCGTGCCCGTGGGCCAGGAGGCGCTTCGTGGCCTCTTCGGGTGCGCACAGAGCCGGGCCGAGCCGCCCCTCCTTCCTCCTGTCCGGTTACCTCCGCACAATGGGCACAGTGTGTGCCTGCGGCTTCCTCGGCGGGAATTACAGTTGCATGGGCAGGCACTTTATCCTTCCTGATCTCTCCTCTTCCCCCGAGGGTTTGTTTTCCAGCAGGCTGAGTTCAAAAAGGGCACGAGATACCGCTGGCAAGCAGTCTGGCGCTAAACAAACCTTTTTAGCCAGAATCACATGGATTAGACCCAGCTTTCCATTCACATGCAGCGCTACCTGCGAGCTTCTCTGAATTTCACGATGGCTGGGCTGCTAGTCTAAGTGCGAAGGCAGGTGAGATAGCAGCCGAAGCCCATGACAGAGGTCTCCAGCACATTTTACTGGGTAGGTGTGTGCTGCTGGTGACTCTAGGGGCATATCCAGTGCAGACTGCCAGAGCTGCTCTCCTTCAAGGAGAAGCTCTAGCTCTGCCAGACAGCAATCTGAGAGCTGGCTGCCTAGGAGACTGCCAAAGACACCTTGTCTTCAGCCAGAGGTGAAGCTTGATGCACAAAGTCCTTGGGCTACTCTGAACAGCACAGCTAGATTCTGTCCCTGAGTAAGGAGCATTTTGGCAGATGCTTTATCTTCACCCCTTTCCCCCAAATTGTGTCCCACCCACTGTCATGTCCCCTTTTGCTCATCTCCTGCCTGCAGTAAGTGAGTTTGGAGGACAGTTTGAATAGCATCACGCTGCCTTTTTATGGCAAATATGCTGCAAGGGAGCACTGTAGGATGGGCAGCTTCTCAGAGCAGCAGCAAGTCCATGAGACTGGGCAAGACTTAAATTCCCTTGGCTTATGGTGCCCATGGTGTGTGTGGTTGCAGGATAGGAGGTGAAAGGCTGGCTTGAGGGACTAGTTTCTCTCTTGACTGTGCCCAAAATGATCTTGGAGCAGCTCTTTCCTTAGCGCTTACTGTCAGTCTGGGTGCTGAGGGCTTGTGCTTACTGGAAATCCACTGGCTGTAACCGAGGCCAAATAGTTCCAATGCTCTGATGATGAGGGGTGCAGGCTCAGCACTAACGGTAGGAAAAGAAGCAAACCAAAAAAAAGCAAACGTTCTGCCAGCCCATCTGTGGGTACAGAGCTGAAGTCTAGCTTGCTTGGCTGCCAGTGTCTCATTCTTTGCTCAGATCCCTGAGACCATTCCATTTCTGGGAATCCTGACTCCGGGTGCAGCACTGCCATGGGTATAAGGCAGCTCATCCTCAGTAAGCCTCAAAACACATCTTTCAGAGTCCTGGGGTAAGTGAGGATGTTTTTGTATAGTACCTGCCAGGGTTGGAGCTGGGGAGCAGGATGTGGGAGAATAGACTCAGTATATTGATGCTTGGCTGTGTCTTGGGAGATGGGTAGTTGGGGTGGGAAGTGGATATTCTCCCCAGCCTTGTCTTCCTGCTGACCTTCCACTGCTAGAAGGGAAGTAGCCTAGCAGTATGAGGTCAGGGATGTGGATCTTTTTGGCTGTGGTTGAAAGCGAGCAGTTGTGATGAAGAATGAGATGGCCTTTCTGGCCCTGTCTCTTTAGGGCATTCCTTCCTGCCCTTCTCAGCTCTCACACCATGGTCTGGCTGTGTATTTTCTTTGCTTCTAGGTGAGCTCAGCCAATACTTTAGGATATCTAGGGATAAATTACGACTTGCTCCAAATAACCTGTAGATGGAGGCATGTCCAGGGAGTATTTTAGTCCCTGTTACGTGAACCCTGCCTAGAATGGAAGGCCTCATTCACTCATGATATCCCCCTGGAGGCCAACACCTTTCAGGAGAGCTCCAAATCTCTATCCAAATGAGGAGACAAGGGCAATAAAGCCCTTGCTCTGAGCATGGTAATGCTGGTGGTGGCAGCTTGTACTTCTGATCTTGGACAGCCCTCCTGGGGTCTGGAAAGGCAACAGCTGGCAGGGGAAGCTGGTGTTGTAGTACCTAAGTTCCTGAAGTGTTGCTGACAGGTCGGTTACTTGAAGCAGTAGTCTGAGGGGAAGGGAAACCCAGGTCAAACAAGCTTAAGGGGCCCTTTAATGTGTGTTTTGACTTGGAGGCATTTTGTTGCCATTCTCTGTCAGGGTGCCCCTGCCCTTCCCAGCTTAGCTCAGACTTGGCATCTCTGGAGAAAGACTCTTTTTGGCTTCCCAGGAGGAACAACATGTCTGGCAATGTGTGCAGAACCCTGCTGCGAGATACTGACTGCCTCCTGCCTCCAGATGCCTTTTCCAGAAAGCCATTTAGAGCCGCAGATTGTTACTTGGATAACTCCCTTCCCTGATTCATTAGCAATGTGCAGTCTCTCCTGTAATACTCAAATCTGCCTGTGCTGAAAGGGAGAGGCCATGTCTTTTAATAACCATGTGATGCAGTTGGAAAAAACTTTTGGACACGTAGTCCTCTGGTGGCCTGAGTTGATGGAAACACTCCAAGGGAGAGATACAGCTGGGCTCTGAGGGAGAGGGCACTGCAACTGCTTTTAGGTGTGTGAGGGGTAACTGCTTATGGTTTCTGATCTTCCTTTCCCCCAGTGTCACCCTAAACTTCCCTAACCCCACCTAGAAGAAGGCAGCAGACCTGGAGATCAGTCCCACCACGCTGCAGATCTTGCAGGTCCTGTGTGGTGCTGTGTAAACAACTGCCGGTGGCTGGGTTGCAGCTGTATGATGTGGGCTCCATCCCGGAGATGAGGCTCCAGCCACGTGCGAATGGGAACTCTGTGTCCCAGTGCTGCTGTGGTGGATCCCAGTGGACAGTGCTGCTGTATATGACGGACACATATCTGGGTCTCCACACTCAGTATTGGCTCTGCTGAAGGGGCCTTTGCTTTTCAAGCTCTTTGCTATTGAAAGTACTCAGTGTTGTTGCCAGCAGCTTCTGCTTCCTAGCCCAGGTGGGGGGACTTGGCTCTTACCTGCTGAACTGTTCCCTGGACAATGGAAAGCTCCGGTAGCACCAGGGCGAGGGTTGTGGGGTATATATCAGGAGGGTTTGGCACCCTGGTTCATATCCTGCTCCTACTGCTCCAGAAGTATCCATCTTTGAGTTTCCTCTCTGAGACCCCTTTCGTCTGAGGCAGGAGCTGATCAGGACAAGCAGGGTGGGGATGATGGAGGATACATCTGTCTGTTTACTGACATGTGCCCTAGGGTCCATACACGTCCTCTCTCACTGGCTGCCACCTTGTAGCCAGAATCTGAGGGAGACTCACAAAGCAGAACTTTGGTTGGGCCTTGTTGCTGAAGGAGGGTTTTGTTGAGCAGTGCAGTGCTGTACTTCACTCTTAGAATTGCTGGATTTCACTGTTCAGGTAGCAGCTGTTGTTACTATTTTTTATTTCCAGCCCTTGTTGGGATTGATGTCGCCTCCCTTCTGTCATATTGTGCTGTGCCAGGCTGGCCTGGGGTTTGCTGTGGCTAGAGGGTGCAGGAATACAGCACACTGCACACTTATTTCTCTGTTTGGGCCTTTAAAACATGTGGGATAGACCAGACACATACTTTTAGTAGGTTTTTACCCACTTTTAAGGTCCTGCTCCTGCTGCATCTTGGAGCAATGATGTGTGGATAGAGGGTCTTTAAAACAAAATTCCCAATTCTTCTCTGATTCCTTAGCCACAGCATATTTGTATGTCTGTGCTTCTGTTTTGGGCTTTCTCCTGATGAGGAGATAATAAACCTTCTAGCTTCCTGGCTGAAGGGTTTATCCATTTCATCCTGCGGTTGTGGAATGTGCGTGCCCAGCTCTGTGGGAGTTGGAGGAAAGGGGTGCACTGACAAGATCCCAGCAGAGGAAGAGCATTTCCTCTGGGGAGGAGTAACGTGTGCAGACTGCTGTGCTCTCTTCAGCACAAATTGTGTGCGTGGTGTTTTTTGCCTGCTTTCTCTTTCCTCTGCCTTTACTCCTATCTCCCTGTATGCATCTGTTTGGACAGACTCTCTTAACTGCCATTATGGGGCTGCCCAGGGCATGTCACGGGGGCTCAGGTTACTGGACACGATAGTTAATCCCTTTATTGCCTCACAAGTTAGACACTTGCTGCTGCTATCATGTTTGGGAGGGGGCCAGAGAA
This sequence comes from Falcunculus frontatus, assembly GCA_013398115.1. Classification (NCBI taxonomy): domain Eukaryota; kingdom Metazoa; phylum Chordata; class Aves; order Passeriformes; genus Falcunculus; species Falcunculus frontatus. The sequence goes on along the minus strand of VZRV01008896.1, from coordinate 2,725,120 downwards.
CTTGCATCCCTCCCCCAGCTCCTCATCCTGCTGGAGGATTGGTGTGAGGACTCACGTGTGTTGCGATGGAACATGGTGGCTGTGGCTTTGCCAGCAGTTCTGGGGACACGTGTATAGCCCTCCTTGCGTGGGTGGGGAATGTGCCAAGGACAGTGCAGTGATCTGGGACTGGGAACATGCAGCATGCAGGTAGTTATTGTCCCCTAGGCTGTCTGGGTAGCCTTGCTGACACCGAGCCATGCTTTGTGACAGGCCGGAGCACAGGGACAGGACCAAGGTGTTGGGTGCTCTTATCTATGACTCTTGGATGTGCGGGGACCTGTCCTCAGAGCTCTCTTATGCAGTAGCTCTTCATGTGACTGTCTTTTGGGTTTCAGGTGACAGCAAGCTCCAAAACTCTCAAGTACAGCTGAGATGTCTTATCTGCCCTTCAAGCTGAGAATCCTTGGTTAGAGGGGGTCCTCACAGGCACCACCAGGCCGTGCCAACTTCTCCAGCTGTTCTTAGCTACTCCTGCAACATTGGCAGCCTTCAAAGGTTAGTTATCATGTGTGTTAAGTAGATGGTTTACATGTGGTTGCTCCCTTGCTGTTTTAGTGCTTCTAAATCAGTAAACAGGGGATAATTGCATGGCAGAAGGGCTTGGATCTGTGGGTATTTGGGACCTGTGGGAGGTTCTGGAGACAGCACTGGCACTTGTCAGCCCCCATAGCCCAGTTCTCAGGAGGGAAGGACCAGATTCTCCACATGAATCCTTTAAATAAAGTGTGATCCCATCTCTGTGGCTGTTCACCAGAGTGTGCATGTCTGGGACCTTCTCCCCAAACACTACTATGGTCTATTGCTTAATTCTTGTGTAGTGGGCAGTAGGTCACTGGTACCTGGACTGAGGAGCTGGAACAAGCTCTCTGGGCCAGGGAAAATGGGAAGACCCCCATGTGAAGGCTGGGAGGTTGTGCTGGCGTTGTTCTGTCCTAGCAGCGTCTTTTCCCTCCGTCCTTTACATCAAGTGTTTCTTTGGGGCCACTGTTCTCAGTGGCCACCTCTCTCTCCCTGCCCCTCATTAGTGTAGGGCTTGGCATGCCAGCAGGAGGGAGCCTCAGCATGTCTACGCCTTGATCGGATTTGTCAAGGCTCCTTCCCTTTTCTTCCTGTTCATTGAGGTCTGAAACAAAGCAAACAGAGGAGAGGAATTCCAAAGAATAGGAGTGAGGGAAGAGAGGAACGCTGGAGTGACAGGCTGCCCCTGCACACACGCACGGGCCCCCGCCTTGGTCTGGTGGGGCAGAGCTGGTGGCAGAACATTTCAGGAGGTGAGGCCATTCCTTGGCACTCCTGTTCCCAGCTCTGACACCAGCTGCCTTTCTCCCTGTGCTGTGCTGTGGGGCTCCTATCCTCACTGCTCAGGTAGCTTCTGGAGCCTCGGGCTTGCTGCCTACTCTGCACGGGCATGTGCACCTGAGCACAGCTTGAGGGAAGCAGGGCATTATTTGAACTGCTTTGTTTGTCATGGGCTGTGGTAAAAGGTTTCCCTATGTACCTGTGTCAGGAAATCTTCCCCTGCCAGGCAGATCCAAAGGAGACCGGCATGGAGCTGAACGTCCTGCCTGGGTGCCAAGGCAGCGAGGCACCGGCCCCTCCCCACCTTGGAGCCAGATAAGTGCTGGAACAAGGCCCTTTTGTGCAGACAGGTGTGTGAAGTGGAGATAAACTTGCTCTGGCACTCATACTGTTTCCCAGGAGGCAGGAGATGCGGGAGGGGAGTCATGGCCAGCCAGACAAAGCTGCCACAGGTAAAGCTTTGTCCAGTCTGATAGATCTCCTTGCTCCCTCCTGTGTCATCCCCAGGCCATCATGCAGTTTTGCCCTTCACCCTGCCCTTGACACTCCCATAGATTGGATCAGGGAAGGCAATAGGATGCTCAACAGCCCCAGTACAAAGCACTTGAGGTGAAATACATCCCTGCTAGTAACACCCCCTCCTTGCATTTAAGCCACAAGGAACAGCCTATAAGCCACAGCCTCTTCTTTCCTTTCCTTCTTCCTCCTTGTTCTCTACCTTCTGGCAATCTTTGCACTCCATGGTTTAATTAAAGAGCAGAGCAAAGTACTTGGACTCCAAAATGTGCAGATTAAGGGGTTACTAATCCTCTTCCTCAATGGGTGCTCACATCCTGTCCAGCCTGTTATCAAGCTTCTGTTCCCTGAGTGGAAACTTGGCCAAACTTGAGACCTCTACCTCTCTTCCTGCTTGCTGTGCTGAGGAGGAAAGGCGAGGGGTGACAGGAGAGCTGTGGGGGAGAAGCAAAGTGAGCTGTGGGCTTACAGAATTCTCGAGGTGGGTTTGTAGTCAGCACTGGCTGTCTTTGCTTTTTTGTGTCCTGTCTGGTTTTGGTGCTCCAGGAGCAATAAAGCAGGAGTTTTGTGTTTTTATTTTTGGGTTTTTTGAGTGCTGTCTTCCTATTCTGACAAAATAACCTTTCTGTCAGAGGAAGCAACTGCTTCCCTGTGTGGGTGTGCATCTGTGTTTATATGCTGGGTGATTTGGTTCAGGTCTGTGCATTCCCTGTGCATACACCCCCCTCTTGATTTCCCAAGAGTCTCTTCTGTGCTCCTATTCCCAGTGTATGCCCAAGTGAGCCGTGCTGCAGGACTGCTGAAAGAGCAGGGCTCCCTCACAAGAGTGGGAGGCTGGTGCCTGGCAGTGCTGCATGAGGCTGGTTGTATTCTCATCTGGGGAGGCCGAGATCCCTTTATAGGACATACAATGTCAATGAGAAGGGGAAGGTGGAGTATTTGTGGATCCAGATGGAGGCACCAGCAGGGAAGAGGGAGCAGTGAGGATGAGTGTGGTGGGAAGGGTAAGACTCTTCCTGGAAGCATCCTGGAAGGCCTGATCACAGGATGGTCTGCGCTCTTATGCCTCTGTCCCACTCCTGGTGCAGGCTGGGCACTGCACAGAGGTTGCTGTGGATTGCAGAAGACATGAGCTTTTGTCCTCAGCCACTCATCTGCTGCTTGGTTGAGATATGCTGTTTCTTCCCTGCCTTTGTCCTTTGGTGTGCAAGTTCAAGGTTTAGCTCAGCAGTGTGAGAAGCCCCAGGGACAGGAACACGAGGAGCAGCAGGAGGGGAGGAGGGCTGGGAATGGTTAGTAACGGGTTTGGATGTTGGGAGTATTCTCCTTTCCACTGCCTGGCTTTGGGAACTGCCTCCCCTCTGGGACCCACTTCCCCTCCTTTTCTTGCCCCCATCAGTCACTACCTCATTTCCAGTTTGCAAGATGCCCTATGCTTTTTTTTCAGGTAAGTTTTGTGTCTTAGCCTGGACAGCAGTTTTTCCTCCACAGTGTTGCCAGAGCCTCTTGGCAATGTGCGAGCTTCTCTGTAGCTCAGAATCACTTCTGGCCTTACAAAATGCCCAGGGCACTCTGAGTGGATGGCACTATTGCTGCTTGGGTTTTTAGAGCCTGCCCTGAGCCATTCTGGTTTGCTATTTATAGTGCAGTTGTTCCATTCCTGTGTGGACGAGCTCTGCTTTCAGCCTCGCTTGGGCACTGAGGGCATTGGTGCCAGGAATAGCTCTGGACAGGGAAGATATAGGAGTGGCTGCTTGAGCACAGCTCCCAGTTTGGGCTAGTCCCTTGTGGAAGAGGTACCAGGCTGCATCCATGAGCTGAGCTGCTTTTCATGCAGAGGAAGTGAAGGCATTGCCTTTCTTTGTCGGTCGGTGCCTTGTGTGTGCCTGGCTGCTGGACTAGAGTTTGGCATTGTGAGAGATGGGATTTGGAAGACTGGCTCCAGTGATTGATACTAGCAGGACTAGTGAGGGACCATGGTGTCATGAGCCAATGGCATGAAGCTGTATCAGCAGAGGATTAGGTTGGTTATTAGGAAAAACCCAGAGGGTGGTTGGGCACTGGAACAGGCTCCCCAGGAAAGTGGTTACAGCACCAAGCCTGACAGAGTTTAAGAAGCTTATGGGCAATGCTCTCAGGCACATGGTGTGATTTTTGAGGTTGTCCTGTGCTGAGCTGGGAGTTGGCCTTGATGATCCTTGTGGGTCCCTTCCAACTCAGGATATTCTATGATTCTGTGCTGGGCAGTTGGCATGGGAAGCCCTGCTCCTAGTGATGCCTTGGGTTTTAGCATCACTAGCATGTCCTCCAAGCAGTGACAGTGACCTTGTGTATCCTGAACTGCTGCCCACTGGGGCGGGTGGATCCCTTGTGATGGGGTACCTGCCATTCCTCACACAGGGCCCTGCTCTCCTACCCCCAGGGAGCGTTTGCTAACCCCGAGGGAGCTCGAGCTAAGGCCTGAAAAGAGCCTGCAGCACAAAAAAAATCAACACCCCCCTCAGCACTGCTGCTTGGGCAGAGCTGCTCCAGCCTTTTGGCTCATGATGCTCTCAGCTTGTCTGGAGACCAGAGCTGGACAAATAATTAATTGCTTGATTTAGTGCCCAAAATGAAAAGCTGGAGGGAAAAAAACTCAACACAGACAAATATGAGAGATGCTTTATCTTTTCTTTTAAATATAATGCAGCTCAATTACAAACAAAACAATGCAAAATGAGACTTTTTTGCTTGGAAAACAAAGCATTTTGTTCTTGTCCAAAACTTGTAGTGAAGGAGCAAATAGCTCTGAGCTGTCTGGAAACTGCAGTTTTCAATCAATAACTATTCAGCCAAAAGCACTTACCCAGTTCTGCTGGTAACAATGCACAGCAGGCACCTGACAGCCTGGCTCACAGCCATGCTCCTGGCACCTCCCCAGAGGTGGATGGTGTCGTACCTCTTGTGAGCTTTTCCAGGTAGAGTGCCAATCTGGTGTTGTTGGAGTCCCTTTCTCTCCTTTTTTGCTGTAATTAACCTAATTAATTTTGCCTGAGGTTATGCAGACTCGACAAGCATGTGTAGGGGTAGGTTTGGCCTGTTGTGCTGGGATATGGTCTCCCTTGTCCCACCAGGGAGCACCTCCTGGTGCAGGATGTTCAAGAGCATTTCAGGGGAGCAGGGGAATTTGGGACATGGGGTTAGTCCCTACCCATGGGCACTGCTAGTTGGAAACTTGGGGTGCCAGTGCTGCACAGGATGAAATTCCCACCCCTTGTTGTATCGGCATGATGCCTGCTGGGTGTTCCAGCTGTGCTGATGGCAGAGCTGGAACCGGTGGAGTCCTTGCTGCAGGCTGACTTGGATAAAAGCTGGAGTTCCCGGCTGCTGACCCTGCTCAGCTCTGACCCCAGGAACTGCTGCAAGCCCACAGCAGTGAAAGTGTCAGGAAATGGCAGGGGTGAACAGGTATTGATGCCCATAGCACATCCGGAGACCAGGACATGGTGAACCTAATGGATTCAGAGCTGGCCATTAGCTGCAGCACAGACATCAGCAAAAATGCAGATAGCAGAAACCTAATCCCATCAGAGAGGAAGGGAGCTGGAGATCAGCTCCAATGCTGCTCCTGTTTCAAGAGGCAGTTGGGATCCTCCTGCACAGTGCCCAGGCCTGGTCCCTCCTGTGCCAAGCCGTGCTGGCCAGGGAGGCATGTGGATGAGATTTGGTCCAGGACTCTGTAGCCTCCGTGTCTGTCCTCAGTTAGGCTTTTGCTTCACCAGGCCCAGAAAAAGGCCAGTCTGTGTTGAAACTTCACCTGCTGAATATTTTCTTAGCATCAAACGACTTGTAGTCCAGGGAGGTAAAGCTGGAAGCAGTGTGTTAAACACTTCCCTCCTCTGTGAGTTTCTTGGGGGTCTCAGCAGCACACTGTCAAGGTCTCATGGCAGGAGGAGGCACTGGGGGGCCTCCAACCAGGTGCCAGGTTGGAGCAGCACTGGTTACCCCACCAGGCTGTGCAGGAAATGGGCTCAAGTGGAAAACCCATGACCACCACGGACATGCAGGGTGCTCCCTCACCTTGAGCCTGGCACTGTGGTCACAGGGCTAGCTGAATGCTGGGGGAAGGTGGACTGCTCCAGAGCCATGTCCAGCTGAAGGGTTGGACAGCCTTTGGGTGAGGGGCTTCCTGCTGGCAGGGAATAGTCTGGCCCTGAGAGGTGATCTTTAGTTCTAGCCCAGAGTGTGATCCAGCTGGTAGTGTTGGCATGTCTGGGTGGGTGTTCTGGTGTGTCCAATGTGCTGCAGCTCGACACACACAAGCCTTCAGGGTCTATCCTGCTCTTTTTCTACTGCAGTGAGACACAAATGCAGCACATGCAGAGGAGTGCAAACCAGCACTCTGGAACCTTCCAGCTTCTTCTTGGGCTTAAGAGGAGTGAGAGCACTTGGGGACTGTGTCGCTATCTGGGTGGGGCGCCCTTCACTTCGCCTGAGAGTTGTGGCAAAATGCAGCTGCCCAGCTTGTAACCACTGCGGAACGTCTGGTAGGCTTAAGCCTCCTACGCCACACTTGCAGGCTCTGGTCTGGCACTGGCCTCCCCACGTGTGCCCTGCATGCCCTCCATGGCTGGGGCTCTGCTGGGCAGCTGAACCCAGTGCCTGGTTGTAGGCAGGAAGACTGACTCTGCAAAAGCAGACTATGTCTAGCAGGGCCTTGTGATCGGAGTCCCTGCCAAGAGGAGCTGCTCCCCTGATACATTCCTGGGTTTCAGACATGGAGAGGTAAGCAGCAAGGCATTCCTGTGTTAGACCCAGCCTGAGCTTGCTGGTTTTCTCTGGAAACAAGGAAACGGTCTGGTGACACGAGTCCCTCCTTCAGCCAAGCTTGGAGCTTCAACTTCAGAGACTTTTAGCTCCTCTTCCCCAAGTGCTATGGTGCTGCCAGAGAAGGAGAAGATGGCTTTTCAGTGTGACCTCTGCAGAATAAAAAACTGAACTCAGAGTGGCAGAATTGTGTGTGTAGTAATCTCAGGCCTGAGGAGAGCTTGATGTTTGAGAATGAGCTGTAACTGAGGCACAGCTGCCTGTTGTCCCAGGAGGATCCTTACCAGGGTTTTCTCAGCAGCTTGGTGGTGTCTGGGGGCAGTGGGGAGACAAGGATGCTTCCTTCTTTTACAGCATGTGTTGGTATCCAACTCTGTGGGTGCTGCTGGATCCCACCTCTAGAAGATGGTGGCTGTTTGGCACTGTTTGCTCTTTCCAGGGAAATACAAAGGTGAAACTCTCACTTAAGGTTTGCTTATCATAAGACTGGGGAGGGAGGGACAGCATGGTAATCCGGAGCATGGGGTTTTAATCCTGCTCTCCTGGCCAAATTCCATTCCGCCTCTGTAAATTCCTGCAGCTATCCTGCTCTGCACTGCCTGTGTGGTATCTGCCGGCTGGCACAGCCCCCCTCAAGTGGCAACATTTCAGGCATGGGGAGCAGGACAGGGAGGTGACCCTGAGGCATAAGGCACTTTGTCAGATGGGTGCTGCAGTACACACTTTAAAGGTGATCTGCTGAATGAGGAACCAGCCTGTCCCCTCCCATCTCTTTGTAAGAGCGAAAGTGATTGTCCCCAGTTGCCTCTCTTCAAAGTGTGGTGCCTTTTCCGAGTTGCCAGTCTGGCTGTGCAGCTCTTGTCACAGCTTTTGGGCCCTTTCTCACCTTCTGCAAACCTGGGAAGTTGTTGTGTTGGGCTTCTACTGAGGCAGTCTAAGCAGGTCAGCTAAAGTCACTGTTCCAAAAATGCGACCTTGGAGAATTTGCAGTTTCTGTCACCTACAGCTAGGTAAGACAACAGGCACCATAGCTCCGTGAAATCACTCCTCTCCTGGCTGCCCTGCAGCTCTTTACTGGGAACAGCCAGGCCACCTCTTCACTTGTAATGCCTGGGGGGGAGGCAGTAGAGGGGGCAGCAAGCCTGAGGCTGTCCCTGTGCCCCTTCAGGCCTCTGGCTTGGGCCCCACAGACAGTGTAGTTGTGCCTCAGCATCCCTCTGCAGGCGCACATTAGCTCTAGAAGAGACAACAGGCTAAGACACCCACCCTGCCATGGGCCTTGCTGCCAACTGTGATGTTGTGGGAAAACAGAGCTGCTCCCTTCTGTGCTTGCAGGGCTGGAGGAAACATGGTAATGTGATGGCAAAATTTCCACTGCCAGGTCTCCCTAAACATTAACTGCTCACCTGACTATTACTGAGCCGTAGAGAACGAAGGCCATTCAGGCTGAGCAATGGGGCCTACAAAAAAAAGGGGATTTCCTGCAAAAAGAGTGGAGTTTGGAGGAGTGGAGTGCCAGCACATGGGCAGCTTTCAGGGGGAGCCTGGGGCAAGCAAAGTAGCTGCACTTTCCCAGGAATGAAGGTTGCTTGTGCATGGAAGGGTGGCCGGCAGGCAGCCAGCTTTGGGCTCCTGCCCACGCCTCAGAGGTTGGTGTGAGCATGCACTGGTGTTTGTGCAGCTGCCCAGCTCTGCTGGCATGACATTCTCTGTCCCCTGGCCATTGCCCTGCTGTCACTGGAGGCAGGATGTCCCAGGCATGAGACAAGACCTGGGTCCCGCCTGCCCCTTCCCTGGTATCTGCTGTCAGCTTCTTCCAGCGAGAGAGGGGACACGGGTGCCTTTTTCTGTCCCAGTGGCTGTGTCCCCTGATCCCTGCTGAAGCAGGAGCTGCTTGCTCCTGGGAAGAATGTGGGGGAGGGAGGATAACCTGCTGTGAACAGCACTTCTGCCCCGCACCCGCGCTGGGGTTGGAAGCCAGCAGTATTGGGAAACCTCTCGTCTTACTGCTGGCTGCGCTTGTCTGGTGAGCAAGGAGACTGAGGAGGGAGGGCGGAGAGGCCCAGGGCCATTACTGCAGGGCTGGGTAGAGCCGGGAGGCTTTCGTGCTGTGCCATGGCTGCTGGTATCCACTGTGCCCCTTGCCCAGGAGCTGCTTCCAGCCTTGCCCTCTGCTTGCTGTGCCTCTAATGTTTCACAGAAGAGGAGAGGCTGTGTAGCTGCCTTCTGGCTTGTCATCTTCCCTCCACCCCCATGAACATCCTAAAAATGCCCCTGCTGTGCCTGTGCTCCCCAGCAGTTTACCTGTTCCTGCCCTGGCTGGAGAGGGCCTGTCCGAGTCTCAATGCACTCAGTCTGGTGCTGGGAGCAAAAAAGGTACGGGGGCCAGGAAAAGCGTGCGGAGAGGCTGTGGAGGTCCGCTGGCGCAGGAGGAGGTTTCCTCTCCTGGAGCACTGCTGCTGGCGGCGGCTGCGGGAGGTCTGGACTGCTCCCAAAGCATGGGTAAGCCCTGCGTGGCCATGCCTCAGCTGGAGCATATGATGGATACCTCGGGGCAGGGGCAGGACGGTTCCGGGAGCTGAGCATGTGCCCCGGGGCGGCTGGGGGAGCACAGGGAAGGGCTCCTGCCCTGGGAAGCCGCTGGCTCGGAAGAGCAGCAGGACAGCCCGGGCATTCCCTCTCTCTACCGGGGCAGGGCTGGGCAGAAGGGCGCTGCTGAGGAGCCGCTGCCTGTTGTACCGGGGCTGTGCGAGGGCAAGCAGGAGTTGCCCGAGCGAGAGGTAAGTGTGCTTCCCAGGGCAGCGATCGGGCTGCTGCTGTGGCTGCGCGAGCAGGCCGGGGCCCGCCGCGCCTCGCCCGGGGCTCTGGGGCGGGGGCAATTCACATTGCATCGGGAGTGCTGTGCAGGCGGTCTGCATCCCAGTCCCTCTGCTTGCTGCCGCTCCTGGCCTCCTCCCACCACACCCGGCCCCCTCCAGGCGCCCGCGGCACTGGACACCCCCGGCAGAGGCTTCTCCTTCTGTTCCAGCCCCGGGCCAGGGCCGCCGCCTTTGCCCAGCCCCGGGGCCGGCGCAGGGGAAGCTGCAGGTAGAGCCTCTCTCTGCATAGTTAGCATTCCCAGCCCCGGCCTCCTCCTCCTTCCACCATCCTGCTCACTCCTGGGGCGCTGGGCAGGTCTGGTTGAACACTGCACCCTTTCAGTGAGCCCTGCTCGTCTGGGCCAGAGCAAGGAGGGGACAGCAGGGGAACACTTTTCCCTTTCAGATCCACAGTGGGGCTTGCACTCTGCTCAGCTGAGGGGCAAGTGTTCTGATGGTGGCCAGTATCTCTTCTCTTCTGGGTAGCAGCAAGGTCTGCATCCCACCCTCGCCATACTTGCATCCCAGGTTGGCCGTGGAGCCCCTCTTTGCCAGTCATGGGGAGAACAGGTGGGCTCTGCCGCCATCCCGAGGCCCCCAAAGATCTCTCAGTGAGGACAAAGCCTTCTGTACCTGCCCCAGTAAAGGAGAAGGCAAGAGCTAGGAAGGGGGTAGATAATCCTGATGCTTCCTTTTTTCGCAGTACAGGAGGGATACTGAGGCCTGGGAGTGGGAAGGGAGCTGGAAGGAGGATGGATTCCTCCCAATTTACTTTGGGCAACTCTGCGCCCCTGGCGCTGGGGGCTCTTGAGTAGAAAGCGAATTTAATCTCTTGTTTTGTTTGTTCTTTCTTCCTTTGAAAGGGGGGCCGGCGGGGTGTGCGGGGGGGAGCTTGGGTTTGCTAGCGGGGAGGAGGGGGAAAGTGTCAGATCGAGAAGGGAGGAGTAAAGGAAGGACGGGGAACGGCAGCCCCGGGAGGGAGCAGCAGCAGTGGGCTGCCAGCCGGCTTGGGTGGCGCCGGGGAAGGAGGAGGCAAGGGGAGAGGCAGGTAAGGAAATCAGCGCCTGGAGGGGAAGGCACGCAGCCAGGTGAGGAGCAGGACAAGGGCTGGCAGGAGGGGTGGAGGTGCTATGAGGTGGGGGAGGGATGGATCCTTGGGTGCCTCTGGGAGAGGTTTTGGAAACTGGCTTTGCTGCTGGTCCCATCTGGTCCCGCAGAATTGCCATCCTAGTAGTGTGTTCACATGCAGGCTGGGGACAGAGTACCATTCCTGCAGTGAGGGGCCATGGGGGCAAGTGGGAGCAGGACGGGTGCTGCTGTGTGCCACTACCTTCTCTCTCCTTCATTTGTGCTAAAGTTGCTTCCCTGCCCCTCAGCTTCCCCAAATGCTGGGTGCTGGCTGATCTCCCTGGCATTCCCTCACCATGCCCCCCTGCCATCCCCCTCCGGCCTGGCCTGGACAGCCCTCCAACTTTGTGTGAACCTCGGCACGTGGTATTGGAGACAGGCTGGCAGTAGCATGTGGAGACCTTGCCATGTCCAGCATGGCCCGTGGCTGTGGCAGAGCGAAGGGGTGCCTGGGCCTGGTGTGCTCCATGTGTCAACTCTCCCTTCCCTGCCATGCCTCTGCTTGGCCTGCTCTATAGAGCACAAAAGCAGGTCAAGGCCGGGCCTGGCTTGCAGGAAGCTGTGATGCCAGTGGGACATCTCTGCCAGAAAAAGGGGTGCAGCTCTCAGGGGCCGAGCCTGCTGCCACCGGAGCTCAACTGTATCTCCAGTGGGCTGGCGTGGCCATGCTCCCGCAGGCTGGCCATACCCCAGCCCTTATAGAGCCTGGGTATCCCTCATAGGGGGTGGATGGAGCCATCCATATGCAATTCCTCCAGCGGGCTGGAGCTTGCACCCGGCCCCAGGGGCCGCGAGGAGGGTCGGGGGCGGCCGTGTGTGTTCTCCCAGGCTCCAGCCCCTGCGGCCCCATGGGCATCTGCACATCAATGGGCTCCAGCGGGGTGTGTGCAGGGGGAGCAGACCCTAATCCGGCCCATTCAGCCCTACGGCAGCTTTTGTTGAGCCTCCAGATGTTGCTGCGCCGAGGGCGCGGAGCCGCGGGCAGGGGTGCAGAGCGAGGGCAGGCTGCGGCGGGGGCAGGCGTCCCCTTCCCCGTGGCGTCTTTGCCTGCCCGGGCACCTGGCTCCGCGGGCTCCCGGGCGGGGAGCAGGGCTGGGCCCGTCGGGGAGCGTCCCGCCGGCGGCGGAGGAATGAGAGCGGCGTAACGCGAGTGGCAGAGCCGCGGCGGGGTGAGGAGGCCGCCCCGGCCGCCCGGTGCCCCAGTGCGGCCGGGGAGCGACTTTGAGCGAAGTGTTTCGGGTTTTCCCACCGCAGTGGGCGGGCGGCGGCGCTTGGGTGCGGGAGTTTCCCGAGCCCCCGGCCCTGCGTGGGCCGCGCTCCAGCCGAGGCGGCGGGGGAAGCACCGCGCCCCTCCCAAGTGGGGGCTCCGGGACCCGGGAGGGCCTCAGCATTGTTACCTCTCCCCTCCTCTGCGAGCCCTAGGCCTGTGGGATGGCGGGGAGCAAGGCACAGAGCTGGGGTAAAGTCTCTTGGAGACCTCCTTCCCATCCCCATTCCCTCCATGTTTGAGGTCCCCCCCCCCACAGGCTCTGCAGTCCTGGCAGGATGGTGGGACAAGTCTGGGGGGCAAATGTTCCATCATGGGCAGGAGTGTGCTCTCTGGAGAGGTAATGGGTGTCTGTTTCACCGCTTTGCTTGCCCAGGTAGTGTCCTGGAGGGAGCAGGTGATGGAGGATGTCCTGCTGGGGGATGTTCACAACCTGGGTGCGGGCTACTGGTGACACCTCTCTCTTTTCCCCCGTCCCTCACAGGCTCTAGGATGTCAGGACCAGCCGGACTCGGGCTGCCCACCTGATCCTTGTTGCCCGTGTCCTGCCAGCACATCATGTTGCGCTCCTGGCGCATGAAGCTGAAGTTGCTGCTCGCCACAGTGACCCTAGCCATTCTCCTCTCTTGGCTCTACCTCTTTGTGGGCAGCCTCGAATGTGAGTGAGTCCTTCTCATTCTCCTCAGACCAAGGGCCAGTCCACAACACAGGGCGGGCAGCGGGGGATTAGGCCTTGGGGTGGTTGCCCTGGCCATGCAAGTCGCTGCAGGTGTATCTGATTTGAGAACATCTCCAGGGACATCTCTGGAGATCAGGGGAGCAGAGCTGAGATGTTGGCTGGGCACTTGTGAGGTGTGCTGGGACCTCTCAGTTGTGGCTCTGCCCCACCATTCACACCTGGGCTCTCCCGGCCTTGCCATGCCCTTTGCATGTCCCTATCTCTTCCACAGATGGCCGCTTCCTCCTGCTGCCGCCCTGTCTGGGCGAGCAGCCGAGCCGGGATGTGGAGCGGGAGGCCCTGGCCTCGCGGGTGCGCAGGGTGGAGGAGGAGAATCAGCAGCTCCGGCTGCAGCTCGACCAGGCTCAGGCGGAGGGCAGCGACGGCAGCCCGCAGTGGGGGGCTTCTGCTGAGGACAGAGACCCCGCCGGCGGCGAGAGGAGCAACCGCACGGCCTGCCCCAAGCAGCGGACAGTGCACAAGTGTGAGGTGGGTGGTGGCACCGGCACGGTGGCATTGTGGATAGGGAATGTCAGATGGGAGGCTGGAACCCTATGGAGCATGGATGTATGTGCAACTCACCTGGCACTGCTCTCCCTATGCTCTTGCCGTGCCGGGGCCTCATCCTGGCTCTCCACGGTGCTCAGGGGGCCACAGTCAGTGGGTGTGAGGGTGTCTTCCTTCTCCAGAGAAGAAGAGCAGACAGGAGGAGTGGCAGCAAAACTCCTGCTCCCCGCTTCTGAGTTAGGGAGCCCCCACCTCTCTCTGGGGCTCCTTCTGCATGGGAAAGGTTGGGCGTTGGAGTCTCTCCCTGTAGTGTGGTCCCAGGGAGGAGCTGACAGCCCCCTCAAGGAGGGAATGTCCAGTCTCAAAAAGGTGCCATTTGTCTCTGGGCAGCTCCTTCACGTCGCGATTGTGTGTGCTGGGCACAATGCGAGCCGGGACGTGGTCACCCTGGTGAAATCCATCCTCTTCCACAGGTAATGGGGAGATGTTGTGCCAGAGGCCTTCTGGTTGGGGTTCTCAGATGAGCTGCTGCAGGCTGCAGCCAGGCAGTGCTGCAGAAGAGGGGCTCTAGGACCTCTCTCTACCCCTTGTGCCACTGCTTAGAGGGACAGAGGGGAATTCGTTTCCCCCAGAGGGTTTTTTTCCATTTGCCCCCTCAGCTGATGTCTGTACCGTGGGAGGGATGGGGGACCATGTCCTCATCGTTCTGCTGTGATGCTGAGTGTTGCTGGGCTTGTCCTTGGTAGGAAAAACCCCCTCCACTTTCACTTCATCACGGACTCAGTGGCCCACCAGATCCTCCAGACACTCTTCCAGTCCTGGATGGTGCCTTCCGTCCACGTCAGCTTCTACAATGCCGATGACTTGAAGGCAGGTGCTTGCCCTCCCTTTGTCCTGTCCCAAGCCAATGCTCAGAGGGTCGAGGGGAGCAGCAGAGAGGGACGAGTGGATGGAGGGTGATTAACTTTTCCTTGCTGATCCCTGGCTCACCCCCTCCTCTCTCTGGGCTTGTTGCTGGTGCTGCTGAGAGGGGAGCACAAGGCTGGTACTGGAAGGGTGGGGAGGCCCCTTGCGGTAGCACAGCCCTGTGGCAGAGCTGAGTTCCCCAGTGAGACACTGGGGTCCAAGCAGGGGTTCTGGTGGCTGGAGGAAGTGCTCCAGGCTCAGCTAGCTCCACAACTCTGCATGCCCTTCTGTTGCTGGCCTCCTCTGCACGGGGTGCCGGGACACGTGGCTGTCCTGCCCGGGCAGGGGAAAGGCATGGCCAGGCCCAGCCCTGAAGTTTGTTGCCTTGCAGCCAGAGGTGTCGTGGATCCCCAACAAGCACTACTCCGGCATCTATGGGCTGATGAAGCTGACACTTACCAAGGCACTACCCTCCAACCTCTCCAAAGTCATTGTCTTGGACACGGACATCACCTTTGCCACTGACATTGCTGAGCTCTGGGCTGTCTTCGGGAAGTTTTCTGGTGAGGACAGGGTGCCCCTGGGGCCCTGGCAGGGCCTTGCGTGCTGGGTTCAGGGTGGCAGTGCCTGACTGCCACAGCACCAGCACAGTGGGTTTGCTTGGGCCCTCTGAACCAACAGCAGGATGAGCTGCCTCCGTGTTCCTCTGTTTCCTCAGAAAAGCAGGTGATTGGGCTGGTGGAGAACCAAAGTGACTGGTACTTAGGCAACCTGTGGAAAAACCACAAACCATGGCCGGCCTTGGGGCGTGGCTTCAACACTGGTGAGTGTGGGCTGCGAGGGTGGGAGCAGCCTCCTGGCACATCCAGTTGAGGTGGCACTTGGCCCAGGGAGACTGGGAGAGGCTGAGGTAAAGTAGGAGAGTGGTGGGTACAAGAGGACTGCTACAGCATCCTGGGGTTGTGTGGGTGGGCACAGAGAAGTGACATATCCCAGGGGCTGAAGACATGCAGGCAGCTGTCCCTCAGCTCTGCAGTGGCTGGGTGCTCTCTCGGTGACCCTGTGCCCTCTCCCCTGGCACTCAGGGGTGATCCTGCTCCTGCTGGACCGCCTGCGTCGCCTGGGCTGGGAGCAGATGTGGCGGCTGACAGCAGAGCGGGAGCTCATGAGCATGCTCTCCACCTCGCTGGCCGATCAGGTAACTGTTCCTCCTCTGGGGCGGGTCGGTCCTTCTGCATTCCCACAGCACTGCTGGCACAGGGGACCTTCCTCGTCCACCCGTGCACTCACCTTTCTCTCTCCTAGGATATCTTCAATGCAGTGATCAAGCAAGACCCATCCCTGGTGTACCGGCTTCCCTGCTTCTGGAACGTGCAGCTCTCTGATCACACCCGCTCGGAGCAGTGCTACACCGAGCTCTCGGATCTCAAGGTGGGTGGGGTTGCTGCTTTTGAGACTGGGGAGGGCCTGAAGGACAGTGCAGGGGAGTCGGCATGGGGTCTGAGGGCTTCGGGAGCCTGGTGGTGCTGACTTCCCTTCCATGGGGTGACACACTACTGCCCAGGTGATCCACTGGAACTCGCCCAAGAAGCTGCGGGTGAAGAACAAGCACGTGGAGTTCTTCCGTAACCTCTACCTGACCTTCTTGGAGTATGATGGGAACCTGCTGCGCAGGGAACTTTTTGGCTGTGCCAGTCTTCCCAGCCCACCCAGGGACCAGGTGAGGCTGACTGCAACTCTTCCCCTAACCCCGAAGCTTTGGGTGGGCAGAGACCTCATGCAACCTCCCTTGGGGCTCCTACTCTCCCTCACCTTCATGGTGTTGCAGTTACAGCAGGCGCTGGAGGAGTTGGATGAGGACGATCCCTGCTATGACTTCCGCCAGCAGCACCTCATGCAGCACCGCATCCACCTCTTCTTCCTGCAGTACGAGTTCCTGGCCCTTCCCAACCCCACTGATGTCACCCTCGTGGCCCAGCTCTCCATGGACAGGTACTTGCTAGTAGGACTGGTGGGAGGTTGGAACCTACCTCTGCTCCTCTGGGCAGGCTCCACAGCTTTGGAGCTACCAGGGAATCTCATTTCATCATTCTCACACCCCAGGCTGGGAGCATCAGTTCTTCCTGCTCCCTCCTGAACTGGGCTTGACTGGCACGTGGCTCTCTGGAGGCGCCCGGTTCCGGGTTTGGCTCAGAAGCTGCTGCGGGGCAGGTCTGCTGCTCAGGCCGTGCCCTGTGCTTCCCAGGTTACAGATGCTGGAGGCCATCTGCAAGCACTGGGCGGGCCCCATCAGCCTGGCGCTGTACATGTCGGACGCCGAGGCGCAGCAGTTCCTGCGCTACGCCCAGGCCTCGGAGGTGCTGAGCGCCCGCCGCAACGTCGCCTACCACATTGTCTACAAGGAGGGGCAGTTCTACCCCATCAACCTCCTGCGCAACGTGGCCTTGGCCAACACTCAGACGCCGTACGTCTTTCTGACGGACATCGACTTCCTGCCTATGTACGGCCTCTACGATTACCTCAGGTAAGGCTTTCTCCAGCCGGCTCTTGATCAACCTCCTGGGCTCCCCAAGCACCAGAGTTTTCAGGAAATGCCCTGGGCAGCAACTCTCAACATGCAGAAACTGTTTCCTTTGTGTTCAGCCTTGGGATCCTGCCCTTGCTTTTGTCAGACATTAGCAGATGAGGAAGGGGCTGTGGCTGTGAGGGTTGCCCTGTTCCTCCTATCCCTCCGTGGTACCACTGCAAATTGTCAAAACCCATTAATACCCTTGTGGAGTGGTGGGCAGGCTGGAGGGGATGAGGAAGGAGGCTGTGGCCCTGCCTCACAGTCAGGGAGATCTCACACCCTTCCTGCTACCATAGGAACTCCATCCAACAGCTGGAGCTGCCCCAGAGGAAGGCAGCTCTCATCGTACCAGCATTTGAGACCCTGCACTACCGTCTGACCTTTCCCAAATCCAAAGCAGAGCTGCTCTCCATGCTGGACATGGGCTCCCTCTACACCTTCAGGTAGGGACTAGCACTGTCCCTCCATCCAGGCAGAAGCCAGCTGTGTACCCTTGTGCCTTGGGGCTGTGCACCCCGTCTCAGAGGGGGGGTAGCAGACCCCCTGCGTCCTCTACTGTCTCAGTCTCTCATTTCCATCTCTCCCTGTAGGTACCACGTGTGGCCAAAAGGCCATGCCCCAACGGACTACGCCAAGTGGCGGACGGCCACCGTGCCCTACCGTGTGGCATGGCAGCCAGACTTTGAGCCTTACGTTGTAGTGAGGCGAGACTGCCCCAGGTACGACCAGAGGTTCGTGGGCTTCGGCTGGAACAAAGTCTCCCACATCATGGAGCTGGATGCGCAGGTGGGTGAGGGGCTCCTGGCACCACGGAGGTGCTGGGGGCTGGGGGCTGGTGGCTGGGCAGTGACGTGTTGGTGCCACCAAGCCAATGATGGTGAAGCCTGATGCTCTGTCCCCAGGAGTATGAGCTACTGGTCCTGCCCAATGCCTTCATGATCCACATGCCCCATGCGCCCAGCTTTGACATCTCCAAGTTTCGCCTGAGTGCAGGGTACCGGGGCTGCCTGCAGACACTGCGGGAGGAGTTCCACCAGGACCTGTCACGGCGCTATGGGGCTGCTGCACTCAAATACCTCACTGCCGAGAGAAGCCTGTGATGCCTGGGGACAGTGGGTGCGGGGTACAAGCAGCACACTGGAGAAGGGAGGGTGCAGGGCCTCCCTCCTGCCCCTGACCACCGCTGCAGCCCGGCCCGAGGGAACGGAGTCGGCAGCACAGCCTCTCCAGCCCACCCGAGGGATGGCTGTAGATAAGATGGAAGACAGCTGCAAGAACAGGCAATGCCTGCAGGTCAAGCTGCTGCAGCCTTCCTGTGTTACAAAGGAACCTCCAGGGGCCAGGGGTAGGGTCTCCTCCCTTCCCTCTTTTAGCGGCTGTGATTCCCAGTCTTTATTAGCTCACCTCACCTTGAGGCCTGGCTCCTCCAGAGACCTGGGAGCTGTATCTCATCCTGTTCTGCCTCTGCTCAATGGTCCCAGGTCCCAGTCCTCCACACACCCCTCCAGGGCTTTGGTGAGCTGGAGATGAGGTTGTAGATCATCCCTTTACATCCTTTGTGGAGCAGGCCCAGAGGAAGCCTCCCAGCACCCTGGGAGGAGTGGCCAGGGAGTACAGTGAGTGGTTGGAGCCTTGGTTCAAGCCCAGATCAAGGCTGGGTGGTTAATAGGGGGAAATATTATTACTCCCCATCTGTATGGATGCAGTCTCCAGTGGAGCTGGCCCTGTACAGGTGGTGTGGGAGTCACCCAGAGCAGGATGGGCTGTCTGCTGTCCCCAGCAGCGAGCTCCCAGGATGGACCTGCACCTCCCAGCCTGGAGCAGCCGTGCCAGTGACAGACCCTGTCCTGTGCTGGCATTACCCCACCGGGCAGGGCTGCCAACCCTCCCCATGGGCAAAACAGCAGCTTCATAGGCCAGCACATGCTGGGAGAAGTTCCCGGCAGGGACCACCCTGCTCCTCTCCAGCTTTTGGCAGCACGGTTGTTGCCATCAGCAATCAGGGATGTGGCTGACACTGGACAAGACCATAGCTGAACACTGTGGCAGGAACCCCATGCTGGGAGCAGCTTGACTGAACACTGTTCTACTGCTATCACACACTGGAGCACAGAGGATGCATTGCTTTCCTCACGCTATTTAAATTATTTAATACTTTTCTCATAAGAATTCAGTAATTAGGGTGTCTGGGTTTTTTTTTTTTAATCTTTTCTTCTTCCCAGATGATTTTGCTGGTGGCCCTGGAGGCTCTCCAGGCCAGTTGCTGCTGCAGTCTCCACTGTTCTCTTAGCTTTGCTCTGGGCTGCAAGAGCCAGCTCTGTGCAGGGTGAGGATTTCCGTCCATGGTGGGAGCGGCTAAGAGGAACCGTAGAAAGCGCGGGGTATGGAAAGGGCACAAGCGCCTCTTGCTTATTCTCTCTTTTTAATTTAATTTTTAAATTAAAGCTTTTTTATTCTTTTTCATATTCTTGTTAAAAATGCCTGGTTATTAATTTTCTGCTGTGAGCCTGCACATGTCCCCTGGAGGGAAGGCAGTGGGAGGAGAGCAATGGAGGAGTAGCCCGAGCCTTGGCTGGGGAGAAGCATCGCTGGGCTTGTTCTGCCTAGTGCATTTGGAAACCTTTCCTGTTGGTTAGGCACAGGGGGAGGGTTGGGGAACAGCAGTGGTAGGCAGCATTAATGCCGGTGTTACCAAGTGGCAGGCACACAGGTGCCCTTTCAGGGTGGTTGCCCTGGTGGTTGCTGACTGAGGTGGGCTGAAGGCTGATGGTTCCCGTGCTGCAACGGGACCCAGGCAGCCTGTCTGCACAGCCAGCATCCCTGAACTGGAGCCTGGGGCATCACAGCTTAGGCACAGTGTCAGTTTAATCACACCCAAGTAGAAGAAGCTGTGGTTTCATGTGGCAGTGCTGCAGCTTGTCCCGTAGAGCCTTGGCTTTATAAGACTCTTAGAAATAAAAGCTAGCTCTTAGGCCCTATGAGATGCCAGCCTTGCATCTGAAGGGGGGAGGATGAGGATGGTTTGCCAGCAGTGAGTGTTGAGGCTTTATTTGGGAAAGGTCTGGGAAGACATTGCTCATCACTGTGAAGCCAAACGCCGCTCCACCCCACCAGTCCCTAGCAGGCAGCTTTTGTTTAACGCAGCCAAAGCTCTCTGATAGTGTGCTGCTGCTGCACTAAGCAAGATCAGAGGGTTAGATCAGATCTTGACACTGCTAGAGACATGGTGGAGCAGTGCTGAGATGGAGCAGGCCTCTTCCAGATGATTCTTTGGTGGATAGGAGGCAGTAGAAATGCTGGCTCTGTGGTTGTTTTGGAAGGTGTGCTGGTATGCCGGTAGCAGGAGGGCTGTACACCATCATTTTCAGATAATCCTTCCCAGCCTAGACAGTCCCTAGCCCAAAATGTGCCTGCAGGCGTGGAGGTACTTGGAATTAAGCCCAGCTCAGGTTGGTCTCCATGGGCCCTCTGCCGGGCAGCATCAGCTGGGAGGCACCTACAGAGTCAGAGCCAGGGAGATTATCTGAGCTGAGAACAGCCCCTTTTGGAGCTAAAATTCATTTCTCCTAACGTAGTGCCCTTCTCCCTGCCAAGAAAACGAGCCCGAGCATTACACAGCCCTTGCACAGAGCCACGCTCAGAAACCCTTCCTGGGGCTGGGGACTTGCTATGGGCACTGCTACACCCCCTGTGCCTGTGGGACCCACTGTCCCCACCTGGTACATACAGCTAAGGAGACAAGAGATTTTACTGTGTTTTATTTAGTAAAATGTTAAAATAAATAAATACAAATTGATCAGATGCTCTGTACCCCCTCCCCCCAACTTTAATTTGCTAAAATCTAAACACATTTGTACCAAAACTGAAACCACAAGGAACTTGAAGGCAGCAGATACTGCAGATCACTATGAGCATCAGGCTAAAAAAAATAGAGATATTTAAAAAACCCAAACCAGTTCACAAGTGGGTGTTCTCATGGTGTGATTCTGTGACAACAGAGCAGTACCAGTCAGAAAGGGCATTTTACACCAGGGCCTGCAAGGACAGGAGATTGGTGGGGAATGGGGCAGCACAGATGCCACTGGCTCATGGAGGACAGAGCCTGTGGCTTTGCCATTAGAAACCCAGCTGGGAGAGAAGCTGCCATTGTCCCATGCAGCACCAGGCCCGTGGCTGCAGGGAAAGCACTGCCAGAACTGGGGCCTGGTCACCAAAATCCCCTGGAGAAATCAGACAGACTGGGGGAGGGACCAGGCTCGGACACGGAGCCCTTCAGGGTCAGCTCCCAGGGTCAGCTCCTGCTCCGGGCCCATGCCAGGACTCCCACTTTACAGCTCAGTCTTGGTGAAACACCAGGGTGGGCGTGAGGGAATGGGACAAAGCATGGCACACAGGTGGGGTGGTGGCATCAATAACTCTATGGAGATGGTGCTGCTGTGATCGCAGGAACATGAAGCCATGGTTGAAGCCTGAGTATTTTCTCCTAAACAAGCAGAGCTGCCTTCACAACCCTCCTGCCCTCAGCTGGAGACACAGTGGGTGTTTGCAGAGTAGAGCCAGTCAGCTCCCTAAAGAAAACCATGGGCAGCCACCCCCGTGCCACACCAGACCTTGCAGGTGGCAGCAGCTCACCACCACCTCTCCGTGTCCACTGCTGTTGACACAGCAGAGTTGTTTCCTTCCACCACAGGAGCCTGAACAGGTCGGCACCAGCAGGCTCCCCCACTCCCTGCTGCTACCTTGCTTAATCTTTGCTTAATGGAATTTGCAAGACATGCTTTGCTTCTGTGGGGCTGTGAGAGGAAGCCAAGACACCTCTGAGAGTGTAAGATGGCACTTGGGGGGGACCCTGCAGCTGTGATTGGAGGGAAGCAACTTGTGGGACACGACTGCTGCTGGCTCTGTTTGCATGGGGCTGCCAGGAAGCTGCCCGAGTCTCAGAGGCTTATGCAGAAGCAAAAACTTTCCTCAAGGAGGGTCTTGGCTGCCTGTCACAGATGACATCAGGAGCAACTCAGAGACAACACCTTCTGGAAGGGCACACTGACAGGTAAGACACTGCCTGCCTCTAGAGTCAATCACTGTTTTGATGTCAGTGATAATTTAAGTAAAGAAATATAAGAGACTATGATTAGGAATTACACATTAGCCCAGAACAAGCAGAAGCGTGCAGCCTCCTGCTGCACCCAGCACGGAGCTTCTTTCAACAGTGCCTACCCCAGTGCCTGCAGCTATGGAAATCTGCTCTTCCAGACTCAGAACTGCCAGTACCTGCCTTACAGAGGGGAACGTGAGGCACAGAGCAATCTCCTTCCCTCCTCCCGCAATTCTGGCATGCCCCACCTGAGAGGCAAACATCTGGATAATGAGCCAGGGGAACCCCTGCCCTTGCACGTGCACAGCATGTACCCAGTGCTGCTGCAGTATCAAGCCTCAGTGCTGGGGATCCAAAATCTAGGGTGGTCACAGAACACAGCCACAGGAGCTGCCCTGTGACACTGCCTCCTTTCCCCACCTGAGCTGTTCCCCGAAGGCTCACTAAGTTCTGGTTGCTCACTAAGAAAAGTGTTTTCTCGAAGCTCAAAGGCAAAAATACTCCATTTGTTTTCCAACAAAACAGATGTAAAAAGGTTGGTGACAAAAGGGCAGGAATTAGTTGAGGTTTACTTTTGCCAGTGTAAATTTAGGAAAAAGAAAAAAGATGCTAAAGGTGGTGCTGAGCTGATTGATATTGCTCACTGCTGCTGCTGCCTTTCTGTGCCAGCTCTCCACCCAGGACAGACAGAGCCATGCTCACAAGGCTTTTGAGTTCCCCAGCCACTCCTGATAGTAAGCAAGCCCTTAAGTACTTCTTCTGTTCTAGAACTAGAGGGACTGGGCTGAGTTTCTCCATCTGAAGCCTTTGACACCTGCTTGGATACTAGAGAGTGAAGAAGAACAGGCACAGAGCTTATCCCTGGTTACACAGGAGAGCTGGGACAGCTGTTTTCCCAGGAGAGTGCCCCATGGTCTGGCTCCTTAATGTAGCCTAGAGGCAGGGCCCTCAGCTCCTCATGGTTACATTAAATTTAACACAAGCCCTTTAGCTGCACCGGTGAAATGCCCCTTTCCACGTGTCCCTAAAGAAACCAGATCCTGAGTAAACAGGGAGGCATTGCTCACACAGAGGGATTTTGGCACAAAACTGCCAGATGTGACAGCCCAGAGAGCAGGAATCTTGCACAGATACTCCAGGAAGGGGCTGAGAAGTACCTGAATCACACGTCCTACTCCACATTGTCCCCTTCACTCACACAGAACTCAGGACCTCTGGGAGCTGATGCTGGTTTCAGCTAGGCCGATTGTAACACCTGAAGGTACAACCATACCAGCAGAGCTGAACCTTTAGCTAGTTTTGGGAATGTTTCTAGCCAAGAAAATGTTTAATTAATACAGTCCAGATTAGAGTAGGCTCTGGCTGCTCCAAGATCTGCTTGATCTGCCTTATCCCCGTGTTGTAGCTTAGAAGTCAAATAAGGCTCTCATCAGAATGGGATCACTCAGCAGCAGAAGCAGAGCTAGGGATGACTTAGTGCCTACTTCCTTTCCCATCTGCACCTAAGCAGCTCTTTTCTCCCACCACACCTGCTCCTTTTGGAAGACAGACCAAGGCGTGTCAGAAATCGAGGTAGGATAAAGACTGGTTTTGTTCTACTCTTTCCACTGAACTTGCAAACCCTGTAACTGCAGGAATACCTATCTACTCAGAAGGGAGCCCTGTTTCACTCCTGGATTTTTCCTACCCTCACGTCTTTCCATATTTTTTCTCTCTGTTCTGCTTTACCCCATGTAATCTTTGTTTCCTTTGCTGCTTCTGCTTTTTCTCTTCCTTTTCATCTCAGCCCTGGACCACTTCTCAAGAGGCTTCTGTCCTTTAATTTGTCCATTGCAGCATCCCCCTCAGGCCCGGGGAGATGGGAAGCCCTGGCATGGCTATTCTCATGAGATACACTCCAAGGACTTGCAGAGCACAGTGATTTCCACAGCACCCGTGCTCTTGGCGAGCCTCTTTTCCGTTCACTACTCAGATATTTCAGTAATACTGACAGGGATACAGACAGTCTCTGACACAGGTAAGCTCTTGGTTTTCTGAAACAAGTCCACAATTACATTAACCTCTGGGAGAGGTTTGTCTTTTCATGGGTCTGTAATTACCAAGCTTACCAGTGCATGGTATAAATAATTTTCTTTATTGGCAAGTTGATCAACTATGTGCTCAGCCTATACAAGACACAATGATGCAGAAAGTTCTTGTCCCAGATAAGAGGGACACAGGAGGGAAATGGGAGCTAAGGGTAAAGGATAGAGAGACTCATATTTTTCAAGTATTACATTCCATTCTGTAGGAGTTACAAACAGGACTGAGGCTTAAAGAAGGATCTGAGTAAGATAGCAATAACCTGGAGACAAGACATCTGCAGTGCTCACTTTTCCTGATCCCATCTGATTTTTGCATCATTCCCTGGTCCAGGTCTGAGCAGTGAAAACAAGGATCCAAGAGCATTTCACTGCAAGGTTTGCTCACACACCCTCAGAGACCAGTACTTAGCTGGCTGCTGGAGGGTTCTTTGGACCTTTTGCCTTCTGAATACCAGAAACTACAGAATCCATAGCGCTTGGGAATGGCCTTTGCTGAGGTAGTTCGTTGGCCAGGCAAGCCTAAGCGCCAAATGAATTAGCTGCACAACAAAACATCTTCCTCTTTCTCCAGGTTCCTGACTCCTACATACTTGTCAGAAAACTCTTTGCAGTAATCCAGCAAAGTTAAACTTGCATTGGATCTCCAGAATTCCAAGGGAGGACAACAGGAGGTAAAGAAGGGTCAAAACAATTCTAAAAAGACACAACGAACTCTGCCCAAATGGGTGTGGTCCACAAGGAAGTGTAATACCGGTATTTTGGTGGTTATCTGAGCAGCTCACTGAGAGAGGCCCTCAGTAAAAGAGTGGATTTGGTTTAACATCTTAATATGTTATTTTAAAAACATGTTTCATTAAAAGCATGTATTTATCATTAGTGCTTCAGAAGCAAAGAGGGCGGGGTGCAACCCAGCTGAAGAAAAGAGAGAGAAACATGTGCACTGCAAATTCACAAATGTTTTCTGCTGTATCCACATGGGAAAGAAATTTCAGAGCTTATTCCCTGTATTGTGGGCTGCCACAGCTTGGTGGGGCTAAGAGGAAGATTTCACTCCGGGTTCTCCTGAACGCTGACCATGCTGCTTTCAGGGCTGTCTCTGCAACAGTACAGGGAAGATGATTTGAGGCCAAGGAGGTCAGAATTAGGTTTCACATTTCTAGATACTTGGAGTACAGATTTGCCTTCTTAAGCCTAGTAAAGATAAAATGCAATATTTCTGCCAACAATAAAACCAATAGATACCCATAAAATTATCACCTCTTTAATTTCCAGGCTTTTAATTCATATCCCTACTGACAGAAACTTGGTTGCAGCATAGAACAAAGCCCTGTTTTGCTCATGCAAAACATTAGTTCATCCTACCAACATGGTAACTCCTGGCTAATGATGTCTTGGAAGAATCAGCCATGCTACTCACCCTACCTTCCAATCATCCCTAGAAGTATTGCTTTCTCCACGTTTTGTACAGCACTAAACCCACTGCTGGCTGTAAACAAAGACAGTGAGAACACCAATGATGATACCAGTTCTTCTAGCCAGGTCACAGGCTCACTTTCCCATTCTGACCACAACACACCTTTCCAGATGCTTAAAGAACAGACTGCAAGGAGAAGGGGAAAAGCAACTTCGGCAACACTTGCTCTATTTCTGAGCAAAGGAGCAGGGTGACTTTTTAAAGCCCTTAGCACTGGGCTGAAAGCCAGGACCGTCTCTGATATGAGATTCCTTTGTGGTCTCATCTCTTCCCTTATAACAGAGATTTAAAAGCCACTTGTTTCCCACCAATGACAAGCAATGACATAAGAATTAGTTAATATCTTGATGGTGGTTTGGAAATACAAAACCATGGTAATTATGACAGCTTCCCAAAGAGCAGAAGTTTTAGTACAAAATCATTCTATCTCAAATATTACATGAGGAAAAAAATCCCAAAACAATACAAACCCAAAAGACAAGCTTGAGTTTTAAGCTGTCATAGAGTTTAAATTTGTCCTTGATTGGAACCTCTTAGAGCAGTTTGCTAAATTCCTCCGTATTTAGCAAACACCAATTCCCCTTCCACCCTACTGCTGGTAATTGGGCAGAGATAACCCCAATTTACCGTGTCTACACAGCAGCATCATTGCCAGTGTCAGTGCAGCCCTGGGAATGCTCCTTGCCTATTGGCTGATACTGTTGCAGAGCCAGGAGAAAAAGCATCTGAACAGGATCAGTGAGAGAAAGAAAACTACCTAAGCAGCATCAAAATGTCTACGATCATTTTTCTGCCAAGTAATGATTAACTTAAGGCATCCTTTTACAGACTGGAACACAAATGCTGTAACAAAAGGGATATAAAATTCTGTACTTATTTACTTGGATTCTGGAGACAAGCAGATGCCTCAGGAAAGCAGTAATAGCTGTTTTAACATCTCCTGGCTGGTTAACTGTGCTCAAATTTAAATATGGCTACTAGTGAATTTTACTTCCATCCTCTCCTGAATCAGCAAAGAAAACAGAAGGACTATGAAGTCTCCAGGCATAGCCTCCTACCTCCAAAAAGTGCAGTGCTTCCAAAAGAGCTCAGGTTAACACAAAAAAAAGAGCATGAGAACCACAAAGACTCAGCACACCTATCCCTGAAGACGGTCTCTTATTAGGAATGCTCGATGCTTCAGAAGATGATGTTAAGAATCACCCAGGTGTTCAACCAATGACCAACATGTTCCAAAAAGCAGCTTCTCCTGAATATCTGGCTGTTAGCTGATGGCTCATATTCTATAGAAGGCTCATAGTCAGTTTGTTTTTTCTCTTCAACCCTTAAAACAGTACTTTATTTAAATGCTATGGGGGTTGCTGGCCTAGTGCTGCCCAATGGTAATGACCCCATTGGTAACTGGATTGATGGAAGGACATTTTAATATGATCCATTTTGACGCTGTCTGCCCAGCTCTCTGTCTCCCTGCCACTTCTGCTAACTTATCCTTCCAGTTCTGCTAGTTCCAGAACAGAACTCAAACATCAAAAGACAGAGTTGGGGTTATCACTAGTTCAGCTGAGAAGTGCGTGTAAGAGTCACTTTCCCAGCTGAGACAAATGTGAGAACTCAGGATATCAGTTCTGAGCTCAGACCTGAAAATAGTGCACACTCCTACAGAAGGAATAAAAGTCCTTAAAGGGCAGAAGGGCAACCTAAAGGAGAGGAAATAAAACAGCTCCAAGAACCCCACAGAAGCCCACTTAGCTGGGGCAGCAAAGAAACTCTCTCAGGCTACGTAGTGTCTGGAGTATTCACTTGCTCAGAAATGCATCCTTGAAACACAAAGCTTTTCTATCTTCCACTATAAACAGCTGAGCAGGTCTGCCTCACCACCCAACACATGCTCTCAAGGCCACCACACCGGGGATGCTGCCTCACCTTATGTGTGCAGTGGCTCAACCCTGCTCCCACTGGAAGCAAAGGGAGTTTTCCTAGTACTTCCAGTGGAAATGGGCTTTGCCCAAATGTGTATACGCAGTAGTGAAACTACAGCTCTGGGACACAATCCAATGTGACCGGAATCAGCACCCTAAACTGAGCCAGACCCCACAATCAGGAAGCACAAGGCAAGCTCTGCTGTCTAGAGTGAAAAGATTATACATTAGAGATGAACTTCTTAAACAAGAGGAGATAACGGAGGGTGATTTCAGTCCAACTCACTGTCTTCCATTCTCAAGCTCGAATCAGTCTGTATCACAGAACTATTAAAGCCTTAAACAAGCACACTACCAACTGCTTTTCTCTTGGTACAAACACGTGGGGCGAGATCCAGCACTGTAGGATTTGATTCTCTTTAGACTTTAGCCAGTAGATGTATGGTATAACCTATGGAAACTGTCCCATTAGATTTTAGAACACAAACACAGCAGAATGTCATCATAAATAAGCAAAGTCTGTGTTAAAAAATTCTAAGTACACAGCATTTTCTCCAGTTCTGACACCTTTTTAATAGAAATCACTTGTTTAGGAAACAAATAGCACTTTTGTAATTTTTTTTACAATGTTTCTTACCTTGATCTTATTTTAAGTAACACTAGGAAGACCTCAATATCTTTTATTTTCCTTTTTAATTTAAAAAAGTTGGTTTTTTTTCCCCCAGATACAAAGATTTTGCCCTTGCATAAAAAAACAGTGCCCAAAACGATGACACAAGGACTCACAAAGACTCACTGTATCTCACTGACACTATTACTTCTAATCTATACCATGCAAGGTCCCATCTACCTCTTTAATTAGACTGTCAGCCTGAAAAACAGCTTTTCTATTCCTTATTTAGTTCTTGTTACCAAAAGAAGAGAAAGGAAGTGAAAGAAAAGGACATTTCTCTGTTGAGTTCACACATCTGGGTTATGTGCTACTTTGTTCAGGATACCTTTGTTGTTTATAAATACAGAAAAGGGATGGAATCTCATTTTCAAGTAATTGATGCACATCTTCTCTTGGGACACCTCCATGCAATGCTCCAAGCTGACCCTGGATTCTGGCCCTCTATTTTCCCATTCCCAACACAGACTTTCTGGATGAGTGTGAGGACCCACAGGCTCTCAGGCACATGGTGTGATTCTTGGGGTGTCCTGTGTAGGGCCAGGAGTTGGACTCGATGATCCTGATGGGTCCCTTCAAACTCAGCATATTCTATGATTCTATGTGCTGGTTACTCAGTGAAAAGTCCATCTCCTTTCCTTTTGTACATCTCCTGTCTAAACAATAGTAAATACTGCTTATTTGATAGACTTGTCCCTTCTGGGCACTGGGATTTGATAATTTATATTTCTGGTTTTTTGGTTTAATAGTACTGAGAGTTTAGAAACAGGAAAAGCCCATAGGCTCTTTGGACTTGTTTTTGTTTTCCCCTAGCTAAACAAACTGTTCTGCAAATAGGAACTTGAAACCTGCTCTCCTCCCTTATCCCTGCTCCTCATCCCAAACAAAAATAAAA
Source organism: Falcunculus frontatus (assembly GCA_013398115.1). NCBI lineage: Eukaryota > Metazoa > Chordata > Aves > Passeriformes > Falcunculus > Falcunculus frontatus. Next base: position 2,696,367 of record VZRV01008896.1, on the reverse strand, counting down.
CAAACCTATAGTGGCTGTGGAGGCTGCTGCAGGCACACACTGGTGTAAAATATAGAGAGAGTAAATATATTATTTCACTTGGCATGGTGCTGGCAAAGAACCCCCAGCTGGCACTATTCATGTAACATGATCCAAACTTCGCATGTACACACAGAATAAGAAGGATCAATTGGCAAACTCCGGTGCCGCCTGGCACAAGCATCTTCACGCTCTCTCTGGAACCAAAGAACTAAAGAATTCTGCACTTTCCAGAAGAAATCCAGTTTTGCTTTTCTAGAGTTTCTTTATTTTGCTCTTTCTCCTCGCCGCCACCTCCCTTGGCTCCTTCTTAACTTCACTGTGTTATTTAGTCTCATCGCCCTTGTTACAGTTCACCATGCAGCTCTGGGAAGGGGAGGGGGCTAAGGTGGAGGTGGCAGCATTAGTATTGTTAGTGGAGTCCATGCCGTTGGAGATGGCTACTGAATTGACCTCAGAGTTTATGGGTTTTGAAAGGTCGATGCCTTGGATGAGGCGGATCAGCTGTTTTACCTTCTCCAAGGAGCTGTGCATCTCCTTCTGTTTTGCAAGGATGGTATTCTTCATTTCCATGCATTTCTACAGCAAAACAGAAAAGCAGTAATAAGTTCAAGTTTATGAATGAAAGAAGGTAAGAGAAGGAATATGATGTTCACAGATCTAAATGTAAGTACCCAGAAAAGACTGCAGCTGCAATTTCACTTTTCCAGCCTAGAAGAAGAAGAGTCTCTAGGCTGTGTTCACAGGAGAATTCATATTTGCAGGCTGAGGAAATAAATTGCCCTAAAAAAAAAGACATAGCTGTCACCTGGTATTGCTCCCTTTCGTTCCAAGCTGTTGTGCAAATGAACACAGACAGCTCCATCCTTTTGTGTTTCTTTTGAAGGAAAACTTCCAAGTGTATGTTCTTACTATTTTTTCTATTAGGGTTGCATTACTGAAATTTCTTTAGCTCAGATCTGCAAGCTCAGGCATCCCACTGCAGCTGACTGCTGACAGTGTGTGTGCAAAACATTAATGGGATACAGCCTTTGCTTTCACATACATTTTAGCAGGAACATCACTTCCTTCTCTCAATAAGTAAAAGGGCACTTGAAAAGGAAACCAAACTCCTCTTCACTTGAAAATCTTATTTTGTGGCCACTTCATTCTCTTAGAAGTGGTAGTAACATACCCAGCTTATCAGCTAAGAGTCAGGGAAAGATTTTAAAAAAAGCCCACAAATGATGTGTCAAGAGTGAAAAACTGCTTATATGTATATTTGAAACCCTCAAAAATGAGGAAACAGTAGCTATGTCTGTTACACTCAGGTTTTTACATGAAGATGGCAACCTTCCTACATTTTTAAAATCTTTTATCCATGCTGATCTCCAGACACTGTTGGTTTTAGCTTTACCATTTTCACATGCAGCTCATGGCATCATATTAACACTAAAAAATCCAGACCTAATGTGCCTGTTTTGGACAGGTCCAGTATAAGTATAAACATTCTTCTTGCCCACTGCCAATCCCTCATGTTAAGGGCTTGCATCTGCCTGGGTACATCACTGAGAAACAGTGTAAGTTGTCTAGTGCTGCTCAGGTTACACCCAGCTACTGCTAACCAGAAGGTGACAGTCCTCAGGACTGCTAACCAGCACCTCACAATCATTTTATTTGTATTGACAGCACTGAGAGGTCTGTAAACATGGGACACTTTTGCTCTAATAGCCAAACACAGGCAGCCTGGAAAGTGCATCTGTATCTAAAAAGAGAAGTCTGCAATTATGAATCCAGCCTTACAGATGTTGCCACACAGGAGATTTTGCTTTTTTTCGTGATGTGATACTGACTTGGGCTGCACCAATGAGGGGCTTAAACTTTACCCTGGCAACTCAAGAGACTGATTTGCATTTAAGGTGAGAAGAGTGACCAAATTAATAAGTATGTTCCAATTACTGCAATAAACTAAGGTGGAAACTAAAGTTTCTGGTTTGAAATATGACATCGCCTAGTTAATACCATGCAGAGACATGTGCAGTGTCCAGCTGCTGACTGCCAGAGCAACACGTCAAGGTCCTGAGAGTCAGCCGTGAGTAAAAGGTCGCTCTTGCATCAGAAAGGTCTGAGAGTGCATCAAGGCTGTAACTCTCACCACACACATAGGCCCAACCATTCTTGTTTAAGTGAGCCACTAGAGAATTGGACTCAATCTACTGGCCACAGACAAAAATGCTCTGGGGTCATTTTTGTCAACTGCTGATGTTATAATCACCATATGTCTACCTACATGTCCAGCATGGATCATGTATAAGAGACTCAGTGTAAGTCCATGTTGCCTTTATTTCATTCCTGTTCCCCAAAGTCCTAAAAAGCAATGGAAAGCGCTCACTCAATTCTAAATAAATCCAGTGGATGACAGGTCTAGTATATGGAGTCACTCTACAATAGTTTTCTCCCTGCATTGTGGCACCAGAACACAGGTGAAGGGTTATTTGGGAGGACAGTACTCACTGTTATAGAATTGCTGAGCTGTTTGACCTTCTGCTCTAGTTGTTCTCTTTCCTGTTTTAAATCTGAACTCCATTTAAGTAGTTTCTGTTTTTCCTCTTCTTTTGCTGCAAAACAGAGTGTTAAACAGAATATTTAAAATATCTCTCTTACAACAGTGGATAGAGGGTCTAAACTGCTTCATGTAAAGATGGGAATTGTGTTTAAATCAATGCTTAACAACTTTTGCACTGAATCTACCCCAAATTTTACCTATAGACACAAGCATGACAAGCTTAAGAAATATTTAGACCGCTATTTTCACTTCACTAGTGATTAAGGTTATTTCCTTTTGTATGACAAAATTTCATTTTGTAAAGGAAGTACCATTCTATCCCACTCCCAAAATAACATGTCCCATTATTAAAAGTGAAAGAAAAGTGTTCATCATTTTCTTACCTGCTTTATATGCAATATATGAATGAACAATAGCTAAAGTTCCTGGCCATGGGATTGCTTCTTCCTTCTTTAGCATCTGAAAGAAAATTTTCATAGAGATTTAGCTGGTAAAAAACCTACCTCAGAGAAAGCAAAAAGGAGAGAAAGAAAGAGGAAAGACTGAGGATTTTCTTTCATGGCTATCATTAGCCTCAGCCCTGTTAACATGAAGCTTCATAGACCTGATCTGAGATTTAACAGAGAGAATTATTCACAACGGTATTGTGGCTCCTACAAAGCAAGCCTAGTTCTTACAAATGTCAGCATTTTCTTAAATTCCCTCCATAGCCACAAATAAAGTCTACTAATGATACTGAACAACTTGAAAGAGGAATGAAAAGATAATATATCTGAACTCAAAACTTGCCAGGAGACATAAACATTACTTCATGGTTCAGACAAATTGCTGATCTTAGTTTTTCTGGGAAAAAAGTTTTCATGCTGCAGCCTAGTCTCCACACCATACATTCAAACATCACACTTCCTGGCTAGTAAAACATGAAACTGTCCTATCACCCCTTCTTATCAGAATCGTCTTAATAGACTTGTCAAACTCTCTTTATAAGGGTAAGCACCATTTATGTCTTCCGGATCCTTCCTACATTTTGCTTCCCAACAAACTTTAAGAGAAAGACACATATTTTTAGTACATGATCAGAGTGGTGTCTCAAGAAGACAGAGGACTTGGTCAGTTTACAGTGAAGTTACTCAAATTTCCTCCCTAATTTTGTTGGAAGCTATCACAGAATCATGAAGAAGAGGGATAAGGTGAGAGCAGGAAAGAGCAGGAGCACCCAATTATAATACTCCCTCCTCTCTGGTAACTACTGACCAAGTCACTTGAGCTTTGCATTTTCACTCTTCTGAGCAGCACATTGTAGTTTTCTTATGTTACCACCTGGCGCACCAAAGGCCATGTGGGTGACCAAGTAATGTGCTGCATTAGACAGGACACAGCTTCAGAGCTCCATGGAAGGGTTAGGAATACAATAGTTTACTTCTTCATCTTGTAACCTCAATGCAATTATTAACAAAATATTAAAATAAAACCCGCTCACTTCAATTGTGCATTTTCAGAGAGTGATCTGGAAGGAAGAACCACAAAACTGTTTTCTTATCCTTATTATACTGATGCTGGATGATATTATTAAAGAGATCACCGAAGACAACCTTTCTGATGTTTGATTTATATAAGCAAACAGGGGCTTATATTTGCTCTATCTATTGAGGTAGGCTTGTGCAAATGTTTTATTTATTTGTCCAGAAGAATATACTAATAACTTTTGAGGAAACAATGAGCTTAAGATGAACAGCAGAATTTCTATAGGTTGTAGATAATCTTTCCCAAAAGTCTGCATACTTTGATCCAGAAAAAGAGTAAAAACATGAGGGTAACAAATAAAGACCCCAAATTTGGAAGCAAGATCCAACAGTTTTGTATTAGCACACATTCCAACAGAGGTAATAATTCGGTGAAATTCACACAAGCCTTATTGCACATCAAATAGATTTGTTCAGTGTCAGGCTGTCTTGGTCTAAGTAACCCAAGCAATATGGTTATTTTCTTTAACACCAAAAAATCTTCACATGCATTGTACATAACTCCCCATCTGTCAAACAATACCTGGTCTTGACATTTGGGACAGATCCACATGCCCTTGGGAATGGTTTTCAGAGGCGGGTCCAGACAATCCAGGTGATAAACACGTGAACACGTGTCACACATCAGCAACTGCCCACTTTTTCTGCAAACGCTGCAAAAATCCTCATGGATATCACCCTACAAAATTAGGGGAAAGGGTTTGGGTGAGAGAAAGCAAGAGAGAGAAGGCAAAAAGTGAAGTTTGGCCTTTGATATCTACATTTTAGTTGAATTCAAAGTTTACGGCACTAACTGTTTCTAAGGGGATTCCAACAGGTCAAGCCCTTTTTAGACTGTGAAACAGGAAAACCATGCCAGATGTCAGAAACACTGACATCTGTCCTCCCAAACACTCTCTCTGTCCTCCCAAGGCAAAACGGTACAGGAAACACTTACTACCATAGCTTCTCTTAACCACTGCTACCCCATAGCCTTTCTTCTTTAAGATTCCCTCTTTACCCTGATCTTTCTATTTGCCTGAAGTGATGAGCTACCCACTTTCTTAACCCTCCTGATTTTTGGATGCAAGCCCAACTCCACTCCAGGAATGCTGATTAGGCTGTCTCTTGCCAGTAATAGTATGTAAGAAACCCCAACTGAGTGACTAAAAAGAACACTGTAAAATATTTAGGTCACCTTTAAAAATGAAACTGTAAGGAAAAGGTGTTGTGCTTCTAAATGAAAAAGAATAGAATGAATTATGTTCTGAGACAATTCTTTTCACTTCACTTGGGCTACCTCAAGTTGCACCAAAACAGCTGTGACTCAAAACCTTCTCATTCTCTATAGAGAGTTGATTGTTTCATCACTAACATAGACTGAGAGCCAGGACAAAAGAGTACCAAGAGAGATTTTCTAATATTTTTTTAAAAGAAAGAATTGAAAATATGACTGGCCATGTCTTTTAAGACAACTAGGTTTAGTTACTATTGCATTTCCATCAGAGAGAATTCTTTCCTACAGCCATCACCATCCCAAAAAGGTAGGTCTGATTTTTGTTTCTTTTTCTTCTTTCTCTCTTCTACTATTTTGATTTGATTTTTGGATATTTGAACAAAGAAGCTTGATAGAAAGATGGCTCAGCATTCATAGAGGAAGCAAGGGGCATCCCACCCTCTCCTCTAACCACTGGGCTGTCCTGGCAACTCCACATATTCCATCTGGCATCTGAAGTACACACTTGTCACTGACTTACAATGAAGTTTCACACACGCACCCCAGATCTGCAACTTTAAGATGTGTGTGTTGAGCAGAACTGTGGGTACACACTCCCCTGTATGAAATACCAGCATATGCAAGGTTTAATTTTGGCATAGATCATCTCTTCATGTGTGCAAATAATTTCTATCAGTTTGGAGGGATAGCAGATTTGGCCATGCACTCACACATTAAGGTGCCAGGCAAGAAAAACTACAGTAATCTCCACTATGGATGTCATAATACACATGTAAACAGAATGACACATGAGCAATCTGCTCAGGTTTCTACTTCCCAGTTCTATTGCTGATGAGGCCCTTCTTCAAAGGGAAGGCTATTCTTAATTCCCAAGGCTAACACTGATTTCATGTTTTGTAAAGGATCAATCTTCAGTGAATTTTCAGTGCCATGTTTTGGATCCATAACTCCCAGGGATCATTGAGAGCTGAGTTATAGTATTACTTCATCCTTTAACACCAAAGAGTTCCTCAGTGTTAAATGAAAATCTAAATGAGTGACATTCCATACTTCTTGTGAAGTGATGTGTTGTAACCAGGCTGGGAAGAACTTCTTTCCCTCTATCATGCATTCTCTGAATACAAGGAAAAGGTGGCAGGCAAGAGATGCATATAAGCTAAAATAAAATCCTCCTCAAGATAAGGAAAAGTTTAAGAGGGAAATTCTCTCATTTTAGAAAAAAAATTCTGTTCTAGAGAATTATGTATCTTAAGATGCTTTAGTTGCCACAGACTATACCATAGCTCTTGGTAACAAAGTGCAAAATTACTGGTGTGATGAAAACCAAACCTGTTATGTCTCATACCCTGAAGAAAGAGACCTATGTGCTGTTTCTTCCTGAGGGGGAGACATTTAGAAATTTAGACCCAGAATATGCCAAATTCAACTGAATGCTGCAAAGCCTGTAGTGATACAGGTGACCAGTGTGCAGTGCAGCTGAACACATGGAGATGACAACACATATGCACAAAATTCACGGTCCTATTTTTGGTAATGCGAAATTCAGGGCATTTCCTCAGAATTAACAACTGTCCTTATCAAAATCCCAGCCAGTGTTTGATTCCAAAGAAATGCCCCAGGTCTTCTGGGCAGTTAATAAATATATGCATCAAGTGGGGGCTGGATTTGGTGTTGTGACATGCACCCCACTAACCTCAGCTTCTAAAGCAGCTTTGTGTAGGCTACAGCCAGCCAACTCAGCTCACTGAGGCAGAGCTCACTGAGGCAGAGCTCACTGAGGTAGAGCTCACTGAGGCTGCTCTGATATGCTACAGGCTGAAGTGACTGAAGAATAACTTCAGAACAGATACCATAAAAGGTGATTGAACGTCAATTTCTGCTCTACTTCCTCTTCACAAGGGACCAGGAAAATAAATTTAAGCTTTCTGGACAGCTAACAGTTTTCTTTATTTTGATAAAGAGTCTGGAGCAGCAGGGCCTGGCTTTAGGCAACAGAACTGAATAATACAGGATCAAATGTATTTTGTGCTCGGGTATGCAATATCTATACTTATATGTACATTTCACTGGAATAACATGGGAAAACGAAATATTCTGCAACAGGAATTGTTCATGACCATATAAATAAAGATGACCATAGTGTATGATGTAAGTGAATTAAATTATCAGAAGCAATACTAATTCTGGCATTTCCTAACTTTTATAGGCTTGACTTTGCAATCTGAATGTTCTATAATGCTCCTCTCAACTGAAATACTGTTTTGACGTGTTTACTAATAAAAAAGCATTTTGTGACCAAAGACTTGCATCATCACTAAAATGGAGATTTTTGTAGAATTCTTACTGCTGAGTAATTGAGCTTCAAAGGCAATTGCCATCTTCCAGGTGAATATGCCACTACTGCATGAGGGAGAACCACACATAACCAAGTGGCTCATAGATAATTGCCAAATAGGAAAAAAAAAAGTGAGAGAGAGAGAGAGAGAGAGAGAAAAAGAGGTTTTGCTCAATCCTGCCTCCTGCATTATTTCCTTCCTTTTCCCAGGTTCCAGCCCTACTTTCTACCCCTCCATCCTTATCACCAATCCCATCTTAAATTTCTGCTTCATCCTCCCTTCAAAATTTCTCCCTGTCATTCAGAGAATAACACTTCAGGAGAAATTCAAGAAGGCTGTTCTCGTCCACTGTGCCTGATGCCAAGTGCTTGGCCTGATTTGCAATTTTCACAGGGTGGCTCAAGTGCTAAATCAAATTTCCATTCTAAAGCCTATAGAAATTAGTCCCTTAACGCAAAAATATTTTAAAGATAGGCAAAGCTGCTGTTTTCTTCTTTATCTGTCTGATGAACTGCTCAATTATTTTAACTGAGATTTCTGAAATAGCCCTTTCCTTAGGCATGCACTTGTGTTTTCTTTTTTAAGTGTTCAGAAGTTCCAAATCAGAGGCTGTAACTACAGAAAACATCCTCTGTCCTATCTAGAATAAAGAGACTTTTCTATATTCACATCATCTGCTAACAGTGTAGACCCTCTACATCATGACATGGTCTGGCCTCACTGCCAAAAGAAGTGATCCTGTTTTCTCCTGATTTTTCTGTATGCCTGTTCATTTCACCCTGCACAAAGCGGGCACAAGAATATTTGTGTCTATAAAATTAACGGCATTAGGGCGTGATCCTGGCTAAGACTAACAATTTTTAGCTATGTCAGTTCCCTGATGCAGATCACTATGTGGCCTCAGACATATCTGTGCTGAAACAACACAGGACACATGAGGCATTTAAGGGATGAGAAAAGACTGCTGGTGACAGGCAGCATAGCTGTCCTCAGTGGTAGCACCTGACATAAACTGTGGCATGAGCATTTCAGTGGATACTGTATTCCCCATCGATTTGAGTTGCAAGGTCCTTAAATGTCAAAGAACTAATCTTCCTCTTTGTCTTCACCACCAGCATGACTCGTGCTATTGCTGTTTAAATACAGAGTACTTTTCCAGCACTACATTGCACTTTTCCAGCCAAGGATGCTAAAGATTTGTAAAAGTATTGCTAAGTTCTCAAAACTCAGACAGGAAAAGCACGCAGCATGACAAATATATAAATAGAGGACACCAAATCACAAAAAAGGGATGTGACTGCACAAGCTTATACAGCAATCTTATGAGAACATATTAACAGAAAAATATCTTCCATCTTATGATGGCAGTTGGAAAACATTCTTTTGTTTGCAATTAGCAAGTAAGAACTATAAGATGTGATGAAGAACAGATATTTACCTCCTGTCTGATGTTTTGCTCTGAAAACTCACATTTTGTTTCATAGTTTATTTTCAATTTAAAAAATATTTTTATGAGCACTTTGAAATATATTTTCTACTTTCATATGTATTTTATATTAAATGGAATTCAATACCAAGTATTTCTGAAAATTCTACCAAATTAGCCCAATTGATAGGGAATATGTATTGAATATGATTTTGGTATAAAATTCTTTAGATAAATCAAGGTCTTTAAAAATATTAGTCCTGTTGCATATGTATAAACTTAATGCCTTGTCTGGAAATGTTAAAGGGGATTTATATGTGATTTTACAAGGGAAGGAGTGTTACTGCTCTGTATTAAGATATGTTCAGCTAAGAGAGAATGCTTGTTACCTGCTAGGTAAGCTTCCATTGTCTCTTTTAAATCACTTTGATTTTCATTAATTAATGTATATTAAAGCAATCCAGAACCCAGGCCTAAATACAATCCTAATTCAGAAAATTAAGGGCATTCAGAATGCCCTTAGATTTGAATACTACAGAAATTTGTTCTTGATTTAGCTTGCTGCCATCAGGCACTGCAGAAAACAGGGCAACAACTCATCATACTCTTTTGAAAGCTCTTGCACAGTAGGAAAAGACTCAGCAGTATACACAAACATCAGAGATAGAAAAGACTCCCACCATGTTACCCAGTCCTTCTCTTGGGGCCAATGTAAAATATGTGCTCTTCAGCATGTTTGCAAGTTATCTGTACTGCTTATTTTTAAAAGTCCCCAGAGATGGAGCTGTCCCACCTTATCCATGAGGGGCTGTTCCACAGTCCCATTCATTTGGCCGTCAGGAAAGGGTTTTTGCAGTTAAGTGCTGTCCTGCTCTCAAAAATGACTATATAAAAGAGAACCTTGTAATTCCACATGCGTATTCCCTGGGTATCAGAATTGCATCTATTTATTTCAGTGCTTCAGACACACTTGTACTATTTCTATTCCTGTTACCTCTGCAGAACAAATACAGTTCAGAGGCAAGGAACTGGCTTTTATTCCCTGTTCTACATGGTCAGTAGAGTCGGTCTCAGTTTATGTTCTCACAGCACTGCAACTATACAGATTAAAAAAAAAAACAACCCAATTTTTCCTTAAAGGCCATTTCAAATGGTTGGGCCTCAAGTATATGTGATAATGTCTTTTCTAAAAGAAGGACTGCAGAAGGAGTTTGTAGCACTGCTATGAAGAAATAAGCAAGCACTTTTTGATTCTTAAGCTGTGCCCTGTAAATACCAGTCTTTAAAAAGCAAGCACTTAAATGAAAGTACACTCCAGCTCCTGAGAACTGTCTTCCCCCCACTGAACAGTCACAACACACTTTCTGCCAAACCAGTGCCGCAAACACTGCTCCTGGCTGTTCTGCATGATGAAGCAGTTTCCATCCTTCTCTCATTACAGAAACACAACTTTTTGTTATTATGGCCTGTAACTAGTACTTTTCATTCTCCTCTCTCCCCCTCTGCCAGCCCTTTTTCATGGATGACAGATTCAATTCAGTCAGACAAGATCTCAGACACTACACAAAGGAAATGAGCTCATCTAGCATGCCTGGTGCCTCCCAATGTTTCAGTCCACTGAAGGAGTTATAAATAAAATCTCTACAGGATAACAACATAGGTGCAGGAGGAAAAAAGGGAAGAGTGTTAAAAAAATGCTGGACTGTTTCACTGCACTGAATCAGGAAAAATGATGAGTGAGATTAAAGTAACAAAATCTACAATGATTTTCCTTGTGTCTGTTTTGCATAACTTTCTAAAAGTAACCCCCTCCCCAAGAGTTACTTACGTCTGTGGAGCTGGGGCTAGGCAGGGACACGGGCTGAACAGCTGCGGGAAAAGTAAATGTGGTCTCTGTCTTTTCATTTTCAGGGGAGTCAGGATAACTGGACAGAGGGGACATGGGGGTCAAAGCCCCGAACCCCAACACCGTGTTGTATTTAGGTGGACGACCTACATATTAACAACAGGGAACACAAACGAAAAAAAAAAAAGAAAGGAAAAATGATCTTACATACCTTTGGCCAGTGGTCCTCATTGGCTAGCGTGAAAAAGGAAATGATGTAGCACAGAGAGGAAGTTAATATAAAAGTTACAAGTGGAAGGACAGAAGCAAAGATTTAAATATTTTTTAGAAATCTTTAAGTAGACTTTTGCAAGGAAAGAACATTTAAAAGATGTATTTCAGAAGGAAATAGAAATAAGCTCTGTAGAGGGTCAAAGAATCATTCCCAAAAAAGCAGCATGGGGACAGTCGCTACTCCTAGAAATGAGGCTATTCAGTTTTTAGGGGAAACATGTTGGCATCAAAGCTCCAGAGAAGCTACAATAACTACTATTAAATCCTTTCTGCTGTTATCTCACACCTCCCTATCTTCCTAGTGCCAGCATAAATCTACACAAAGGTTAAGTCCTTTATCAGAGGCCAACACTCACCACCCCCCTGCTTTTCTTCCCCATTTTTTAAACCTGTTAATTCACAGATCAGCACTTTCTACCCTACTGGTACATTTTTTAAATTAGGCTACCTAAGAACAGGTTTTGTTGTCTGACCCATAACTACTATCAGTTTTAACCTACCACTGCTCTTCTACTGTAACTCACTCCAAATTCTGTGTTCTTTCTTAGACTTTCTCTGCCAAGCATGTTTGATTATGCACAATTCCTAGATACTGTTTTAGACTAGCAGATGTGCAAAATGTCTTCATAACAATTCTTATAAAATTATGAATGCAAAGCAAGACAGCAAAAAACCTAATATGCAATCATCATTTCTGCCTTCCTTCTCCAGGGTAATTTATGGATATGTAAACATAAAGGAGTTAGGATCTAGGAATAATTCCCCAGATCTTATGTTTACAGATTGTCAGTCTATACCTATTAACATGCTAAACCTAGCATTTAAGGTCTGGATATGTTCCAGAACTAAGTATGTCCTTGGAAATGGATTTCTGCTAGTGATGTCCATGGGTGAAATTTCTGACATGTTCAGCACCATCTATAATTAAACTAAAGCTCTCAAGGGCACATGCTTACAAAAACTTTTCACTCAATATACTGCTGTATTAAATTACAAAACAAATGTATACTTCCAAATCTTTTGTCAATTGAAAACATGTGCTACTAATTTGCTGCTGGTGCAATGTAAAGGCTCACAACAGGATGTGAGGAAAAAACCAGAAAGTATAATAGTCAGTTGCAAAAACAGGCTAAGAGAGTATCAAGTACAAATGCATGCAATCATTTTCATTGATACAGTAATTGTTCACAATAAGGTCTAAAATAAAATTAAGAAATCATTACTAGAAGAAGGAACATTTACTTATCCACAGAGTAAATGCAAAAACTCTATTTAAAATCTACATAATATAATTTTTAAAAATACATTTAATGTTATTAGGAGATAGCAGTAGAGACATGTCTTTTATTTAAAAACAGCATAGCTGCAGAGGATTAAAAACATGTATCAAGAAGAGAACATGTCAAATTAATATTTCATCTTGCAGCCAAAACCCCCAAAAGATAATGGAACTGGTCAGTGCTGGGTGGGACTGGTTTATTTTTAATCTGACTGATTACTTTTTTTAGACCGAAAACTTAGGACTAGAGAAGGTATTATGAGTCTTTAAGGACTGCAAAAAACCATCAAAAATCAGGTAAGGATTGTCAGATAGGTGTGGCTGATGCCATGTACAAATAATGGCATCACATTCTCTCCCATGCTATTCGGTTTCATCTGTTTCACCATAATCTAAGTCTTAAAATTTTACCTGTTCTACAGAAGGATTTCTTCTGAATAATACTGCATACCTATATGAAAGATCAACTCTCATTTTAGGACAAGTGGTACTCCGGTTGCAGTTAAAGTGCTCAGTATGAGCACAATAGCTTTTCTCGCTCAAGGTAAGTTCTTTTGAAGGACCCATCCCTACTCCCAGTGGGGAACAAGGCTTTTGTCATACTAAGTTTCCTCTCCTATTCAGGGCACAGATGCTTTTTCCATAACCACTTTCTTCTTGACAGTAACAATAAAATCTAGTCATTAACAAGGGGATCTTGACAGCAGCTTCACATCACTAAATGATGTTCAAACATCTCACAATTCTAGTGAATATCTAGCGAATTGGGTGGTTTTTGTTTGGTTTTTTTTGAGAGTGAAACTGAAATGAAACATTGAGTTGCCTAATAGAACTTGCTATGCTAATCCCTAGAAGTCACGGTCTTTGCCTACCATGGAAATTTACTGGACAAACGAAGTACTGTAGGGTCCTTCTTGTTTTGCTCTTCAAATCAACATGGGGACTACAAATGCAATGTGGAGGAAGAGGCATTGGGCAGGGAGACAGGTCTGCATATACCTCACCTCTTTTACGTGTCCCGGGATGCATTGTGCTATTCAGGTACGTCACTGTACTCTTCTTGCGCTGCAGGGAAGAATGGAACAATTTCTGTTGGGGAACATTTCTGGCAATAACTATATGAAACAGCTGAGGAACAGCACAGTAAGTACTAAGTGAGATTACTGGCTTTTGTGTTTTCTGAAGCACACCTTCAGAAAGGTTAGCTATTTTACACTGCTTCTGACATCTGAACTGCTTCAGGCTGATACACAAGCTGACCAACACTCATTGCCATTTGACGTCAGCTTTATAAAGGAGAAGGCAGAAAAAGATGTAAGTACTAGAAGAACACCCCAAAGTATTTACTATTTAAAAATCTGAGGGTCATGTCATTGCAATGGCCTTTTGAACTATAAATGATAGCTTGCCTTTCTAGTTAGAACCGAGAAAGCTTAGAAGGTAGCAAGACGTTAGAAAGACACTCAAGATCAGAATGAAAATACCAGCATCCCCCAGCAAAAAATTAATACCTCAGGCTCAAAAACAGCTCCACTGTACACTGGATTTGCTGTTGTTCTTCTTTTCCTCTCTTGTCGCTTACTTTGGATTTCTTGTAAAACAAAGCATTCAGGTTAGAAAACAATGGATCTCAGAAATCATATAAAGTCCTCAGAATTCAGTTTGCATGTGAGAAGAGCTGTAAAGATTACTACAGAACACCAATCATTCCCAGTATAGGCAACTGTATTATGCTTTTAACTTCTGAAGGTTTGAAAAATAACCGCTGACAAGGAATACAGATACAGTGCTCAAGTAGCTAATGAAATTATTGTCTTCTTCTCACCAAGTAGTCCATGACTAAGACATTTTAAACTCATGGTAAATATAACTGGGATCTAAAAAAAAAAGCCTCTGGTAACCTTGCTGATACTTAAAAATACAGTACAGAAATATGCAAGCCATTGAAATGACAGGCTGTCTTTTAATATATAGGATTAGAAAGTTAAAATTATAAATCAAATTATAATCCATTAACTCATTCATTACAAATTACAGTCACATGAAATAATGAAATAAATAAAAAAATCTAGACATAGGTTACAGTAAAATTATCCACGGCGTATCTTTGCAGATACAGGGGTTGTCCAGAATTGGTATTGCCACAGATTTCTTTCCTACCATCAGAGCATACACTTTCTTCCCAACCTCTGCTCTCTGTTGCACAAATAACTGCTTTGTTTCAATGTCATAAAAGGAACAAAAAAGTATGCACAACAAACTAAGTTAGATCAAGCATAGAGACATCCCAAACGTACTATTGTGCAAGAAAAAAATTGCATTTAATACAAGAAATATTTTGCAACCCTACTTCCAATTCAGAATGACCATGAAGCCAGGAGCTCAAGAACCAACCTAAGACATTTTTCCTACCTTCCAGGTGGTCATGAGTAACTAGTCCCAGAGACACCATGAAGGCAAGTTTCTGTGAAGGGGGAGAAAAAAGAATGACAAGTACAACTGTTAGGATGAGTTATGTCATTTAGGCCCTTTAAAGGCAATTGACCAGTAACTAAGCACCAAAAGTATTTTTAGCAACACTTTACTTCCATATATCACTTTTCATTCATGTCTGTCAAACTTCTTAAAAGAGGATAGACAAGAGTCCCATTTTCTAGATGGGAACCTAGACTGAGATAATGGGAAATGCCCATTGCTCATGATCACACAGCTGGCAGAGCTGGGAACAAGAGAGCAGTTTCTTTACTTCCATTCCAGCACTGAACTGACTATTAGAAAATACCAACATAATTCAATTGCCAGGAAAATATTGCTAGTTTAAGATCTACTACTCCATCTACTGTGAAGTACAAGGAGCCAACTCGAGCTTAGACTTGCTATTTGCTAAGGGCTATGGCTTTCTTTGACGATTCTAACTTTAATGTAGGAAATGCAGAGACATGTAAAAATCAGAATTTTGTTGTACAACTGACAACAGTTAGAGCTCACACAACAGTCAATTTGAATCCATCTACAGAAACAAATGTAGCAGAGCATTTAACTGTAATCAGTTCCAAAGCTCTTGATGGCAGAACGGCTTTAAGAAATGACCATTCTGTCCTCTCTTTCACCCCAAACTAAACTGGACTAAAACACAAGCAGAATGTGAATATATGTGAGTCTTTCCGTCCTGCTCACCAGAGTGGAAATATTTTATAAAGCAAAACAAAGACATTTCTTCAGCTTTGAGAATAACTCCAGCGTCTAAAACCTCAAAGGAATGGAAATCAATACTGTAATCTAAACCCCTCTTTGAAGGAAGTATCACAGAGAAATGACGATCTTCTAACTTACAGAAGACTCAGAAGCTAAGTGCATTCCAGAACTGAAAAATGCAATGCACTATATGAATTTAGATTTCTATTCTGTAGCCTTATCAACTACTGCTGTCCAACAGGAACATACGGAATGTTAAAGGTAAGAAGTCTTGAGGGAACAGAGGGAAAAAATATTTTCTGAAGGACAGTGTCCTTTTTTTTTCTTAAAAGAAAGTTCTGGGTATGTTCTGATACCTGTGGATTTTCTTCTCGTTTTGGCTTCGGTGCAGCAGGTGGAGTAACTGTACGACTTTCTGTTTGCTTCTCTTCTGTTTCCACATGTGGTTTAATAGTCTGAAAGAAAACAGTGTTTCTCTCATTCAGTGATAAGAATGACTTTTTTTACTTTGACTATTAAAGCAAAACAAATACTTTCGCAGATACAGGAGAAAAAACGTTTAAAGCTGGCAGTGTACTAACAAAGACTTACTTGAGGAATCTGATGTGAGAGGAATGTTAAATAAGGTATTTTCATTTAACAAAGAACGAAACAGCCTTGTCACCAATCCATTACCCCACACAGCCCACAAGATATAAGAGTGATTTTAAGAGTTAACTTTGTTACAGAAACCACCAAAACGTATGGGAATAACAGACACTTCAAGAAAACTCATCCCATCAAGACTTCCACCTAGACACCATTCTGCATGGCACATACATTTTGTACTTCTCACTCCTCAGTCTTCATATTTCATAGAATTATGAATGGCTCAAAAACTGTCTCTGAATCCCTCAATCTCAGATGTTTCTGAAGCTTTTTTCTTTTCTCAAGTCATAAATCTTCCACACAACATTCCTCAGCCTATAGCATGGATGTTGAGGCTATAAACTGAGTGAGGTAAGCTACAGAGAGACAAACTTTTCCCTTTTATGTTATGGAGAAACTCTACAGAAAAATTCATGTATTATTGAACCACCACCACCATTCTTCTGTTTTTCTGTAGTTGCCAGTAATTATTCAAAGAGCAAATGAATATTGCTGACATCAAAAGGAACAGGCATCAAAAGTCAGGTGTTGTAGAAGTACAACTTCAAATCACATGAAAAGGGCACACATTGCCGAGTAACTTGTGGAACAGCCCTGAGGTATGCAAGAACCTACTCTTGAGACTTCATAAGCAGAACCAAGCATGAACACATCTTTCATGCACACGATTTTAATAGTCTCCATAAGTATTTCAAAAGCAGAAAGATGGTAACTTCAAGGCACATTAGTCTAGGAAAGAGTAATAAGTGACATATATACTACTATTATCTATTATATTATATTATATTATATATTATACTACTATTAAATATTATGTATTATAGTATGTAATATAGTATACAGTGTTACACTATCACTCACATACAATATACAAAAGAGGTAAAAGTGAATCAGAATATTGTTTTACTTGAACGGACTGGCAAGGACTCTCAGTTGCAATCCACGCTGACTTAAGTGATTTTTGTTTTACAGAAGTCTTTTCTGGAGAGAGACTTTAAAACTAAAAATACAGAATTCTCTGCTTCTGAGGGTCTCCTTTCTGCTCATTCAATCCAATTTAGGCACAGGGAACTATCAGACTTCAGAAGCTGAGTGAGACTCTTTTGCCTCCAAACACAAGATCGCAAGATCAAGGGATCACAGAAGAAATGGCTACATTTATCCTATTAAATATCCCTACAATTTTGTGCAATTTTTGCCTTTCACATAACCACGCTTCGAAAAACAAAAGGGCTTGATATGAAGATGGATTTCAGCTTGTACTTGTTCTCCAAGATTCTTGTCAAATCCTGCAATGTAGCTTGCTTATGAACTACTGACGTTTAAACAGTAGAGGGAGCATAAAAACACTGAAGCAGGAGAAAAAGGTGCCAATGCCCCATATTAGAGGAAATGGTAACTTCTATCCCAAGAGCTGCAAGTCATTCCATAATTTGTACTGCCATTGGAACACTAGTATCTCCAGCATCCACTGAAAACTTCTCCCCGTTTGTGGTTCTCCCCAAACCTGCACGGTAAAGCAATAAGCCCAGTATCTTGCATGAGTAGACACTTTATCGGTACCTGTTTTTCAATGTTTGGTTTGCTGATCTGTACAGTCTGAGGTCCAGCGAGCCTGGTACCCGGTGCTGCTATCACGATGCTGGTGAGCTGTGCCATAGGGAAAGTTTTGGCTATGGTTGCTGTCTGCCCGTTAACTACACGAACTGGATGTATGGAGTTCTGAGAGTTGGGTAAAGAGGTGGGTGTGAACTTTGTTGTCAACATCACAGGCCTCTGAATAAGCTGAGGAGCTGCAAGCATCGGAGGAGGTGCAGGGGCAATAGGAATGTTATTTTGGGCAACTGGTTTAGGTCGAACCTACAAAAATAAAAGAAGAAAAAGAGAGAAAAAAGAGAGAAATTTGTTTATCAGTATTTCAGATCAACTTTTTACTAAGTCTTTCAATTCATCCTGTATAATCTGCAGGAGGCTGCTTGATTTTTTTTAGATAATGTAATTTTAGCATACTGTCCTGAGTATGTTAAGAGAAAAAAGCACCACATTTTCAAGCCTACTTACATAAAACCCATCCGTAACATTTGCATATATAGTCACTGTCCCTGAAATGGTATTTGGATGCACAGACACTTATACTGAATGTTTATTGCCAAATGCCTTATCTGTATCTAAATTAACATCTTGGTTTCACAAGCCAAAAAACCCATGTGATATTTACAGGCACAGCTGAGGTGCTTATGTTAAAAGTGTTTCAGGGCTTTGTAATGAACCTCCAAGAAGTTATGAACAGTTGACTGTGCCCTGAAATAAGTAATTATTTTTTTCAGCAAATACCTGTTATCTTTGTCAACTCTACACATTCTTTAGATACCTGCACAACCAATCTTGATAAGCCAAAAAAGTGACAAGATTATATATTAATCCCTTACTGAAAGTGATGAAGGTACAGGTAAATGCAGTCATTTATCTTATTTCACAAGAAAGAAAAGAGCCACAAGAATCTTCCAAAACTCCATCCCAATACTAGCTTATTTCTTGTCCCCATTGTTAAGTTTGTACTCAACAATGGACTTATAATATCATTACAGAGTACAGAAGTTAAGCACATTACTTTAAAAATAAAGCTTTTCTTTTCCTTATTTGATTCCTATTGTCCTATCCAGCTTTAATACTCCATAAAGCATTTTACCATGAAAAACTAGGTCACATTCCAACAGATCTCACCATACCCAAATCTTAATCAGATACCAGCCTTTACTTTCCTTTCTCACTTTGCAGGAGATTTAGACTTTTATTCACAGCACCACATATTTCATACAAATTAAGTAGTTCATACAAAATATTTTTTATTTTTGTTACATAAAAAAGCAATCAGTGTCCCTCCCAAACCATGAAAAAAAGTAAACCACAAGTTTTACTACTCAGCTGGAAAGAGAGGTCACTCTCTCTTGCAATACAAAAATGCTTGGGAATAATCTAGAGACATCTAATTTTTCCTCTTTTTTTGCTCATGAGCAGCAAGCAACAATTAGAGCAATTTAAGGCCTTGGGTGATGCTTTGATTTTGATGACACCTATTCCATGGGTCCATTTCATTTGATGCAAAGATCATCTATAATCATCATATGCAAATTTCATAACCACAAGCTCATACAAGCAGGAAGGCAGCTGAGGAGGTCTTTAATTTGCCCTCCTGCTCAGAGCAGGGCCAACACTAAATGCAGACTGGGTGGCTCAAGGCTTTGTCCAGATAAGTCTTGTAAAACTTCAAGGATGGAGCTTTCAAAACATGTCTGGGAAGCCTCTTCCACTCCTAACTGTCCTCAAGGAGAGAAGTGTTTCCTCATATGCAGTCTAAAACTTCCCTGTTCCAATTTATGAGCATTGCCTCTGACTGTCCTGCCAAGCACCGCTGTCTCTAGCTTCTTGTTTATTTCCTTGCTGATACTGGAAGTAACACTGTTGTTAGGGTCCCCCCAAAGCCTCTTCTCCAAACTGGAAAAGCCCAGATTCCTTGGCCTCTCTTTACAGGTCATATATTCCTGCCCCCCCCCTCAGCTATTTTAGTGGCCTTCTTTCCCACTCAAATTTATCAACCAGGGTTTCCAGAACTGCAGGGTGTTTATTGGATTCAGTTTTATGATTGCTGAGGAAAGGTGGATAATCTCTTCCCTGAATCTACTAGCTGTGATCCTGTTGATACAGGTCAATTTGCTGGTAGGTTTCTTTGTTGTTAGGGCACAACACTCATTTAGCTACTGTCAAACAAGACCTTTTAAAATGTGCCGCTCCTCAGCCAGTCAGTCCCCAGCCTGTACCTGTGCAGGGGGTTAGTCCATTCCAGGCACAAGACTTTGCCTTTTTTCATGCTGAGGCTCAAGAAATTCCTGCTGGCCCCTTCCTTTACCCTGTCTAGGGCTCTCTTCATGTCAGCACTGCCCTGAAGAATATTGACTGCACCCTCAAAGTTGGTATCATCTGCAAAACTGTTGAGGATGAATTGTCATCTCCAGCACAACAGCAATAAACACCAACACAAAGTCTCTCCTATCTATGCTATAATTAAGTTCCTCCTTCTATTGTTTGTTCTTTGTATACTCACCTGTGGAAGAAAATTTGGACGAGGAGTAAGTCTGGGAGGAGGGATGAACTGCGGCACTTTTATGGGCTGAGGCGTAGCCTGAACCTGCTGTAAGAATGTGAGAAAGCTCAGTAAAACGTAAGAGGAAAATTTAGCTTTGAAGTTGTTCACCAAAATCAACATCCTGAATGCACTTTCAGACCTGATGTCCTTGGTTTTCACTCCGTAAATAATTTTTCACAGCAAGAGGTTCCCCATTAGAAATGTATTAAAGACAGAACTAAACCTTACTTTCTAGATCCTACACGCCTTGCTTCACAAATTGCAGGCATATTTCCTTTTAGTTCAGCTGTACTAACTACTGTGCTCTGCATTCTAAAACCATTTCATCTGATGATAATAAAAACTCGTATTTGTTTTAATCATTAAAAAATGACATTACAACAGACAGAAAATAATAACAGACTTTGATATCCAGCTACATGAATGATGGTCTTTTCATAGTGAATGGCATACAGAAGAATGAGAGAATATCTCATGCAAATAGTAAAGATCTGGAAGTTACAACTCTTTCAGCAATATTAATTACACTATGAGGGGCTCTACATACACAACTTGAAATTTTCAAAAGTAGGCCATTCATTTGAAACAATTAAGATCTGATTTTAAGGAAACCTAAGTACTTCCCTGTGTAACTCAAATCAGCTGCATGGAGCTGCCACAGGATTAACCACTGAATAGCACTACCAGCTACCCTGAGTACCTGGGGAGATTCTCTGAAATTAATGTCAATATTATTTTACACCCTCCTATACTTCTGTCCACCCACATAAGACTGCAATTTTCTTCAAAAAGGTCTTGTACTGATTAATTAATGCTTGGGAAAATATTCCGGTATTTTGGATGAAATTTGCTACAGAATTAAAACAGAATTAACCCCTCAAATCTAAGTTATTCAGCAAAGAAATGAAGCACAGACACAAAGGACAGATGAGAGTGGTACAAGGGATGACATAGGAAAAGAGAACCGTAGAAAAAACTCCACTCAAATAGTCTTCTCTATTCTGATCACAAACATATGCCTCATTAGGAAGCAAAATTACTTCCATCTGCATTATTAAACTGTATTTTAATAAATATAGATAAACTGGATTTATGTTTAATAAAGCCATAGCCTTTACTTCACAAGTAAAATTTCCCTGTCATATTGTTATATAATTAATGCCTGGTTTGCAGACCAAGAGGCCTATATAATCCAATTCCGAAACACTAGTTCTTTTATTTCTAGGTGGCTAACTGTCCTGGAAAAGACTGTGTGATGTAGCCAAAGCACAAAATTTGTATTTACAAAACACATGTTTTTAAAGAAACAGCATCTGTTTATGCGTTTGAAAAAGTGCTGAGTGAAGACACGGTAGTGGGAAGACTTAAGGGATGTGTCTAACACCAGAGACTTTATCATGCAAAGAGACCAAGAGATTGACCCAAAAAACCCTAAGACAAAGACCCAAATTGATCAAATTAAGAAAGTCTGACATCTCCTTTGCCTAAGAAAAGAATAGGAATTCTGCAGAACACAGCCATATAGATTCAGTAAGGGCAAAATAATCACTACTGCCCCATGACTACAGTTACTAACAGGGGAAACTACACAGAGGTGATGATAGCACTGATTTAATTCTATAAAGCAAAACAGTAATAACAACCCACATGGAGAGAAAATGTTTTTCTTGTAGACTATCACTTCAGCAACGTCAGCTAGTGAAGACTCACAACATGTCCCTACTACCCTCCTTTCTGTGTGAAACCCTGACTGTTTACTTTTTTCCAGTAGCCCTCTTGTTAACCAAACCCATACATATCTGCAGGGCAAACACATGAAACGCTTACCAAAGTTACTGTGTTTTTTGTCACTATTTGGACTGCCTCAGCTCCTGGCCCAGTGACCTTATTTGTTGTCTGGAGGTTGACTGGTGCATTCTGCGCATCAGTGCTGAGGACTGCTTTCTGATTGTTGTTGATAGCAGTAACCATGGCAATGGTAGGTCTCTGACCCACAACAGAGGCAGGCATGGTCGCAGTTGCTGCTTTCAAGACGAGAGGTAGTGTCTTAGTGGTGATCATAGAAGCTGTAGTTACAGTTTTCTAAGGGAAACAGAAAATACACTGTAAGAGACAGAGACACTCCGTATCAGACAGGACGTGGGTTGGTTAGTCAGAAACAATAGACAGCATGAGAAAGAAAAGGCAGCTCTGAGCCTATCTACCTGCTGTTCAGACAAGCACATTATCTTATGCCTATGAAAATTGGATAGCTAGAAAGCATTCTCATTTGAGGCACCTGTTTCGTCTGTTTTAATCACCTGCAGCATTGCAGATTGAATCAAAACAAATTCCTGAGAAAATTACAATTAAGTGTTAGTAGTGGCATATGCATTTTGGATCTTTCAGTTTCATATTACTTCCAAACACGCACTGCCAATATCAAACCTGTAAGGTGGAGGTTTATGAAACGTAGCAACAAACTAGCTTCTCACCAAGTAAAACTCTGGTTTTCAAATAGAAACTGTAGTTACAGTGTTCCTCACAATCAGAGAAAGAGGAGGAAAAACATTCATAAGTTGGTTTCTTTAAAAACAAAAATATATTTTTATTTTGGAAATTCCAGTTTCAGCTTTAGTGACACACACAGTTATCTTGCGCTGAACTTTCTTTCCTAAGAGTATCAGTAGGGTTATACTAAAGCTATAATAGCTGGCTGTTAGTCTGTCCAGCTGCAGGCAATTAAGTTTAACTTCTGTGGAATGGGCTAGTTTTGGAACATATATTTGACACCACGATTGCTCTTGGCCTGTTTTAAGAAGAGTGGTTTTGAATCATGTAACACCAGCATTTATCTGAAATGCCTCAATACATCATGCCCAAAATTCCAAAGTTAAAGCAACGATCATTTCACAGTTTTGTTTTAAAATGTACTGTCTTCCAAATGCTAAGGAAAATGGACATTACAAATCTCATTCAAAAAGCAACAAGGTGAGCATCTCCATATAAAACCAGAACATGATGCGAACAGAAAACTCATGACAAGTGACACTCAACAGAATGGCAAATGATCTTATTTCTTTTCTCTTCGGTGTAAAAAATCCATTGCACCAACAGCACTGCATCTTCAAAACTTCAGTGGCATGATCAAATGCTCTTAGTGCTAAATAACCATCATTCCCTCCTGATGTCAGCTCTAGGTTCTACACAGGAAAAAATGGAAAACCAGGCATCAGGCAGCCTTTGTGTTCTGAACATGCCTGATTTAGACTACTTGATTTTAATCATACAAGACCTTTATCTTTTTTCTCATAAAATAATATATTTCCGGTTGGATTCTTCAGTATTTTCACCAATACTGTTCCCTTAAACAGAAACACAGTTTACCTTCACACCTCTAATTTCATAATAGTTAAACTATGTCCCCGAACTGTTAATTATGCACAAGTGTGAAAAAATTCACTGTATAATGCCAAATCAAAGGATAATTTATGCTTCAGTTTTATACATTTGTGAAAAATCCAGACATAATTAAGTTTTCCTTGTTGCAACACAATTTCCTTAACTTTTTATCTGAGATCTAAGAGCTTATCGACCTCTGCTGCACCTTCCCCAAAGCAAGAGGTTCCATTCACACAATGCAGTAACATTATTCAAGCTTTTCCAATGAGATGTAACGTGGTATCATTTTCACGAGCATTACATTCAGCCATAAACATTTTAAAGAAAGGTGTAATCAATCATGTAATACAAGACTGTGACTCTTTCAAGGGGTTCTATTAACTCTGCAAGTACTCAGAGTACAGTTTCAGTCAGAAGATCACAGAGTTTGAATATCCCTGTTACTTTGCTGAGCACTAATTAGATTGTTTTATTCTAAAAAGTAGTCAATGCATTAATTCATACTGAAGTGGCATTCACAGTAAGTCTGCATTATTGCGCATAATATTGCAGTAATAAGACCTTTTAGCAGGCTTGTTGCTCATAAAAATTTTCAAAGCCCTTCTTACTGGACGTATTATGTATATTAAAATGCCATTGCTAATGATGGCATATATACCTTGATTCCTAAATTTTATTACTCTGAAGACAATCATTGAAAGCATTCTCTGTACTGACAGAGCCTTGAAAAATGTATTATTTACAAAAGCAGGCAAGAAAAAACTTCATAGAGAGACAAAATATTTGACTTTGCTGGAAGAGCTTGAGAGACAGTAAGACACAGGCACAACTTTAGATGCAAAATGTGTGCAGAAAGAAGTGAGGATACTTCAGTATTTTATCAACATAAATAAAAATAGAAAAGCGTTAAGGATAAAAGCTGGCTTATTTATCCAAGGGACAGGACAACCTGCCTTCCAATTCGTAACTACTTTCCAAGTACTACTGTACCAATGGTAATCAGAAGAGTGTAGCAGTTTTTTGACTGTTTCGCTAGAGGGCTCTTTAACTTTGAACAAAACCTCAATTTCTACAACCCAGGAGATGACCTGGAAGTTAATGACTGAATGCAAAGTGTGGAATACTGAGAAACACATGAAACTGTATTTGCTCTCATGTTTCCTGACTGAGAAACAGAGATCACTGATACAACAACGATACATTGCTTGCCTATAAATACTTTAGGACACAGTAATATTTGCTTTTGTGTTCCATTTTAGCTTTGATATTGATGTTGCTGCTCAAAATGCATTTTCCTTAGTTAGGTTTGCTTCATTTCTTATATATTTTTCTCAAAAATACAATTAGCTAAGCTTTACAAATGCATTTTAGAGCGCATCCAAACCAACTTGCTGAGTTAACGAGGGAACTAACAGCCCTTTCTCTCTTCTAACAGCATTTCTCTCTCTTCTGCTTTCAGAAAAAGGGAAGATGAGAATCACAATTGGTCAAAGCTGTGGGTGTGATTCACTGCAATGTGCATAAAGCAAACTTCATGGGTGAATTCTACCGTCTGCCTATCCAGGTAAACATGAGCTCCTAAGATTGCCTCAACAGGGAAAGAAGACTTAATATACACTCCGTTTTACAGAACGCCTCCCTGCTTTTCCTAGTACACTTTTGTAAATCAAAGTATCTGAACAGGAGAAACTTGAAATTCTCCTCTTAAGTAAACCACTTTCTCTGTTGAGTTCTGGGATTATGTCTCTAATCCTATACTGTAGTGAAATTCAGTTCACCTTCCCAATAAAGACACTATTTTCTAAAACTTGAACTCTGCAATTAACACTGTACACTTTTAGACAAATCGTTGAAAATCCACGTAAGTATTATTTGGTATGACTTACATCTGTTTAAAAAGAACCAAGCAGAAAGAAGAAGGAACTGTTTTCTCGCATTTTGTTCACATTTGTAGAGGGCATTTTGTCAGCCACTTAAAAATAAAGGCTTCTAATGACATACCTCATACAGTGTGTGTAAAGTATTTACTGTTTCTTGAGACCTACTAGATATGGTCAGACTCATTCATGCACCTATGGAAAAGATAGGCTGATCTGCTAAACTTTCATTTATCTTTAAGAAAGGTGATACTGCCACCGTTCTCTTCTGTGGGGTTATGATTCAACTTTCAAATAGTACATAATTTTTTATACTCAGACTGGAGATTTTTGCCAAAAAAACCCCAAGAGACCAATATCTGTATATGCATAGAAGGAGAAATTCATATTGGTACACTAGCAGGCATAAGTAAAAGTTTGCCATTTTCTCTTTGCACATTTCCTTTTTTTTTTAATTTTTGGTAAGCCTCACCTTTAGTAAGAAAAAGAATTGTTGTAGCTTTTTACCTGTGATCCTATCACGTTTGGAGAGGCTGCCGTGGACTGCTGCTGCTGTTGATGGTGATGTTGCTGTAGCTGTTGTAGTGGTTGTGGCTGTGGTGTCTGTAGTTTGTTTTCTGACTGTGCCAATGGCTGTATTTGAAATTTACTGTCTGGCTGTTCCTGCTTCACTATCAAATTCTTTCGAAGCTGTTCCACCACTCTTTTCTACCAGATAAACAAAATCATAAACAGAAATGATGACAGTTATTTAGCTGCACATACTAGAGAAAATAATAACACCTAAAGATACATTTATTTAACGTAAATAAGGAACTGCTCCGAAGCTTAGTGGGATTCCTCTTTTTGGAATTTTAGGTATTGGCGTTATCTAATAGGCACAGCGTAAAATTGGCCACAGAGGAGTATTACAGCCCAGAAAGGTAATCTCACTGTTCTTGCAGAAACCCACTGACCAAAATTCAGTGGATTGCCTCAAAAAGTTGCACTTACATGGAAAAGGAAGTTTAAAATAACACAACCATTTTGACGATACCAAATGCTTTGATTCGTTTTGTTTTGAAGCACTATTATTCAGACACAGTATAAAACACAGAGATGGAGAAGAAAACCTCAAACCATCCAGCTATTTACAACAACTGGAAGAATATTTTTCCTCAAATTTCATTCATACATGGTTATAAAATTCTGGGCTAACAAAATACCTGTTCTCTTCATTTTGTGGGTATACAGTAGACTTATGATTTTAAGTATCTTGCTTATGATGAGCTAAAACAGCATGATGCCTCACACAGTGAGTGTGTACCTCTAGCCCAGAAGATAACAAAAAGGGCAGGTTCCCAAATCAGCAGATTTGAAAACTGGAACTTTAAAAAGCCAAATAAAACCCACAAGCAACAAGCCCCCCACCCCGTTTCAAAATGTTGAAATGTGTGAGCTCACATGATTGACCTTTAGCAAAAGACTGAATTCAGCAACTTGAAGGTACAGAAGAAGGACTGCCTGGCTTCTATAAAACCCACAGCCCTGGCTGAGGATGCCTGCTCAGCTCTCACAAGAGAAACACGTGCCCAACCTCACTGAAAATTCAAGGAGTTAGTAACAGACAGCAGCCTGAAGGAACTATTTTACCCTGCTTCCAGTGAAGTGCTAAAAGCTGTCAAAGCCTAAAAGCTGTAAATTGTTTGTTCCCTTCTGAAATAAGGATAAAATAATAGAAGTGTAGAAGGCATTTTCCTAATTCAGATATTTCACATAGTTTTAAACATCCTGTCTATCAGCTCGCTCGTATACGTAATAACTGAACAACCATTTAAAATCGCTTCCTGAAAAGATCAACCATGTTAACATGCAAATCAAAGTGCGGCATCAGCAAGCAGATACAAGAGCTGAAAAAACATTTCCAGAGAGTAACCCAAGGGGGAGGAGCGGAGAAGGCACCAAAGTAGGAGAGGAAATAATGCAATGTGCTTATAGAATACCTGCCAAAAAATGGACTGCACATACACTGTACAGGAGGCTAAAGAATTACCATAGCCGGCATGAACAGGAGGGGAGTTTTTGTCTTCCACAGCTGCCAGTGTGAAATTCAGGGATAATGGTGCTCTTCTACTGATCCCCTGACTGGAGGAAATCAGCAGCAATGGCCCAAGAATGAATTTCAATCTTGTTCTTTACAATGGGAGGAACATTAGTGAAAGGATCAAAAAGAAAAAAAAAGAAAGAGGGAGAGGCAGGCTGAGGAGTCCTCTGCCATACTGCTACAGCGGGGCAAGAGCCAGCGAGGAGAGCAGGGGAGCAGGAGCGAGGTGAGTCACATGGCATTCACACACCCGCCTATTCCACCCCCGGGCCTGAACCGTGGCCTGCAGACATGGGGTAAAACAGGATCGAAGCACAATTTGTATTAGTGCCTTGTGCAAAAACTGAAGCTCAGCATATTTGGCACAAGATGGATAACATGAGTGGAAAAACGCCATTGCTCTGGAAGTCTACACTAGCCTGTTAGAGGCTGCTGAGAGCTGCCTGGCAGCAGCATATCCTGCCATCCATATCCATTATGCAGATATTAAATTGGAAGAAACATCTAATGCTTTTAAGATTCAGAGAGTAAAACTGAAGTTTGCACTGCATGCCAATTGCTTACGCAGTTTAATAAGCTGCTTCTACCAACTGTCAGTAAAACTACTACACTGAAACTACAGAAATCCTTTTACTATCTCCAAGACTGTTGGGATTATCTGTTTATTTGTAATTATCAAGAGAGACACTCTGAACAACATATTTCAAAGTTACATAGCTGAATTAGCAAAACCGGATGAGCCTCTCAGGGTTGCACCTACACAGGAACTCGGAGCAGATCTACTCTCATTTTCAGCGCTAGCCTCTGCGTCCCCCTCTGCACGGCCTCAGCCCCCAGTGCTGGGCTGACACTGCACGGCTCCTCCGGCATCCTGCTGCAAGCGCTGCTCTGCAGCCACACAAGCGCCCAGCACGTGTCTGTCTGCAGCAACCTCAGCAGAGCCTCCTTCGGTAGGGAATGAAACAGGAGGGCTATGAAATAAACGCTTGTTTACTGACAGACTTCACTAACATTGTATTTTAAAATTGTTCCTCAATTATTTGACTGTTCTTAATCAATTTTAAAGACAGTTCGTGCTGCAGAAAGTACAGTCTGTATGACTGAGATTTGCCAAGGCTGATATCAAGTCCTAGCTGCATGTTTTACAGACTGAATGCCAGTCAGATTCAGGTGTTCTAAAAGTACCACAGAATTCTTAAGTAATTCCTAATTCTTTAAATGTAATCATTGCCATTTTTCCTTCCTGCTCTTATTTAAGAATATTTAATTTAATTCTGACTGACAACTTCAACATTTTAAATTGAGATTAACTCAATCATAAACACATCATCATGCATACAGCATAAGTTTTCTGCATGTCATAAAGCTCTAGTTCTCTTCATATTCCTAGAATAGTTTCTTTTCCTGCCATAATATGAATGTATGAAAAGCACATTTGTCTTTCAAGTTTACTGAACCTTCCTCAAAACTGAATGTCAATCCTCTCTTTACATCCACATGTGAAAGAGTTTAATAATCTCATCCTTTCTTCCAAACCGTATTCTACTCAAAAAGGAACGGCTATCCCTGTGCAATGGTTACTATCAGACTACTTCCAAACCCATTTGTCGAACAGTGCCCCGTAAGCACACTACATCATCTCAGAGCTCTTGCTGTCTTGACATCTTTATCGCTAATCTCATCAGGAACCGTTCACACCACTAAGTTCAGAGGCTGAGACATCTTATATGACCCTTCCTTAAAGTTAATAATTGCAATCAATATTGTGACATTTTGCTATACCACTTTCTCATTCATGCCACAGGCCAGATCCTAACACAGCACTGGAAGATTATTTTTGTCTGATTAAGCAGAAAATAGATCTTCTTGGCTGTGTATTTGTGCCAAAAGACATCTCTGTGTTCATATAAAAACTACCATGAATATGTTGTTATAGGATAAGCAAAGATCTTGAAGCAAACTTAAAACTTAGTAAGGTTCAAGGTTTTTATCCTTATTAGCGACACATTATTTCCATTTTAATCAGTCAATCAAGGAAAAAATAGTTCTCTGAGTACATCTCTCTTTTCAAATACTAGATCCCTTGTATTTGGTGACACATTTTCCTCTTTTTTCAGGAAACTCATTCAGAAAAACATCCATATCTAAAGGAAGGCCTGTTTTTAAACTTCAAAAATCAATAAAAATTAAAATATAAAGGTTTTTTTAATGAGAGAGTAAACTAGCATACTAAATAAACTTGCAATACATACATTTCATATCACAAAACCAAAGCTGATGTGGTTTGAATTGCTCAGCTGTCTGCCACTTGACACACTTCCCCGCTCTCCCAATCTCAGGAGACCAGCTGTTGTGGATCCTCTACTACCTGTGCCCTCCAATGACCAAGATGTTCTCTGGGATATAAAAGCTGCCTACTGCTGTGAGTGAAATGGTTAAGAGGAAGTACTGATTTCAAATAAGCTCCAACTTGGAAGTGGGGAGGATGGAGGGAATTTCATTGCTCTGCAATCTTCCTTTCCAGCCTCCCTTCTCTCTCTTTGTCAGTCCCATCTCCTGTCACTACCCAAAGAGAAAGATACCAGAACTTCCACGGTAGAAAGAAGCTAAAAGATTTTGGAGATCTGGTACTATTAAGTCTTTAACCTGCAAAGAGGGTGCACTTTGGGAATGGAATTTGGGAGTGGAAAGACTACAAGCAAGGAGAACAATTGTACACTAATCTACTGCTTTAAGATGGTATCTAAAATTTAAAATAGTGAAATCCAATTATAGAAATTGATGATGCAGAATCTACACCAGTAAGGAAAAAAACCCTGTTGTACAAACCAGCTTGAATTAAATTCCATTGAAAGAATGATCTAAGGACTACAGAAATATTTTCAGCTATTTCTGTGGTTATCCTGTGTTTTTATGGAATTCTGCACTTGTGGCTGTGCTTCACTTACAGCCAGATCTTTTTATCAAGTAAAAAATCTAAACCAACTAAACTAGAAATAATTTTACTTCCAGAAAAAAGAGCACTACAATTTCCTACTTCTTAAAGGTGATCAAAATGGCACTTATATCTTTCGGCCAGAAAAGGCACCCCTGAGGCAGAGGTCCTTGAATGGTGAATGGAAAGATAGCAGTGGGACTGGGAGATCACCTCCACCTAATACTTGAATGCCTTACTGGGCATCATTACTGAAAGGCGCACTATTTCTTTTTATAGCTGAAACGCCTGGGGTTTTTTTAAAGCTTTAGTTAAAATACATGGGTATCTAACCTTACCCAGCCAATGGCTGCATTGCCAACACTCCAGTAACTGTCCCAAAGAGCATGTGCTGCATTCAGCTCACAGAAAATATAGCTAAAAGCAGCACAAAGACACGAGGACTTCTGCACATATAAAAGAGGTTGCAGAGCATGGGAGGGCAACTGAATGCGTCTCTCTCTGCCATGATGATCCTGTGGGATGAACTGAACAATACACTTACAATACTGATGAGCACTAGAGACAAACCACTTCATTTTGGTACCCCTAAATTCATGAGCTTGCTTTGGAGTCTTAATATCGTTAACACAATTTCTGACTATGGCATATGGTACTTAGTGTAAAATGGAATTTAAATAAAACTTAATTCCATAAAAATCTACTTTAATACTATGTCAAATAAATATTGTGAGACAGCATTGGCATGATGTGAAAAGTACTTTTGTCATTAAAAATGCTGGTAGACTTATCACACCTAATTATATTTTAAATTAATTCCTACAGGTGTGATTCTGAAACAAACACACAGTTCAGACATGAACATACATATTTTGAAAGAGATGCTGGTTATTTCCTTTATGATAGAGAAACACCACTTAAAGCTGCTAGAAATGATTCAGAAGTGGATTATGACAGTTCTGAAAATAATGTTCTTTCCTTCATTCTTAACAGGGGAGAATGCTTAATTTTTAAAAAATTTAAAAATATAGCTAGAATTATAAATTAAAATAGCCAAAAATAGCTCTTGTGCTATTCTGCTTTATGTGACTTCCTGATTGTTTTATTTTCAGTACTGTGTCTTTTACCATTTGCAGCACCACAAGACCAATTAATTTTTGGAAGGGAATGCTGTACCGTGAAATGCCTTATGCATCACTGTCTTCTTGTTTTAGAATATTTACTCTTGCACAAAGCAGAGTACAGAGAATGAACTAGTAAAGGCAGCACACATACAATGTTTTCCTGCAGTTTACATATTAACTAAGTGTAATATCTAGCTTCTTACTCCAGCACTTATGGTAATGGAAAGAAACTTGCAAGAACAGCAACAATAATTAAACAATGAAGCAATTAATGAATGGGGAATTAAGTGTGTGACAACAGGCAAAACAGAACAGGAAAAAGAGTTAAGTGCAGTACTTGGAACATAATTAAGGAAGAACGGAATGAAAGGAATGAATTTTTTTTTTATTTGACAAGGTTTGACAAAGTTTGTCTTGCTTTAGGTTTTTCTCCTTTACAGAAATACTTCCAAGTACAAATACAAACTGGTAAAAGGATATGGGGACAAGTTCAACATGAAAACACTGAAGAAATTAAAGAATTTAAGTGCTGACCACACTGGAAAAGGTGCTCATTTTATCTTGCCCATCTTATTGTTCTACCCCCATTTGTCTGTTCCACGGAGAAAAAAAAAATTCCTAAGGGAAAAATAAAAAAGCCATCTAGACATATTTTCAGAAATGAAACGCGAGTTCTTTTGTACTTCAATGTAAAAAAAAAAGGTTGTATGATCTCCAACTGAACCTAGTTTACTAGAAGCATGTGATGTGGTCTTGTAAAATCTGTCATAGACTGAAGCCTGTGATATAAAATCTCAGAACAAAAAATACTGTGGATGGTTATTCTTATGCAGGAGAACACACAGGAACATCTACCCCCATTGGAAAAGGCATTTGCATCTACACACAGCAGCTGGTTACTAAAGCTAAACACCTCTGCCAGGCCAGTCCTACTGTTTCTTTTCTCCTACCTGTGATTTACCTCATAACATGACATCCTTTAAACTGAATTTGTCTGCATTAAGCAAGCAAAGTAGAGCAATTTAAATAAGTAAACTTATTTCATGTTTTAGAAACAAACAACCTAAAGAGAAGAGCACTTTTTAATCTGATAACTCCTCATATTTTGAATAACTCAAGTGGAAAGGATAGTCATAAAGTAATTTTACAACATACTACTGCATATTTTAATGTGCACAGTATCATAGTCCTTGACTAAAATTTAGTCAGTTCACTAGGGTTCTTGTGAATCCTACAGGTACTCTCATGACTGAATCACACCTCCTCTCTTCCTCAAGAAAGGAAACGCAGTTCATGCTCATGGGCCTCATGTATCATGAAAAGTATCAAGCAAGGTGACTAGTTTTACTAAACCACAGAATGGAAATGCCTTCTTTTGGGAACAAAAAGATCTGGATGCTCAAACTCTATCGTACAGCCCCTATTGATAACTCTGATTTTGTTAACAGCATCTAATATTTCATTTCCAGAGTTGCTTTACAACTGTCACAAACTAACTCCAGCATTTTCCTTGTTGTCAATTAGATACTGTTCAGTGCCAATTCAATTAAAACCTATCACTAATAACATCACATCACAGTTCATTGTTGATCTCCACTTCATAAGTGGAATGAGTTATTAGAGCAAAAAGTCAGTTTCACCCCACTCAAATGAGAGATTTTTCTCTTCTTCCCAGTAATTTGAACAGTATATCAAATACAGGCGTTCTGTTCAGTTAAATATACCTGCTGTACTATTCTCTTTAGTTAACCAAGGAAAATCAAAAGAAAGAAAAATGCCTGCTTCACAGAGAAGACATCAAATTAGATCACTGCAGAAGTTCCAAACTACTGGCCTTCAGTTGTATCAAGGTTTGTGGATTGGACAACAGTGACTCTCTGAAAGACAAAGCCATGGCTCTTCCTTGCCCTCCCAATTTAAATGGCTTGGGGAGAGGAACTGTGTTTGTTAATCTTGGCACAAAAGGTGTGTCACTAAGTAAGGCTAAAACTACTCAACAACTGAAGATTTGCTGAACTTCCACCGCTCTTAAATTAAAATACCCAAGAACAGGTATTTTCCCAAAAGAATGGAACACTACCTTTTTCTTGAGGGATGCAGAGCTACTGGAGACAGTTCAAAACCACAACCATAATCAAGGACCCAACAAATAGCGCTTTGTAATGTGAAGCTTACTGAGGCTCTGCATATCCAGTTTATTGAGAGGCAACTACTCACTAAGTATAGATATTTATATACAGAAAAGAAATCTACTGATGGGAGAAGTTTTAGTTTCTCTGAGAAATGTAAAATTATGATTCTGTATCTGCAAGTTGAAGGTAGACAAAGTCAACCTTGAAATAAGATGCAGATACGGTTAAATGCTGGACCAGCCTAATATGAGAGGTAATGCCTTACCATGGTTTAAAGTCTCTAGGAAACGGGTATACATCTTTCCAGAGGAAATGCTTAATCTGAGTTTCAGAGCAGACTGTATAGTACATGTGAGGGGGAGAGGGATCTGGGACTTGGGAAGCCTCTGCTCATTCTCATCCTTTACGAGGGACAGTGCAAGTGCCATCACTGTTCCCAGGACGCTTCTCCAGCACTGAAACTCCACATAAAGACAGCCTTACTCTTTAGAACATGAACATGTACAGAGGTACAAACAACCAGATATACTCAAGGTTCTTTTTTCACCTTCTTCTGAAACACAAGATACTGGCCACAGCTAGAGAAAAGAGGCTAGGCAAAGCAAGCTTTTCTTCTTCCCTTGATTGCCTTTTGTTGCACGCCTTCTTTACATATTTAGATTCTTACTGATTTTAGACTTGGAATGGGAAAAAAAAATCTCCAGGTCAGAGTTGCTGGGATGTTTTTTCTCTTCCACTGTAATGCAGGATGTGGACTGCCTGCTAGGACTAGCTGAGCAAATTTCCCCTGATCAACCTGCTGACATTGCAAGGGCCTTCAGAAAATCTGGCAGCCTAATCCACCACCTGTTGTCTGAAAAACAAAGATGTGGAAGACAAAAACCTAGTACCCTTGATAACCAAACTTTCCAATTCTCCTTGAATCAAAAGACATCAGACAGAATTACCGGGGTAGAGTATAACGGCTTCTAACATGTAGGAAGTTAAATAAGTAATTTCCTTGTCCTTTTTGGAACTGATGTGAGGTGTCTTCCCTCTACTTTCTAGTTGCAGTTTCATAATTAAAGTTTATCTGTATTCTATTAAAAGAAAAAAACCCACAACTGCATGCTATAGACGAAAAGACAAAAAAAACATTTTAAGAACATGATAGTTTTCAACAGACATGCATAGTACCTAACTTAATTCACAGGATCAGGCATTAGTATCCAATCTCAATTTATGTATGTAATCTCAAATTTTGTTTAGTTCCCGGAATACAAATCCCAGTAACTGTTCTTGCTTCCACCAGAACTCTTCTCTAAGAGTTACTTAATTCCTTGACCAAAGCCCTAGGATGGTGCCATCACTTCATCCTGCAAGGTAATGGTTATGTGATATGCAGACACGAAGATGGCACAAATGGCACACAAAAATCTTTCTGACATCAATGGATACTTCACAGAAGAATGTATTTGAGACCTGCTACATAAGTATGGACAATATCCTGCATGAAAAAAGCACTAATAGAGTCCACATCAGGGAACATAAACATTCCTATCTGCACGTTCATACTACTACTTCACAGTGTGCCTGCTTGTTTGACACTTACACTGTCATAATTTTAGACTGTTAAACCTCTGCTCTAGGGTTTATAAAAGATCAGAGCACTTGTCACTCTCAGTGCAGGTAGAGTGAGATAGAGTGGTTGAACAGTTCATTCTTCTTTCTAATTACACTCCATTAACCTTCCACATGAGAGCTCCCCTGTGCTTTCACACCAGCAGCACCAACTGGCTGTGTTTGATAAGGCTCGGCAGCGTTTGCAAGACCAGCACGTGTAACTGAAGGAACAGTTCAGCTCGGCAGCCCTCGCAGAAGCTGTGCTGGCGCTCTGTTACTGAGCTGCAGTCAGATTCAGCTGAATTGTACACAGATGGACACCAGCCTCACCCTACCCACTTCCCTCACAACTCTACCCCTTGAACTTCAGAGATACATGATCTATCAGAAAGCCAAATACAGAACTACGGAATTATTCACAATGGGGAACCCAACAGTTATCACACTTTCACCTCACTGCAAAGACCTGCCAAGAGAAATGTATTTAGAGGATTAAAGCATGCAGGGCAATAGAAAAGAAGTTGTCATTACATTATAATTAGATCACGTTAGTGTATGCAACCAGAGTACAGAGAAGGAAAATTACTTTTGAAATTTAAATCTTTTTTAAATGCACTTTCAGTATCTGGGGTGGTTTGTTGTATGGTTCTGAAGATCACACTCCTAACAAACAGCATTATATTTATCTATAACCTTCTCAACAGTGACCACATAAATGAACGGCTTTTCTAAAAAGGGAGACTTCTTCAATTAATAATGTATTCTATGAGAGTTTTAAACTCAGTGCCAGGAAAGCTACTTTCCATGTGCATGAAGGTAGATTAGCATTTGTGTATACTGAGTAACAGTGTCAGCACATGCTTACACAGATAAAAGGGAAACAAATTTGGAAGGAGGGACTGTAAACAATCTGGAACAGAATCCAAATTATTTTTAAAATAAATGAAACACTACAAAATCTGCACTTTTGAATGACATTTTATACAATCCACTGGATTTTTTAACTGTTTCAAATGACTTCACAACATAAAGTGGTATATAGAACTGGTCTATATAAATGAGTGATGACAATATTCTTCTTGCTATTAGGTCCATTATCCTTTCCCATCCCTCTCTTGTTTTTTAATATACTGTGATACTTGCATATGCATGTATCTCCATAAATAAATATAACTTACTTCTATGGTAAGTTTCCCAACCTGCAGCTAATATTTTGAAATGACTGCTGTTTTCTAAGACTTGGTAACTTTGAAGAGACTGAAACAAAATCTGTGTGTGCTACAAGCCAAGCAATGAATCCAGCCCCGTCCTTGTTCAGAATGGTTCAGGAATTTTATTTCAGAGTTCTGGTGAATGTTGTCAAAGATGCCCTCCAGTACAAAGAGAACAGAGGTGGTCCTTCTCTCGTAACAGAAAGGTAAATACTGCTACTGAACCCACCTAAAAGTAACTTGAAGAGACTTGGTTTACAAGCGCGCTCATTAAAAACCGTTAGACCCACCTTCTACATCTACAGTAGATTTTGGACCTCCTTTCTCAAATTTTCTTAAATTTACTCTAAAGATGCCAATTCAGTCTTTATTGCAATTTAACTTGTACCATCTAAACCTGTAATACACAACAGAAATTCAGAATTCGTGGATGTGACCAAACACAGTGAATCTAAAACTGTCAGGCTCCTGAGGTTGCCTCAGGAAAGCTGAATAGGCAGAGGACAGTTAGTTCTTGCCTCTAAGATACACTTGCTCAAAGTGCGAACACAAGTACCTTTTTAACAACAATTTTTTGGAAGAATAATGAATGATCTTATTGGGATACATTTGATATTAACAAAGTGCAAGATTAATTTTGTCAGATATAATTTCTCTACTAAAGATGATATTCTCTCTTAAACCTAATAAATTTGAAATAAACACAAGTAGGACATTGAAGAAATTTATCTAAAGCATCCCTATCTCCTGTTCTGTAAAAATCTATTCACAGTGCTTCAATGCTATAATGCAATGAAATCTTTTTCGAGCTAGGATTAAAATTTGTCAGACTAGGATAGCACCGAAGGAAAGCAGAACAACATTTCTGTGCCACACCTAGCTCTTACTTCTGTAGAAAAGAATTTTTCACATGAATTGTACCCAGTGCCTCTAGAACTTGTGCTCTCATATTTTTTGAAGTATGTACTAGAATCATGACTTAAAGCTCCAAAATTCCTGGCTGTAAGTATCTAGTGTTGAAACTGCTTTCAGAATAAAGTATTGCAGAAGTGCTTCCACTTCCTGGAGAGGTCAGCCATCGCTGCTAATCCCATTTGGAATACTGTTTTCTGACAAGTGGGCTATTCTCACCTCTGAAGAATGCAACATTGCAGCTGACGGAGACTTTTTTAACTAATCACCTGAGAAATGTACCTCTTTAGAACTTTTTGGTAATGTTTGTTATTTTCCCAACACCTCTTAGAAAATATTTTAGAAGGAACTATTTTGCTCTACACTATCTAATTATTCTCTTTGTACAGAAGACCTCTCAAAAATAATCCAAGTACCTTCCTTTTATGTTATGTCAGTGAAGAAGATTTCTTGAGCATTTGGGGGGCCCATGAGGTGGGTGAACAGATCTTTTAACCCAGCACGAAGAGGTAAGAAAGAGAAAGTAAGGTCTCCTGTAATTCCTCTTTAAGCAATTCTCAACAATATAATATATGTGGTTTTAGGGAAGATCAAGATTTCTTCCGTGCCACTTCAGGCCCATATTAAATTTAAAAGGCAAATTAGCTTTTAAAAAAAAAAGATTAAACAAAAACATTAAACATATTTTCATCACATAATGAAGTGCAAGTTCTTTTTCACACCATATGTTTGACTTGCTACTTACTGCAGAGAACATGCAACGTATAACTGGATAAACACATTTCATTCTACAAACTGGTCTGACAAGCTAAACCTGCACTAGGAGGTATCACACAATGTTAATGAAACTCAGAAGTATTATTTCATTGACATGCAGTCAGCACTTCTTGCATGACAATTCAGTTTCGAATATGTTTGGTAGCATTAGCTCAAAACCCACTGACTTCTAAGGAACAGCATCATTGGGTCTCTCTCATGTTTCTCTAAAGACACCTATCACATCTGTCTCTAATAGCTGTAAATCACAAAACAGTAGTTTTCCGCCACATGGTTTCACACAGACGGATTTTTTTTTTTAGAGGAATCACGTTGCGCCGTTGAGAAGGACTGAAAGATTACAGAAACCTAGCAACTGAAGCACAGGTTGTTACAGCAAGGCATCTTGCTTTGTGTCCTCAGGTCTGGTCACTTTACTCATACTGGGATTTCGAGCTCTATTATTAACCCAGAAAGCTACCTTAAAGCTGCACTGTCTTTGCAACGAGAGTTTAATTAAAGTTTTATACATGTAATGTGTACCCTTTTAAACTCCTGTCCGTAAAAATAAGCCCCTACATATTCCTCTTTCTCAGATAACCTCCACAAAATGAGAAGCTGAAAGGAGCTTCAAGATTAGGGAGCAGGTTCTGTGGGCTCCGAGGCTGAAGGGCTATTAGATGAAAGAAACAACCAAGAAAGCATTTTCCCTCACACTACCTCTGAATGAACCAAGTTGATTCTGAAACACAGGGCTATTTTGGGGTAACAAGCTTCAGGGTTTCTTTTTGTTTGCTACCAAATACAACAGGGCACATATTCAAGAAAATAGAGCGCAATTATTTGTTTTGGTAAAGCTATCCTCGATTGTAATTCATCTGGAGCTGAAACAGGATGTAAACAGAGGAAAAAGGCTTTTAAAAGATCTATCGTTTTATACCACTAAATACATGCAAGAGCATGTAAGTAAATAGTGACCTAACTTTACACTGAACAAAGAAACACCATGACCAAAAGCTGAGAAAATATCAATCAACTTTAAAAAAAAATCAGAGTGTATTAGGTGTTGCAGAAATTTTAAAAAAACCCATAAAATAACCAAACAAAAAAGCCCCAACCCAGCACAAAGATTTTAACATGCAAACAGAAATACTTGACTTTGCGCTGCATAGCCAGTATTCATCATGAGCCCAGTAGCACTTTCGTGGCAGTTGTTTGGAGGATCGTATAAATATGTTCGTGCTCAGTTGGTTAGAGCTTGGTGCTAACAATGCCGAGGTCATGGGTTCGATCCCCATATGGACCATTTACTTAAGAGCGGGACTCGATGATCCTTCTGGGTCCCATCCAACTCAGACTATTCTGTGATTCTTCATCAAAACCACAGTAAATCCAAAACAGGTCTGTCAGTTTGCATAGGAAGACAGTCAAGCTGTCACTGATTGTGAGGAAGCTCAGAAGAAAACAAAAGAACAGTATCAAAAAAATAAATCAGGAAACACAGAAAAGAGTAAGAAAAAACAGGTTCACACAAGCAAAGAGCACTCAGACAACATAAAGCTGAATTGAAAAGTAGTGAAGTCAAACAAGCAAAAATTAATCCTTTCTCACTGCTAGGGATGGCTTGTAGAAGAAAGCATTACATTTTATCAGAATGACTTGGAAAAAAGGGCACGCTTCAGTCACACAAGCCCCTTTTAAAGACCCTTCTCACTGATATGTCAGGCCTATGCCCAGAGGGAAGTCTGAGGAGACACAAGTAGTAGTGCAGGGAATACTTTGAGATTTTTCTCAGTGTATTAGAAATAACTATCTAATTGAAGAAAAAAGTCCATATTTCATATATATTTCATATACACATATGCGAGAACTGAGCAGTAAACCATGCTTGATTTAACCCCAGAGACCCACATTCTTAGCTGTTTTCCTTATTTTGCTTCCCTGCTGGTAGGTTGCATGATTAGCACACAACGCTCTGTAGGCCAAAAAACTAGTCTGAAAAGATCTTTTGAAATATTTAACATATACTAGTACTACGTAAATAGTAATAATAATTCAGTGGCCTTTTCCTACTCTGCATTTCGAATGTATTTATTACGAACTAGACAAATAATGCAGGATTGTAGCATTCTGCCTCCACATTTCTCGTCTTCCTCTTCCAATTTACCAGAGCAATGACAAAAGAGAGGATTTTGCTCCAAGACTTTAACTCTTGCAGCACAGATTCTCATACTGCACAGGTCTCTGAACTGGAGGATCCATCTTTTGCATAGGGGCAGAAACTCATTTCCTTAATCAATTTAGAGAAGATCAGAAGCCTGCCCAGTGACCCACATTGCTCAAGAAACTGCACCAGCAGCAGAGGCTGTAGAGGCAGCTGCTTTCAGGCCAGCAACAGCATGCTCAGCATGAACAGACTGTACTAAGATTTTTCTCCCACACACAAAACCAAACTGTTCCTGTGCCCCCTTTGTGCTGACGGAGCCTGTCTCTCAGTCGATGAGCAAGTCGCTATTTAGAAAATTATTTCTCAACCTATTTTGGAAATCCACAATCATGTACAATTGGCAGCACTGGCAAGTATTCAGCGGCGATTTCAAAGGTTCTTTGTCCTGGGGAGGAGACAGGACCATTCACCAGCATGCCGGCAGAACTGCTGAGTACACAGCTGGAGCATTTGTGGGGGAAGGGAAGTGGTGTGTGATTCTGTAATTATATCTGTTAAATGCATACAGATATGAAGAACGATCACTTGGCATTTCTACTATTTTGCAAGTGAAAACTTTCAACACATTTGCCAGAAGTATTTGGCTGTTTTTTCTTGTTAAGAGGATAGAAGATCAGCACAGAGAAATGTTAAGCCATGTGGACACGCTACGTAATTGGTTCTTTCAGCCCCTCGCAGCGCAAATGATTTGCAGTAACACGCTCCGATCTCCTTACTAGTTAACAGTCCAGTCCAGGACAAATATATCAAGAAGAGATAGAGAGGAAAAAGCTGTGGACAAGATTAACCACCACACAAGCTTGGCTTTTCCACAATGCTCACATTTTTTTCTATTGCCTAGCTGCTAGATATTCAAGAAAAAACAGGGTGTACTATAACAACTGCTACAACAGGCCACAGGAGCATAAATCCAGTAAGAACCCTTTCTGTTTGGCTCCTCACAGGGCTCTCACTTGTACTACAAAAAATGTCACTTTGATGCCCTGTTTGCATTCCATTTCCAACAACAATGAGGAGGATGGAGGTCTCTGGTTTCTATGACAACCCAGATGGGCCACAATACAAGATACTTACAAATGTTCAACTGCGGGGATGCCAGATCAAATTAAGCTAGAGTTTACATTACTTCATAGAAACTAAAATAAAAGAAAAAACCCAAACAAAACATGAATGTCAAAGTAAGGATGACATTTCCTTGGTACATTCCAAAAGATTTCTGAAAGTAGATGGTAAAGAAAGGAAGGATTTATCCCTATGAAAATAAATAATATTGTCAACACAAGCAAATTGAAACCCTCATTTACATGAGTAAATGTTTTCATTAAAACTAGACTGCTGGAAAATTACCATCAGACATTAAAAGCAAAAACAGATCCCAAAACATGATTTTATCCATTTACTTAACTCATTATGAACCGACAAATTTGTAATCCACTGTTTTGTATGGTTCGTTTAATGCCATAATTTGTATTTTGTGATATGGTTCAGTTTTTTGCTGTTTACCCAGATCTGGTCTTTTATGACATTTTGCAAAAGACATTCAGATGTAGAAAATACCCCATATTTCACTTCAGGAAATTAAATTAGTAACAGTGAGTTATTTTAGTTAACATTAACAAAACTTCAAAAACATTTAATATGTACTCTCAGTAATTTAACTGGTCTGTTAAATAGGTGAGCGATCTTACTTCTCAAAGGCATTGATTAACTCAACGTCCTGGGAAGGCAACTGTAATAGGCCAGCCAGTTTAGGCAACAAGAGCAAAATGCCTTCTGAAGAAACACCTATAAAAGCCTTTTGTAAGATTTTCAGGTGTGACATATATAGATATGGTTCCCAAAACAAAGTAAGTTAACGAATTTCTTAATAAACATGTATTTTTACGTATATTATTTTGAAAAATCTTCCACTACAGGTTAAGATATTGACTTTCTATTTAGCCACTGTCCTTTTTCAAGTTACTCTCCATTCTTTCTTCCAACTTAACCACCAGATAGTTAATAGCATTCATTCAATATGTGATAGCCAGCAAGGCTCATATTACAACAGATAACCATAGACTTTAGAGACTTATGTTCTTCGGGGAGAGGAGAGGGAAGAGAGAAAGGCTTAACAGCTGTGCCTAGTCAAAATAATCCAAAATTAGAGGGACTGTAACATTTAAAATTGGAACATAGAACCTTAAAATCTGGGTCTGTGCAGCTGTTGTAACACTTTATTTAAAACTGCAGACACTCTCTCTTCGTAAATCGTTCCCCTCTGCAGCACTGCTACCCAGTACTATTTACAGAAGGACTCCAGTCTGGCTTGTAAGTGCCACCTCATCATCCAGGAGCGCCTGGCACTGCCAGCTGAGAACAACCACCCCTCACACGGGTCGGCTGAGCCGCCTGCTGGTGCCTGAGCCTCTCCCGTTCAACGCACGAGCTGGGACCCCGGAATCACGGAGCTAGAGAACGTGCCCAAGGTGGGCTCTGAGACACTCAGGTTAGCACCTGCCCATCACCTGCTCCTCAGCAATCCTCTTTCACCCCAACCCCTCCCGTTCAAAGCCGTTTCCCCGGACAGCACGACAGCCTGACGCTCCAAGGGCTCTCAGTGTTGCTGACAGGAGCACGGCTGGCACGTGGCATGGCAGGCTGAGGCTGAAGAAAAGCCGCCTGCTCTGCTGTGTTCCCTGACTCGTGCAATGGCAAGCGGAGCCAGGGAGACACGCTGCGGTGATGGCAACAGCATTTCAGGAAAGACTGATTCAGGGATTTGCAAGGAGCTCCTGCAGAATGACCAGAGTGCCTCAGTACTGCAGGGTGAAGAGCTGGGGCTGAAATTACACATCTTTACAAAAATTACAATACCTGACAACACTGCACAGCTAGTGGGAATTAGCTGGAAGTGACGAATTAGGATGCAGAAATGTGACTAAGGACATGGAGGGGCTTGGCTAGCCTTAAACTTGGACTACGCTGCCTAAACTTCAGATATACAGCTGGGGCTGTGCTCCCACATCATATAATTGCTACCTGTGTTTCACATAAAAAGCAAAAGACAGTGAACAGCATAATGAAAAAGAGAATTTGCAAAGTGCTAATGCTTACTAAAATTATAACAGTTTAACAGGAAGAGCAAAATGGACTGGAAATAAGTAGAAAGGAGCTGTAAACTGCAAGGGATGGAAGCGTTGCAGTGAAAAAGCTGCTTGATGTCATACAGTTGAAGTTAATTCAATCTCAATTTAGTGTAAGTATCAAGAGACTGGGACAAATAACCAAGCCAGTGGATTCCTCTCAAAAAGTCTACTGCCAATCACATACCACACACATTTCAAAGCATGAACTTCTATTCTGCAGTGATACCGCACAGATTAAAGTTGTGTTTGCAAGTTGCACAGCATCTGCTATTGCACTGGGTTGTTCAACTATAAATTTCATGCAAGCACAACAGCATAACTGATTAGTAACCCCTATAAGGTAATTTGTACCTAGGATGGTATTCAACTCTTCTAATACTGTAATTAAAAAATAAATAATCTCTCGCACCATCAACAACACAAACATACTGAGTAAGTAATGCTGCGCATGTGACCTGTCTTCACGAATTCCAGACAGTTTAGACTACTTTTCACACAGCTGAAATTAGAAACCCTGATCTGACTCCCTAGACAGAACATCTCTTCCTCAACTCCACAGATCCCTTACTGCCCCATTACTTGTATGCATATACTGCTGTTTGATATTATAACTGAATCTGTCCACCAAACTCCTCCTCCACTTTGTTGACAGCAGCAATCACTTACAGATGTGTATCCTGTTGCTAGCACAGGCAATATAATGCTGCACCTCTGCCCTTGCTGACATTCACTCTGTTTCACAAATACCACCCACATCTTCCTCTCTGACTGACAGTTTTCAATTAAAACTGAGTGACTGTTCTCAATGTGTTCATAGCTTGAAATGTGCTTTTTCCACTTTGCAACTATAGAAGGCTAGTGTTCTTGATTGTAATTTCTCAGAATCAAAGATACTATCATTTCCTTTGCCACAGTGACAAGATTCACAGGCAATCTCCTATGGTCTACACACATCTTGCTT
Organism: Falcunculus frontatus; assembly: GCA_013398115.1. NCBI lineage: Eukaryota > Metazoa > Chordata > Aves > Passeriformes > Falcunculus > Falcunculus frontatus. Next base: position 2,651,589 of record VZRV01008896.1, on the reverse strand, counting down.
GGTTGGTTATGAGCATAATGGAGAAACAAAGGTATTATCTCATGGAGCACCTAGGAAATCCCCTTAAAACACTTCTGCCATATGATCCAGCTAAATATTTTAAACTTTGAATACTGTTTTGACTGACTTCAGGTTAATATCAAAGCAGTTTCAAATAATTCCCACAGACTAGCTCCAGCATCAAAGGAGCTCTAACACTGAGTTTTGCTGAACTAAACTTTTTGCAGGGGGTCAAGATACTATTGGTAAACCTGCATTAATATTTCTATACAATATTGCATTGTAACAGATTGAGTTTCAGCCAGAACTTACACAGTTTGGGGGGGGGGGGAAATGAAAAAAAGTAATCTCTCCCAGATTATTAATGTACACAAGACTAGAAAACTACCAAGGATCTCTAGACTTCCAGTTTTTCTAATGTCTTGACTTTATGACTATACTGAAATACAATCACCTGCACAAGAAACTAAAGCAGCATGTTTTTCAGCAGCTGGTAAATTACAATTTTAGAACCAGTAATATCAGTCTTGAAGATGCATAAGTAATGAAGTAAATAAGACTACCTCTGTTAAATTCACATCTAATAAAAACAGATGACATACATCAAAGTTTGCTGAACAGAATAGGATGAAGCCGATGAAAAACAGGTAACTTACCTCCTTCTAATAGGCTTTTTACAGATTAAAAACTAGGATATATTAACATTTATAACCCCCAAAATAGCTAAAAGTAAGTTTTTCCATGCCAAAACATTTAAATGATTGCATCTGTAAAACACATCCTTCTTCTGGACCTCGTCATCTTTCCAAGGTATCATATATATGCCAATGTTTTCACTTACTTGAAGTCTTAGCAATATTGATAACAAATTGATGTTCTTGTTTTCAATTATGCAGAGTCTTAACAACACCAAGTGAATAAGTATTGTTGTAAGACAACTAAATACTTTTGCTGCTGTATTTTCTTCAAAAGTCAATTAGTATCAAACACTTCTGCCTATTATTTTCTGGTTTTGTACTTTTTTCCAAATGCACTCAATTATACAGTGTATGTGCACACTGAAAAAACATATATTCTCCAAAACTTTCACCTACAAATGTTTCTGTATTAATTTTCAATTAATTAGGCTCAGAATTATATTCAGAGTACGAAACCTGAATACTAAATTTCTGGCAGTAAAAAACAAGCACTGAAAATAAATTCATGCTGTTCAAACTAGTGGCTGCTCCATGCATTTCAAAGAATTTGTACTCCAGGATGTTTGCACTGTAAGACTAAAAATTTAACAGAACATGGAAGTTATTAGCAGAAACTGTGACATCCTCAAGAACTGGTCTTCAAAGAAATGACCTATTTAATGCACATGAGTAGGTCTTTCACATTATCTCCATCCCTCCCTCTAAAAAACAACAAAAAAAAAGTGCTAAGTTTTACTTTTTTTTTTTTTAATGGGCTGAAACTGCTACAGAACAAAAAACTCCAAAACCTCACCAACTGACCGTAGAGAGAATTAAAAATAATGGATACTGCAAAAAACCAAACCAAACTAAAACAACGCAAAAATAAACAAGAAGCACCTCTTCACTTGTCCTCGTGGCCAAACAACCACAATGGCTAACAAATCATCTAGTTGTTAATTCTGTTTTATAAAACTTTCTTCTTGGAAGATACTGAGAAAATTCCAGTTTCAACAGTTTCGACCTGCACTTTCTAAAATGATAACAAACCAGAGAAACCAGAAGCTTACAAGCAGTTCCATACGTCATTAAAAAGTGGCAGGCTCCAGGCGCTCACACGCAGCCCTACGGCTGTCCCCAAGCGCCGAGGACGCAGAACCTCCGTCCCGCCCAGGCGGGAGGCTCCGCGGGCGCCGGAGCCGGGAGGGCACGGCCGCCATCTAGCGGGGACGGCGGCCGCTCCGCCTTCCCTCCCTCCCTCGGCTCTCATCAGGCACCAGCGGAGATCAAAATTTGCAGCAATAGGAAAAGCACACCGCCACTGTTGAACTTAAATTCCTACGAGGTTTTTCCGATCTCAAACCCCACCTAAAGCTGTCTGCGGTGAAACTGAAGCACTACTGTTACGCTGTAAAGTTTTCATTCACGCTCATCTCCTAACAAAACTGTTCTAGATTTAACTCCACAGTCAGCAGTAAACCTCTCTTGTGTGACATTATTTACTCCTAATGCACATTACGGCATTTGCATAGGCTCTAACAGAAGACTGAACAAGACTTCAGAGACTTCCATTGCCAATCCCATTCCAGCTGCTGCGCACTGCTCCAGTGGTTCATGACAGCTGGAAAAAGCCAGTGGGAAGAGCAGCCCAGGCACCCCACCAAGGCCGGGGCCCCTGCTAGATGTGGCACAATTGGCACATGAGCTTGGGCACTGCTCACTGCCAGGCACAACCAAAGCTGAATTTTACATCCACTCTCAGACTTATCCGCCCTCGTGGCCAATGGAGGTACAGCCAAACAGGTGTTCAGCAAAAGGCTTTCAGGCTCCTCCAACTTAGAGCAAAGGCTGGTCCAGTTCCATCTGTCCTCAAATGACAAGAACATAACCAAAACGAACATAGACAGATATATATAAGAAATGTGAATAAATTAATATTACAAGAAACCTGGTTCTGCATTTCTGTGAGTTATGGCAAAGTATGATTTACAAAATCACAGAATACTCTGAGTTGTAAGGGAGCCACAAGGATCGTTGAGTCCGACTCTTAAGTGAACAGCCCGTATGGGGATCAACCCCACAACCTTGGCATTACTGGCACCCTGCTCTAACCTGTATTACATATGAAGATGGATGCCTGATGTATGCCGAAATGCCTGAGAACAGATACTAATTTCCACGTGCTCCTAATAGCAATCTGCCCGGCCACATCCATGCACATAAAGGGTTTCACACTCGAGCAGCAGACACCTCTACTGCTGGCTTGACAGCCAGGACTCTTAACAAGCACCGCTCAGAGATGCGTGCCGGTGCCAGTTGTCCGACAGGTACTCCAGGCCTCTCCAGCATCACACATTTTAATGTTTCAGTTCTTGAGTCAGTAAGTCCCCTCAACAGGCAAAGGCACAAAACAGAAATTGGGAAAAAAGGTGTTCTACAAAACACATGGCCTTAAGGAAGGTGCGGTGAACTCTAATGCAAGGAACACTCACTCACTGCTATTCATGTTTCTGTTCAGTTCTAACATTTTATTATTGGACCTGGACACAAACCATTCAATCTGTAAGGGTGACAAATTATTTCTTTTGCCTTATAAATGTATTAACAGGGACTGCACAGGGGTATTTCTTCAATATCAGACATGAAACAGAGTCCCAATACAAATTAAAAAAGACTCACCCAGTCAGCATTTAAGTTGACAGGTCAAATCCATATATTTGACTGTCCTGCATAAAACCACAGCTCTTATCTGGTGCTTCTACTCAAAATAGGAGGAGGTTCTAGGAAATCCAATGCACATTCAAACATTACTTTAAAAATAGCCGTACTTTTGGCAAACACACCAACAAATTGCTTTTGTTACTTCTCCCACTATTCCATTAACTCTGTCAAGACAGAGCCATGCTGAGAGCTAATGAAAGGCCCTTGTTTCAAACCTTCCTGTAATCTCTTTGCATGAGGACAGAAAGTATCATATATATTATGGTAACCAGTAGCAAAATCTGTTATTGGTTGGTTGTTGGGTTTTTTTCCTTAGTTTTCTTTCATAAATAACTGTCAGCTTTAATACACATGAATATTTTCTAAAAAAAAATCATCATTGACAAAAATACCGTAACTGAAATTACATGGACATACAACAGAAGACAGGTGTTGGAAATTTCACTCGCTTCTCATGTATTTTGATGATGTCCCACACACCGTATGTCGCTCTGTGTGGAGGCTGAGATGCCGCCCTCCTCTGTCCCAGCAGCTCTGTGGGAGCAGGAGCCCAAGGGGCTGACGGGTCAGCAGAAACTCCAACATTGCAAAGAACAAGAATTGATTTTTCTTAACTCCACAGTTCTGAGATTAATCTGCTGCTCCCAAACTTTATAAATAAAAATGTTAAATGTATCCAGGCACTTAAAAAAACCTCCTCCTTTCCTCTCTCTTGACGTTTTTGCACGGTTTCCAGGGGAAAAAACACAACTGTCGGTACAATTGTTTCATATACTAGAGACTTTAATCCTAACTAGGTCTTCTGGCTGTTTACATTATTAAGCAAAAAATAAGCCTTTAAAAGTTGGAAGAGCTGAGTTAAACTGATATTGGTGAATGCAAAAAAGATTGAAAACATCAACCTTTTTATCCTTCAATTTAGGTTTGAACATGTAAGAAGGAATATGCTACAAAAAATTCAAGATAAAATTAGAATCACGTGAAAAGGAAGTTTAAATAAGGAAAGTGCAAGGATGAACTTAGCTAAAAATAACAACGTAGTAATTAAAAAAACATATCAGAACACATAGAATCAAACAGAAATGTAACCATTTTTCCGTTTCATCTCAACAAGAACATCTCTCTACTTAAAACAGAAGCACCTTTTTTAAAAAGCGTGGAAACAGAAAGAATAGAGGTTTTAAAAACGAGAAAGCCAGATGTTGAACAGAGCACTCTACTAAATTGTTTTCCGGGATACTGTTGGAAATCACTGATTGAAGAGCCTTACTCCAACAATCTTGTTTCAGGAAGCTGCCATTTTTGTTCCAGTACATTACTGACTTTCTGAGGTGTTATTAATAATTAAAAATTTCTTTTAAAATTACTCATTAATATTAACTTTGTCTAAAGTCTTCCTGGAACCTAATATTTTTAAGGAAAATAAAACAGTAAAAATACACTAACCACAACAGTTAAATAAAAGAATGTGTTTAATTTGAGAAAGAATCTACTTGTAAATTCACTTTCCACAATTCACACTCGGCTATACAGCAATAAAGCTGCACAAAAGATGTTTTTAGACTTCACTTTTTACACCTGTGAGAAATGGAAAAGCAATGGCAATTTACCAACCCAATCTCCGTCTCTGCTTTTGCTTCCTCTAGACTAATAGAGAGATTAAGAAAGCAAAAACTGCAGGTGAAACCACTGTATATAAGCCTCAAACCTAAAAGGCTAGTAAAGTCATTTGTCACCCTTTGCATGTGAAATGTGAGGAATAACCATTACTGAACTGGATCCAAATGAATTGTACAAGAAAAGCCACTCTAGCTCCTGGAGCTACTGAGTTTTAAGTTACTTCACTCCTACTTTTCTAAACTTTTTTCCTATTGCCTAGTGCAGCAGAGCTCCACATTGTGGAACCAAATATCTCATCCTGGCTACATACACACAGACTCAGACGACCACGCTGGGTAACCTCCGAACACTACACTTAGGGAGAGCTAACACAAAAGAAGTATTTACAACATCTGGAATCCCATCAGTCCAAATCTGCCTGAAGGAAATGCTGAAGAGAAAGAACGCCTGAAATCAAGTCTTTTCTGCACACTTAGGCACCTACCCAGATTATTCCGGCAATGCACGGCTGCACATGTTCTTGTGGTTGGAGAACTTGCCCAAAACGTGACAGATGACATTCATTTCCCCTTTCAGCTTAAGATAATACAAAAGTACATGTCTTTTCCCCAAGAGCTTTCTAAGCCAAGGACACTTCTTATCTCCCCTTCTCTGCCTCAGTGTAGAAATGCACCCAAGATTTACAGGGACAGAGTGAGAAGGGAAGAGGAAGTACAAAGCAGAGGGATTTCTCTTGAGGGAGAATGCTGGTCCCAGCACCAGCATCTGTTTATTTTAATTTTGTGTTTAAAATCACCAGATACCATACATATGAAGTATTCCCATATAGTCTGGCTTATCAGGACTCCCCCCCTTCCACTCCACTGCACACAAACTATAAAATCCCATCTTCTACATTCATTCAGTCACTGCCACGTCTCCTCCCTTGGAGTGAACAAAGCTCTGCAAGACATCCCAGAGGCATATTGCTACCCAGATTCTACCAAGAATCACATGCAAGGGCTTCTGCCAGCTTTCAATTCAGTAGGAGGACTGTCTTAAACATCTACATGGAAAAGCTACGTGTTACCTATAGTTTCTATCTGCTTCACTTGAAGAATCTATTAAGTCAATATTATTCCTCAGTCTTGCTTGGATTCCTTTGTTAACTTCTGTATCAAATAGTCCTAGCATTTTTATTTTACTTTCTTCTTGAAACACTGTATTCAAAGCAATCAAAAATTGCATACAGAATATACTGTAAGAGAACTCTTAGAAATTCTCTAACATCACAACTCAGAAATTCTGGTCTGCAAAACTCCACCAGCTATAAGCAGAAAACAAATGCGTTGCAACATGCAAAGCATTAAATTGTTTAAAGCTGTTCAAGTAAGTCTCAGAGCCTTTTTCCTTAAAAACATTTTCTACCCTCAGTTGCCTCAGAAAAAAATTAAAATGAGGTTGTTATTTGTGGATAACTACACCTTAAGACTACAAATATTTTTCCTTGTTTCTTAGAGAGAGGAAAAACTGCTACAAAAGATGACAGCTTCTATCAAATAAGCACTGTCAGATGAGTCCAATGGGCTTTCTCATTTGCATTTTGCCTGTAACAGAGTTACTGAGAACTCTCACGTAACACACGCCACTAACTGCTGTTTCCCCCCTCCAAAAACCTTCTTTCCAAACCAAAGCAGAAAGCCAAAGTATAAGCAGTAGCTGTAAGGAGAAGTTACTAGAAAATTATGAGGCCTGTCTGTACAGGGTGGCTGACCAGCAGGCCATGACAATTCCCTCTGCCATTCAAGCTGAGGAGCAGCAGCTGCTCTCCCTTCTCAATCTGTACAAAATTTCTTCTGAAATGTCTATCATATCCATTAATATTTTTTTTAAACCTCTTCTAAAAGTACCTTGTAAAGTTTATTTTCACACTGAAGTGAACTCCAGTATCAAGTCCATACAGGCACATACAGAATCCACTTAAATCAGCTACAGAACTCCCAAACCCGTATGCAGACTAGGAAAAACCCAAATGTTGCCTTTTGATAAATTATAGTACATTTGTTGCACGTTCTGGATTCTGAAACACACTGCAACACACAGTTGCAGCAGAAATGACTGCAATTCCCCAAACAACGATAATGAATGTTTGTGTGTACTTATGCAGATGCTCTGTGTAACTCCAGGTAGACAACGTGAAGCACTAAGAACAGTAACTGAATGCATGGCAGCAGGAAAATGTAACACCTTCCTTTTCTTCATCTCTAATAACCAGCAGGTGTCCAAGCCTGCTTCTCAGGGAGATGACGAATTACAGTAACACAGCTCAGTGCAAGGCACTGACAAAAGTTCCAAGACTTGTCAGAACAACTGCAAGACTAACACATACCGCATGTATCTGTAGCTAAAGCACATCTTCACTGTGACAGGATCCCAGTTAAATCTACAAAAGAACAGGAGACTAAGCAATAATTCTAAATTAAACTTCCAGAAATATACAGAGGCCAGTATTACCTATCTGAAAGTTATCTCCTAGAGGGAAATAACGATGTTTTGAAAGCCTAGGCCTATCAGTAAATATCAACATTTTCTGAAGTTTGAAGTATTGTTGTTGATACACCAGCACAATATTATTTTTTTAAATACCCAGTTTTGAAGTTCTCTACATGGTATCAGCTATGTCCTTGATGATTAAAAATTAATACGGTTCCTTTGTGTGCACATTATGACAGACACACTGTATTGTCTGAGGGCCAGCAATTTTTCATTTTAAATAGTTGGCTTTTGCTTTAACTTCTTAAGTATACAGAGAAAAGCCACTTCACATGTTTTTTTAAAGCCTTCTAAAGCATTTCTGGTGTGTCAGCATTCTCATTTGCCACTAGAAGCTCTTTCTGATGAGCTCAGGACTTCGGCTTCAAATCAAGTTACATCAGAATGACATCAGCTGAATATTAATCAGGGTAGATGCACAAACAGGTGTGACAAAACCATGCTGTGACTAAAATGTGAAATTCTAATTCATATCAACCACTCCGAAGACTATCCATTTAAGTCCATCCAATAAAAAAAACAGAAGAACCTATTGAACATATTGAAATGACAGAAGTTTTTACTAAAAAAGTCATGCACTGTAGAATCATCCTCTTGAAAAATCAAACCTCAAAATGTAAACTATGAGGTTAGCATAATTCCAGTATGGAGAATCACACATTCACTTCTGGGTGCTGATGGCAAGGCTGTGGTTACATGCTGCTATTATACACAGCTACATTATGGAAAAGTTCAGCCTGGTTGCTACTCATTTCTTCAGCTCTGCTGTTTCAACTGTGGCTGGAATAAAACATGCACGAGACTCAGGGAAGGCAAGGAGGTAATCTGCCAGCCAACAGAATAGTAACAGCAACCTACAGTGTAGCAGCAAAAGCACAATACTATTGACCTTTGCTTTTAACACACCTCTCTCTCCAGGTATGCAGATAAAGAAGTGAACATCCAGTGACACTGGATGGATAAAGTAGTGACATTATGAACAAAACAGATCATGTGGTCAAAGAGAGACTCGGGCAATGCTGTTGCCCTGTGTGACTCCTAGACACAAAGATCTGTATGTACTACTACACTATCAGATGAGTTAAATTAAAGTCTAAGGGTACGTTTTATTCATTAAGGCATACAGGAAAGTTTGTGAACTTTGATTTTCATTTTTTCCTTTAAACAAAAATATCTTCACTTAAACAGCTGAGTTTTAATATTTTCTGAGTTTGTATTTCTTTGTAACTTTGTAGAAAAAAAGCTGGTTCTCACAGGAAATGAATCTATAAAACAATGCAACAAACAGTCCCTAAAATGTTTACCTATTTTTTTCTAACTCAGATCAATATAATTTTAAAGTAAAAATAAAGCTAAACATACATTTATTCAAATCATGCACATATACACTGCTATGTTCAAAAAATATTTCATGTTACTAGACCTTACTGTTTTAATCTCTGACTATAATTAGTGACAAGAATAATATTAATATTGTACCAGAACACTATACATTTTAAAGAAGATCAGTACAAGTGTATTGAATGTGTTGTGTATTTGAGGGGAATGGAAGTTTATCAAGGATTGATTTGCATTTAAAACAGATGTATTAAATAGAGAAGGACCATCTGATAAGACAAAATTGAACTGTTTTTAGTAAACGTGCTTCAAGGTTTTCTTCTGCTGCTTTTTACTTATAGATTAAGATAGAAAACAGTTTCTTCATCATGGTTTTTCAGCTCTTTATGAAGCAATTATAAACTAAAATCAACTGAATACACATAAATGAGGAAATACGCTCTTTACCTGCAGAAGGGACTACTACTGTCATAATTCAATTTAACACATACACACAATTTCAGCAGTGTACCAAGTGATTTCCAGGAGGTGGTTCATTTGAGTTCTTTAGGATGTCAGAAACAACCTTGTACTGTTTAATATTATCTTTATTAAAATTAGATTTATTCAAATTGAAGCAGGGCATGACATTGATTTGCAATAATTTTAAGTAGGTGCATTTTAAAATAAAAGGAGATATTTAAACGAACAATCTTTTTTTTCTTGGCTTTTTTTTTAATTATCAACTGCTAACTACTCATCATCGAACACTACACATTTATTTATAGGACAAATGAGGCAAATACCTAATAAAGCACAGTAATACTGCTGGCAATATTCAGGCCTTTATATAACGTTTACAAGCATAGTTTATCTTCACAATAACCTTGTAATGTTGGTAGGGAGTAAAGTATCCATTATTCTTTAACTTCACTTATGGGAAAACTGAAACAGAGAGATTAATTTAGAAACAAAAATCAAGTATAGGTCCCCCAAATGCAGTGTCAAGGCCTAAGCAAAAAAAGACTAATTTTAAAGGCACTAAAATCAATAAAAGCAGATGGGGCTCCAAGTCTGTGAAAACAAGTTTTCTCCAGGAGTATGACTTTAGACATTTGGCACTGTGGGCTAACATTTTTATTACATTATAATATTGTATTATTATTACTATTATATTTTTAATTTTTATTATATTGTTTTCTGTAATTAATGAAATGGATGTCCAGTTCTGTAGCGTGGTTGGCTAGGTTCTGTTACAGTCTCTAGGCTGTTATCTTACCTACATTTTTCTAATAATTAATTACAGCTAGGAATGCATGTTATTTCTTCAGATATAGAAACACAGAGAGGCCTTTATTTAATACTCTGAAGAATAAAGAATTGTACAGTGTGTCAATGCCACCTTTGTCAGAATTACAGCAACCAAAGCACCAGCCTGGGACCATTTTTGCTTTTATTTTAACATGAAGCAGGACAAAGCTGGCTCCAGACTTACACAGGGAGGACACCCTCCTGCATGGCTTTCCATGGTACGGAAGTAGAAAGATTACCATTGCCTCCTTCGGCTATTCTGATTATTCACCACAGGAAAATGGTATATCCTATGCCATATTAGCTCAAGGTAAATAACTTCCTAGCAGGACATTGGTGTTCTTAATTTGTCTTCACTTCCCTTTAGGGCACAGCATTTTTTTCTAATAACCGGTGAACAAACTTTTTCTCAGCTGCTATCTTACACATCCGTTTTGATTTTTTGGAACAAAACCTGACCTTGCTTTGGGTCAGCACTTTCACTGTGACTTAGGTTTATTCCATCCCCCACAAATAAAAAGTTTGTTAAAATAATTACAGAAGAAACACTTCTTTGCCAGTGCTGAGGGAGGAGTGGTGAAAGGAAATATATTCCAATATGCAGCTGACTTATGTGATCACACGGAAATGAAAAATACATGTACTTGCCCAGAGCTGGTCTGGTCTTTGTTTCTGGGCTGGAACAGATTCCTGCCAGGGACATTAAAATCCAACGAGGAAAGACGGTGCAGTAGCAGAAAGACGACACAAGGTGGTGGTCACTGAAGCACGGAGGAGAGGAAAGGGAGCAGAAAGCCTGGCTGGGGAACGCCATGAAATGGGGATGTTGGCTCCAACCGTGCTATCTGTCTATCGGGCAGGGGATGCTCTAATGGAAAGCACTTCCTTTGAATCTAAGCCAAAAACTTAAAAGCATCGGCACAGCTGCCTGCATTGTGTTACTTTAGGTTTCAAAAGGGGAGGAAAAAAACCCAGAACTACCCTCTGGCTCAGTTCACAAGCTCCACCAGTTTCTCTGGTTGTGCCTGGAAACTCCTACAAACACACAAGCCAGCTCAGCAGACACATACACACAAATGTGTGTGAATACTCTCCAGAGAGGACCCCTTTGGAAAAGGCCATGTGTTGTACACCTGGAATTCCAAACACTAACTGCCAGTTTAAAACTTCAGGAAAATTATGTGGGTCAAAATGCCTTAAAATAAAAGCAGGGAAACTAAACCACCAAGATTTACCAGAAAGCCTTTTACCAAGCAAAAAAAGGCTCAGAGAAACCAGAAAATAAGCAAAGAAACCATACAGAATAGGAAGGAAAAATGTAAAAAATTACCCATTTAATTACTGGTGTGATTGAAGAGGTTATTAGAGGCAAACATGTAACATTCAAAGAGAAAACTCACCCCTCACAAACCGTAAGAGGAAGTATCAGTTATGACAGGTGAAATAAAAGATGAAAATAAGGAGACATGAGAGGAAATGTGAACAGCAAATAGCAGAGCTACACCAGCAATACCAAGGCATTCCTGAAACGCATCAAAGCAGGAAGCCACCAACCTGATGGGCTGCTGAGAAATCAATGGACAGCTAAGGTCAAAAATTTGCAGAGAAAACAAAATTATGTCTTTGTAACAGGTCTTCTTCACAGAAGATGAATATATGACTGTAACTTTATTTCCCATATACCTTGATATGATAAGGGAGATGCCAAAGAGATGATGTTGGAATAAAGATGATAAAATTACAGGAGAAATAAGTACTGAGAATATATATAAAATACCTTGAAAGTATGGAGGACCTTAATATGAAAGACTTGAGAAAGTGACAGAAACAGGCATTTTATATACACCACCATATCAAAATGTAAATACTATCACTATATCAACAGATGCAAAAAGAAATCCTAGAAACTACAGCTTAACCAGCTTTTCTTTGGTGTAAGTCATTTTGCTTAGCACAGATGAGCTGGTCAGCAATGACATAGCAAAATTCATCAGTAAATAAATCTGACATTGAAAAACTGGAATGTTTCTTTGGGAATCTCACTTTCTACAGGATGTGAAAAATTATTTTTAAAAAAGGCAAAGATGTAATAAATAAATGATACGGCACTTTATGCATTAGCAGTAGGCCTACGATCCTGAGTATGCTCCTAATTCTGATCTCAGAAACAACCAAAGTGTAATTAATTCAGTAATAGTCAACACAAATAAATAAGATTTAGAAAGATTTTCATATGAATTAGACTCACATAATTTATTGAGATGAAGTTGAGTGAATAAATGCTACAGAAAAAACAAAGTCCTCCTAGCCCTTTTAAAAACTGAACAGCAAAGGAATATAGAAAAAATTTTAAGTAAATGATTTTTGGAAAATAGGAAATAAACTAATTTTGTTTAATAACTTTTAGAACTCATAGACACAAGGTAGTGTGGTGAAGATCTTACATCCATTTATTTAGGTAAGGACATCGTTACATAAAGAAAAGACTCCTTCTACCCTTTTATTTCCCATTTGTCCCCAAAAGACAGAAAGTCTGATTTTTGTCAAGGGTTAACGTACCAAATCAATTACAATTCCATAGCACATTTTGAAAGAGGAAAGCTAATTATATTATCTCAATATATAAAAATATTTTACCTGTCTTCTTGTCAGGAGTACCCCAAACAGCAGGTCAGGTCAAGATGCAATGCAACACTCCAGACTGCTTACCTGTATATCAGCCTGGTTAGAATAATCTTACCATGAAACAATTGCAAATGTAAAAAAATAAGTTTTTTTAAAGATTTCGTAAGCTTGCCAAAGTTTCCGAGTAAAGGAGCTGGGGCTACTGGCTAGGTAAGAGGCTGGAGAGGAATGACCTTTACAGGAAAACAAATCGGTTGGTAAAACTTCTGCATATGAGTGGTGAAACAAGTCACTTGGGCTCCGTGCCCTTGTGTGTTATGCAGACACCTAGGCAGAAATAATCTCCAAGTGGAATGAATGCCTGCCTTTATAGTTCCCCCATGTGACTTTAAAAGGTACTTTTAGGGCATTACCACTGCATGTGTTTAAAATGTCAATCAAAAATAAGGAAAAAAGCAAAACATGAAACAGGCTGGGAACTGTTACAGACCCATTTTCATATGCAGCCAAAATTTGTGTGATGCTCAATCTTACCTAACATTATCATTTCAGATAGCATTCAGGACATGTAAACAAGCCTTACTACCCCAACAGGTTTGATTCATGCAAAAATTCAGTAACAAACCGGTAAAGAGAGCTTCCTAATATGAAAGCATTACACCATCCAAAATTATTTTAAAAACTGAAAATTTCGTTTGGTCCATTTATTTAATTTCCTTAGAACTTGAAAAATATGCACTGCTTTAAAGACAAAATGCTTAATGTATATATACAACCAATCACCACTGGTCTGTGATGTGTTACAGCCCAGCACAGCACTCCAGCTCCCAGCCTGCCCGATTATAAATAGGCTGCCAATCTGGGCAGCAGCAGCAGCAGCTGTCTCTCATCATTCTGCTTTCTCCCTCCATTTCTATTAGATTTCTAACACAATGTAGTGATTTCTGCATATTTTCTCCACGCTCTGCAATAGGTGTGACAAGCACAAATACATTTGTTTTTAAGATTATTCACAATGAACACAATTCTCCACTAACCTGTTACTGTTTACCTGATTTGTATATGTGTACACTCTAAATGGGCCTGCACATTTGCATTGTTTGTTATAAATTAAATGTTTAGTATTACAATTCAGCTGTCTTTAGAGAAACAACTGAACTGCCTGTGCTACTAGACACAGGTAAATAATATATACACACCTGAACACTGAAGCCTCCAACAACAATCACAAGATGGTCCAGTCTGTCCCTATATCATGCAAGCAACACAAACTATCCAACACAGTGAGGTACTTCTTGAAATATCAACATAATGAAAAGCATGTTTGGAAGTCTGCCAGCTCATTTTTAAACTACACATGAAATAAAAATCAAATTATAATCAAAACCAACTTATTTCTCTGTTACGCACAGAAATGCCATTAAAATACTTTATAATAATTACCATTCTGGAGTGATTATATAAAGGGTGGCTCTCAGAGTACAATGCTTAATACAAAAAATATAATATTTTACATTTTCTTGTATTAAGTCTTTACACTGTTCCCACTTGAACACTTACTTTCTGTCCTTAGAAGTGTTTTCTCTTGACTATAGAAAAATTACTTTGTCAGACAAGTATTAGTTTTATCTCATCCTGTTGACAAAACTGTATGTTCAGATACCACTATATCAGACAAAATTCTTATAAGTGGCATTTTTAAGACAGAGTGCACAAGTAAAAACTTTCTGTAAGGGCTGTTAATGATTATAATGCCCCAAGTAATTGGGGATACAGTCACAGTTCTTCTACACACTCCTTGGCCAAAAAGTTCAATGTCCAGTTGGTTTAGTAGCTATTTCCAGTAAAGGCACATTATTTCATTTCAATAGACACCTGTGTTATTACACAGTCCTATTTCAGAATTTTCAGTGTGATCAGTTAAGGACTACATTTTCTACTGCACACTTCCTCTAAAATACTGAAATCAACATGTACAATGCACCTATTGGTGTTTAAAGTTCAAGAAAGCTGAAAGCAGATGCTCTCAGCAAAAGACACCAAGCTTCAGAACAAAGACATTGATCAAGGTGAATCTTACGTCTTCCTTTTTTTAGAGCAACACAAGACAGAGTTGTTTGCTTCAGACTTTTTCAGGCAGGATCCTACAAGTAGAGACAAAACAGTTTTGTACCAATAAAAAAAAAAAACAAACCCCAAGACCCAACTACCTGCACTCTTACGTCAGTCTTGACAAGATCATGCTGGACTAAAATTTTCAGTAGCTGCCAAAATTTTACCATGACTGCAGTATCAATATAGGTGACACAGACAAGCAAAGAAATAATGAGCAGAACTTTTCACTTGTTCTTCAAGATTTGTCAGTATTATAAAGTATCAATTCCTATTCCTGCCCAGGCCCTTAATGATATTACACAGAAACTCATTCCTAACCTTTGCAAGCATAATGCAAGTTCTGAGGTTACACGTGTTTAAAAGTATAACACTGGTACACAAACAACACACGGGTTGGTTACTTTCCAGCAGCTTAGGCTCCTGCAGATACCATCTTGTAATCCCTGTTCCTACTTCTACGTTCTACTCTTCTGCAGATGAAAACTTGAGGCCACTTAGTCCCAAGTTTTGTCACTATCAGCTTTTAGGACATTTGAAGTATTTGATTAGCTGAGGTGCTGCAAAATGTAACTGCTGCTGGTAATGTCTTAAATTATTCTAGACATTTTTGCAGAAGTGTATCTGTCTAGGCACTTAAAGGGAGCTTGTAATATGAGCAGCGTACAGTTTATAGATACAGCATCAGAAGTTACAGAAGGAGGAATAAT
Source organism: Falcunculus frontatus (assembly GCA_013398115.1). Lineage (NCBI taxonomy): Eukaryota > Metazoa > Chordata > Aves > Passeriformes > Falcunculus > Falcunculus frontatus. The sequence goes on along the minus strand of VZRV01008896.1, from coordinate 2,635,964 downwards.
AAACAGGAGATTTTTTTTTTTTTTTTAAATAAAATCCAGCTCAGCTCCATAAAAGCGGCTGAGAAGTGTGCTGTTAAATGGGACTTGAAGGTGGCCAATCTAAGCACTTCTACAGATGAGTCCTGGGAGGTCACAGGATGCATAGACGGTAACATGGAAGATGACATGGAAGCAACTGCCTAAGAAGTGACAGATGGATGTGTGGGAACATTAAAGAAGTGGAGCGAGTGGGGGAGAGACAGGAAACTCATCGAGGAACATAAGTAAGGAAGGGCAGAATTATATAGAACTTTGAAAGTACTGAAAAGAGCTCAAATCTGATGCAAATATGGGTGGTGAACAGTAGGGGGAATACAAAAATAAGAGTGACAATTAAATCAGCAAGCAGGAAGCATTATTTTAACAGCTACATGTTAGGAAGTGAAAAAAGTCTCTATTCCTTCTGTCATAATAGACATGTCTAGAACAGAGCTGAAGATAGTGCACTGGTTAAGACAAGGCATGAAATAAGGCTTGCTCATAGGGATTTAAAAAAAAAAAGCATGCTAAGAAAGCAAGCACCAGATTTATACCTGACCTAGATGACTACAACCAATGGAATGAACATGCTAAAAAAAAAAAAAAAAAATCTAAAAATTGCACACCTGAATAACACAGAAACTGAAGACTGTATTGTCTGTAGCAGAAAAAGAAAACTAAGAATAAGAGACAGAAAGAGGACAAGAGATGAAACTTTGGCCCCACTGAAATAAATATGAAAATGTACATCAGCTTCGCTGCTATCTGGATTTTAAAAAATGAGGTAATTCTAGCCATTTTTCAGCTGATGACATGGCATCTGACAAACACTGCATGAATGACTGCCTAATACTGGAAAATGGACCTGGAGATATCATTCAGAAGCAGAATAAAATATAGTTTCTTAACATATTCATATTAGTAAGATCTCATTAAATAACTGGGTAAGAGTCAAGAGGCTATAAAAGCAGCTAATTTTTTTTTTTTTGCTTTGCATCATCTGAATACCAAATCTCAGATATTTTTCACTATTTACATTCTAATTTTAAAAAGGACTACTCAGTTTAATTAACTCATTTTACCAACATTTCAAAACAAACAGACCCGTATTTGTACCACTGCAATAAAAGACTGAACACTGAAAATTTTTGCAAAACGTTTGCTCCATATTTTTTTCCAAAGAACTCTAGAGCCCTGCTATAGCTTTATACTCCATTACACCTGCTGTAATCTTTAGAAAATAATTTCAAAGTTAAATAAAGACAAATTTTCCACAATGGTCCAAATTGCTACAAAGTCTGCTTTCCATTTGCACAAGGTGAGTAGATAGTTGAAAGTCTGCACCTTCATGGAAGTCAGCAAGTCCTGACTTCAGAGATTTATTCCATGGTTCCTCTCAAATATGAAATGGACACACCCAGGCTGACTACAAATAAAATATATTTGAGAAAGAACTAAGGCCTACAAAAAGCAAGATTAACAATTTGTTCCACAATTTTATAAAAAACCCAAACCACTATTAAAAGCAGTTTTCTTTAGGCAGCAGTTCCTGTGTTTGCAACACACATATCAGAATCAATAAAGCTGATCAAAACCTAAATTTTTTTTACACAACTAGAGTGTAACAGAAAAGTTGGCAAAAAACTTAGCAAATAATGTTATTTTGTTAATTGCTTGGTTTAACTACTCTCAGAGATGTTGCTAATGGTGTGTTTCCAGGATTTTTCTTTTACTTTCACTTTTACATATGGACTAAATACCTAAGCTACACACTTATTTTTCATTCCCAATATTCTAAGACAATTTTTCACCAATTCAGCAGATATTCACCCCAAAGAGCACTTCAAGAACTGGCTCTGTTTTCTAACTGACATCTTTCCAAAAGTGTCTGAGTCTCATTTTTGGATAGGTGAAAATTGACAGCAGGACCAGTAAAACTGTTTAAGAACACACCCACTTCCACCATAGATCTGCATTTTTACATTAAAGACATTTTCATGCCTTACATGATCATTAACAATAATAATTTTTAAATACTCATAAAGTTCTGTGGTTGGTGTAGTGATTAAAAGCATTATGAACACTGTCACCTTTTTGCTATTTGGTATCTTTAAGAGTTACCTATCAATACTGTTCAGAATGACTGCAGGGAATGCTGCCCTGAAGGCTGCTTTGCACAGGCTGTCCATGGTTGGAGTATGTTTCTGGGTTCTCCTCTGGACTGCTTCCATTTCAAGATCTATAGTTTCATTTTCTCTGACAACAGAGGCAAATTTTTTATTTAAAACACAAAAGGCAGCTTAGAGTTCAATTATTTTATTTCTTAGTGATATTCAGAAAATACAAGTTTTCCATGGGATGCTTGATTCTGTACCAATTAAAGTGAGCAGAAAATGTATTTATTGACGAGAATAAATTCTGAGGAGGTGCTGGAATATGCTACACATTGTACCAAATAATTAGCAACACCCAAAGATAAACTCTTTGATACGTTAATTGGATAATGTAAATATTCTGGTCCATTTTGCAGATCAGATTTTTTGCAAGTTATAAAAGTTAAATAAAATTTTTGCAAACTTTTATAGTTAAATACTGCTGAATCCATCCACACAGAATTTATTCAACAAAATTTATGAATTTCTGCTTCATATCAAGGCAAATTCAAACAAACTTTTAAAGTTACTGTTCAATAACTTTGATCTATTTTTTTAATCTTCTTACTTTACTCAGCCTGCTTTAAAAAGCAGGAAAATATTTGTTGAGACTTTTTTTTGATCCAGAATTTCTCCACATAAATTGAAGTTAAGAATAGTGTTTTAAAAAACAACAAAAGAAAAATAGCCTGTCCTTCTGTAAACTTAGCTAAGTAGTATAGAAAGGTATCCTTAGAATTGATCAGAAGTGAATGTTTAATAGTAACCAATGACACTAGAGCAAAAGAGAGAGCATAAAACAACAGTGCTTGTGGCATCTAACTCCCCTGCAAATATTGTGACATGTATGGTGTATTTAGCACTCCCATCACATGCATCAACAGGTAAACAGGTCAGGCTTTCAATCCAAAAAAATTTTGAGTATCGTTATCTGTGCCATTTTTATTCTGATGTTCATGAACGGTCTTGAGTACACTGAAATTTCCTGAACAAGCAGTGTAAATTGACGTGCAAGTTAGCCATTCCAAGCACTGCACCTATTAACCTACCACTTCTCTAAATTTAGTTCACAAAAAATAAATCAGTCAACAGAACAGAGGATAATTCTGTTCCAGAACCACACCTGTTCACAATGGAATGTCATTGTAAACACCAACTTACTACATTGATTTTGAGATATGATACAGGACTGAACTGGCACTCAACAATCAACCTGTTCCTTCCCTCCTCTGACAGGGCAGCAACTTGCAATAGAAAGGCAGAGCCCTACCTGCAGAGCTGCTGCCCACTCATTCTTTTTCTGTCCTTCCAATACAAAGCAAATAACTAAAATCCACTGCCTTCTAAGAGCTTCTCCCAGAGCAAAGGAAAGCCATCATTAAAGAGAGACAAACCAAAAACAAAGAACCAGTGGAGGACATGAAAATCTCAGTGTTTTTTCCTGAAGAAGCTCAAAACTTTCTAAATAAGATTAAGTAAATATGTCAAAGTGAAGATCACCAATGGTAGATCAGACTATTTTCTTCCTTCCACGCTTCATTTTATAGCAAAATGAAGCGTGAAAGTATGTTCCAGATTCCCATGTGAAACTACTGAACATTAAGACCTTGTCCTAAATAGGTGTTTATATTTGTAGGCTTGTCTACACAGATGGTTCTCCACCTACACACACTAGACGGTGTCCAGACACTATGGTATTATACCAAACCAATGGGATTATAACAGAATTTGCCCTTCCTTGTGTATGAGCAACCAAAGTAGCTTATAATAGTATTTTGTCCCTATTGCGTATGAGACAATTTAATACTTCAAAGGACCACACAAACATTAACAAATTGATCTGGAAAGTCTTTTTTAAGTTAGTCTACAGAAGTAAATTCTACAAAGTAGAAATTTTATATTCTACAACTCTACATGTTGAAACAATTTTTGTGCTTTCATTTCATGCACTAGGGAATAAAATCTTCATTTTATGTGACTTCCAGCATAATTACTTCTAAATGAATTAGTTAAAGTGAGTAAGAAAACAGCAGAACAAGACAAACTAAGCCTATACCACAATATATCGCTTTTTCCCATTTGCAGCCTTCTTCATATGGCTGTGAATGAGCTCTCTCCTTTCCATATGTGGATCTGTCAAGGTATCTAAGTTTCAGGAGAATACATCTACAGACAAACACTGCCACACAATTCCCCAGGTTTGATGTAGTATTAAATACACACAATAAAAAGTGCCAAAAGATTCATTTCTAAAGAAAACCCACTTTCAAAAATCAGCAGTTTTTTGTTCCAGGTGGAATATTAATATTTATATCTAAAAGCGATGATGCCAGAAGCAAACATTCCAAACAGGCTTACTGATGTGATCATTTCACTTCAGCATCCTGAAGGACATTCCTCTAATAATTTTCCTAGCCCTCAGAACTATAAATTGCAGATTAGGTGGCTACGTGTGAGGAAAACAATGAAAAATTAATCTCTCCTAGAACCATAAAATGTGCATTTAATGATTTATATCAGGCCATTTAATAATTGAATTTGCAGTAAATCAAGGGAACTGGGCAACTTTGGGTTTGTTGCTAACAGCTTTAAACATGTTTCCATCTTTGCCTACATTAACAAAACTTTCTCACTAGGCACTGAGGTTCAGGCCAGCATAAACTTACCACTATGGCACTGACCGAAACCCATTTCAAACCTGAGATCAGTTGGTCAAGGATAGATTGATTCTGACAACTTTTAATGCAGTGTACTCAAAGAAAAGAAGCCGAGAAACATTACATCCTACCCAAATCTCCACAAAAAAAAAAATTCATCAAGACATTATTTCTATCCAGATTATGCCTTCTTTAAATTCAGCAGAAAGCAAAACTAGTTTGATAGTCTTTGATCAGCCTTCTTTGAACTATCACCCTTGTTGCAAGGAGCTTCAACCAAGTTTCAATTCCCCTGGTTTAATACTAATGCATGTTTTTTTGCAATGTATGTGCTGTTAAAACGTTGCATCTTAAAATTTTTAAATTTACACTAAGCTTAGAATTGTTTTTAACTGCTTTTGTTGGGAGAGGAGCAGGAGTCCTGCAGAAGCTCTCTCTTTCTTCCCTTTCTTAAATTCACTATTTAAATAATGCACTTGCACAAACATTACTGCCTAGTGAAAAAGCTTTTATTGCCTTGCATGCTTTTTCCCTTGGAAGACCAGAATATATCTGAAAGTTTTTTCACATATGATTTTCCACATATAAAGGATTTTTTAAAAATACAATCTTTAAAAAGACATGATTTTAAAAATTAGAAGATATACCATTTATACATAGCTATATGTATAGCTATATGGACAGCAGTGTGCTTCCATGCCCATGTGTGGAGTATCAGATTGCTTATATTTAACAGTAATGTACCTCTCTGCACACTCTAGATAGTTTGCAAACAGAAATTAATGTACATTCAGCTACTTAGTCACTTGATGAAATACTCTGATCCATGTTTAATTGATCAGGGATCTGGCACAGAGAAGCAAAAGGCTTTTGTAAGTACATCCAGTGAATGACAGGAAAGTAGGAATTAGAATTCAGGGCAGTTCCTAACTTCCAGACTATGATTTTTTTTACCTACTCACTGAACAGAACGTGCTGCAAATGTGTTCTGTGAAGAGAGAATATGGTAAAACAGTAAGAGGAAAATACAGATGGTGAACGTCTTTCCTCCTCTTTTTTGTTTTAAACTTCATAATGAGAGTGACCAAAACTGTAGTGTCCCCTTCCCCTCTTCCTTTCATGAGTACCCTCTCAGTTCCTTCCTCCTTCCAAGCAACTGAAAATCATCCTCTGAGCAGCTGGGATGCTTTAGGATGAACAACACAGATCAGCATATCATAAGTGTAATTAAATTTTAAAACAGCCTTTTAGGGGACACTAGTTAAACGGAAAGCCCTTTGTATTTTTATCACTTCAACAGCACTAGAAATCAAACTTTCAAATTTTATTATCCCTGAAGATAATAAAGATTTTCCACATTACAGAGCATGCATGTGCCCTTTCTGCACAGCCATAGAGTGCTAACATGCCCTTTTTCACCGTATGTGGGGGAATACCTCCTGCCTCTTTTTATTGAAACTCTTTTGACTCCTCAGTCAACTGTGTAAAATGTGGAAGCATTCGCAGATGGGATGAAGATGCGTGTAAGTTACACGAAAACACTGCAGATCTTATGTTATTTATTGTACATCCTTAAATACAGACTGACATCTGCCAGCTCACAGTTAAGCAAAATCCACATTTCCAGAGAGCAACCTAGTCAAGAATTAAATTATGTCACATAACACGTACATGTATGGAAGGTAATAGGACTCAGAACAAATGTTTACATGCAAGAGCCAACCCCATTAGAGCAGGACAGTCCCCATAGCCAATGTCATACACAGGAACCAAAACAATCAGCAGCCACAGCTGGCCCAGCATGAATGTGCAGGTTATGCCACTATCAACACAGCAGAGACCAGAAGGAAAGTCTTGGTGGAAATTTGAAATAAGGCTAAAATTCACACTTCAAGCTGGACAGAAGAAAGGCTTTAATTTCCACACCACCACATCCCAGAAGGTGAGATAAGCACTTTGCATATTAATGCTGCAGTTTGCTAGTATGACTGGCATGCAGATTCAAGCTGATGGGAGTAGGGATACTCTTGCTATATCTCAATTACTGTCTTCTCACAGGTAACAAAGTACCTACTATTTGCTGATAGGATTTCAGGCCCTAACACAGCTTGCTTTTGTGTTTTATAGAGGAAGTGGTATGTCCTTCCCACTTTTAGAACTTGCCTACCCTTCCAGATACACAATAGAAAGAAACTACAAAAAGCCATTAAAAATCTATCACAATAGACTACTATGTTATTCAAAAGTGGTCAATTAAAAAGATGAATAAAAAAAATTACTGTCCAATACTTAATGGAAACTCTGCTGCAGCAGCTAAGGTGAGTTTCAAAGCATGCCAAATTCAGTGAAAGTTTGGCGTGTGCATTTGTATAGAGGTTTTTATAGAAATAGGACTGTGAAAACTCCTGAGGACTAACTGGGCTAATTCTGCAATAAAAATAGACACCAAAAGAATTATTTTATTTCTTTCACTAAACTTCATTAAACAGAAGCAGCATTGCTACTGTTTTTACTGATTTCCCAGGGTTTGCATCTTGTCTCCCTCTAGGATGGCATGCATCTGTATTTTAAGAGCACAAGTCAGTCCTTTAACAGGTACTTGTATGAGATTATATAGTTACTAGAGAGTTTCAAATACCTGAAATACTGAAGAACATTCCTAGGTTATTGAAGTTTTCATCTACCATTGTTTGTTCCTAAAGTAATGGCTTAAAACCTGACTAGTTATTACATACAGTGGTAAGCTGTGCCTTTCTGTAGTTACCTATTTTATCCAAAATCCCCAATTTCTGCAAGCTTTACTAGCATTCAGCATGACAGATTATGAAGCCACATACTACCCCATCATCTTTCACTGTGTTTCTTGGAGGCTCTCTCCCTCTGTACCGCCTGCACAAGACTGTGTTCTGCAGTCAATTCACACACCTCACTGAACAGCAAGAGCACATATCTAGGCTCACAGCAGGGGGGTTAATTAACTGTGTAAGGGACAGAGCTGGCTCTAGAATGATCTTTTACATGTATACAGAGAATAAACTGAGCTGACATTCAGGGGAAAATGCAGTAAGCTTTGCACTCCTCACATTCTCATACAACGACACTAATTTAAAAAAATAAATACAAGTTTAGCAGCAGCTCTAGCCTATACCTGAGTAAGAAAGATCCCATCTGAAACACTAACAATGGAACACTCAGTTTAAGAGTCTTTTCAGACTGGAATAAGACCTTGCAGACGGACAAATGAAAACCTTTATCTCCTTGTCATAGTATCTGTCCAGATCTACTGCATTTAATAAAGGTTGGATGCACAGGAGAAGGCATTGGTTGCTTACTTTCACATTAAGTCAGCAGACAATACAGTAACAAAAAATATTTGCATGCAGTACCCCTCCTTTTGCTGTTAGTGCCAGCAGAGCTGTAGCAATGATAATGCCCTGGAAAAGTTTTAGAAAAAAACCACCAGTGTTTTCAAAACATCTTCCTAAAATGCTGCAATGGAGGGGGCTTTCCATCCCAGGAAAATAAATTGTCAAATATACAAGTGAACATATTAAGACTGATAGCACATGCACTGAGATCAGGCAGGGATACTAAATAATACAAATGGGAAAACAACTTATACTTCCATTCAAATAATGCAAGCCCAGCCAATCAATCCTTTTGGGAGAGTGTTATCACTCTGTATTCATGAAGTACATATGTGCTTTGAGCAGAAGGTTGTACCAGATGACCTCTGTAGCTCCCTTTGTACCAACAGATTTCAACTTACCCCATCAAAACACCAATTTTTGTATCAGCCCGGAATGAACATTACAAAAATAAAAGTTGCATTATATGCTCTTGAGTATACCCCAAGCCTGAACTTCTCCATCTTTTTCACTTTCTTGTCTCATAACAATCTTATTTCTTACCACTGAGGCATAACTCACTTCCAAGAAGCATCCTACAGGAGTTTTTGTCTCCAGAGTCAAACTATGTGCTCTATTAACAGCGCACTTTGAGGAGGGTGAAATAGAACAAATGTAAGCGAGGGTCAGAGGATGTTACAAAGCCTACCCCCGCACAGTGAGCATCTCTGAGATGATCTAGTTTGTGATATCTAGACTGTTTAACAATGGGAAGAGAATTTTCTTCAAATTTCTTTTTTCATTGTACTGGCTGTGGTAGCTTGGTAGGGTAGGAAGAACCTTTTTGACTGTTTTTAAGCATCATTATGTTAGTCTTTGTCATTTACAATTCTTTTCTTGAGGACCTGGCTGCTGGTTTGTCCAGGAACAGCCTGACCGCATCAGCACGCAGCACGTTAAAGTTCCACAGATGTCCTTCCTCCTTACCCATACCCTGCTACCGTTTAAAGCAATTATGATGTGGAATTTGCAGGGGACAGAGGAGCAGAAAACTCAGAAGCTGCCCTGCTTGGAAAAAGCAGAAGACCTCTTCTTAGTGCCTGCCCCAAAAGGTAATTTTTAATGAAATCAGAATGTCCATATTCTCATGCTTTAGCACTGAGTTTCTTGAGCATTTTTTTTAATGATCAAGTGATATATGTCCTAAGAATAACTGCAGCATATTAATCTAAAATGATGCCCTACAACATTGGGCTGAAGTTACCATCTAGAATTCTTGATTCTGAAAATGATTTTGGTAAGTCATACTTCTAGCTTTCTGTTAGACTCAGCTACACTTTGAAACATGAGTGTAGAAAAGCTGCCTTCCTCAGTAGCTCAATCGCTACTTAAATTTGAAGTTTAAAAAAAACCACCAAAGCCATCTCCCCTGTGGTGGTTTGACTTTGGCTGGACACCAGACAAAATGGTGTCCAGCCACCTCAGGCTGGTGGTGCCCACCAAAGCTGTTCTGTCAATCCCCTTGTCAACTGGACAGGGGAGAGAGAAAATATAAAGAAAGTTTTGTGGGTCAAGATAAGGACAGGGAGAGATCACTCACCAATTACTGTCACAGGTAAAACTGACTCGACTTAAAGAAATTTAATTTACTACCAATGAAATCAGAGAAGGATAATGAAAAGCAAAATCACATCTTAAAAACACTGTCCCCCCACCCCTTCCTCCTTCCCAGACTTAATTTTATTCCTGATTCTCTATCTCCTCCCACCCTGAGGCGCAGGGAGACAGGAATGGGGGTTATGGTCAGTCCATCACATGTAGTTTCTGTTGTTTCCTCCCCTGTGGGAGGACTCCTTCCCCAGTGTAGGGTCCCTTCCATAGGAAACAGTTTCACAAACTTCTCCAATGCGAGTCCTTCCTACAGTGCATCACAAACTGCTGAAAGCAGGTCCCTTCCATGGGGTGCGATTCTTCAGGAATGCACTGCTCCAGCATAGCTTCCCCACAGGGTCACAAGTCCTGACAGCAAATCTGCTCCAGCGTGGGCTCCCTTCTCCTCAGGTACACAGGTCCTGCCTGTGCACAGGGCTTCTCTAGGGTCCAGCAAGGGCTTCTCACACGGTCACAGCCTTCTTTCAGGCCTCCGCTTGCTCTGATGTGGGCTTCTCCACAGGCTACAGGTGGATCTCTGCTCCAGCAGACACCTCCATGGGCTGCAGAGGCACAGTCTGACTCACCATGGTCTGCACCACAGACTGCAAGGGAACATTTGCTCCAGCACCTGGAGCATCTTCTGCCCCTCCTTCTTCACTGACTTTGGTGTCTGCAGAGCTATTTCCCTCACACATTCTTACTCCTCCCTTCTCCGGCTGCAATCTTCTTCTGCATGACTTTATTTTTTTCCTTTCTAAATGTGCTAACCCAGAAGGACTGCTACCATCACTGATGGATTCAGCCTCAGCCAATGACAGACCCATCTTGGAGCCGGCTGGAATCATTTTGTCGGACACAGGGGAAGCTTCCAGCAGATGCTCAGAGAAACCCCCCCTGTAGCCTCCCGGCAAACAAAACCTTGCCATGTAAAACCAACACAACCCAGATGTCCCAAATAAATAGCTTTGTTATTATTTAAGCTGAAACAACTCTGAAGAACTTACAAGGAGAAAAACCCCCTTGTTTCTATTCTGATTCACGCATAAAAAACAACTCAATTTTTAACCAAGTTCCAAGTACAGGACAAATTCTCACTGTAGCTATGGCTGCGTAAGACCACTGAAAACAAAAGCAACTGATAAAAAACCTCACATCCTCCTAGGCAGAATTTACCAGCTTCCTCCTTTTTTTATAATTGGGCAGCAGGAGTGAGGATAGCCACAGTGGACTACCATTTAGTTCTGATTTTCTGTTGTCCATACATTGTTTTATTCAAAGCCAGAGATTAAGGAATAAACAAGGACTTCATATAAGACTTCAGATACCTCATTGCTTCCTGCTTGGACCTACTACACATGACCTATATAAACCCTCAGGATTTGCAACATAAACTCTCAAGCAGAATTTAAAATTTCTATCTCTAACTAATTCGGTTTGAAATTTGCTTGACAAAAACCATAATGCTGTAAGAAACCAGGTAGCTCTCTGCTGTCAGCTTCCAAAAAGTCTTCTCAGCTGTTCTTCCTATATACAACTCAAGTTACAGGAATTCAATTCTTCAAAGAACACACTCAAGAACTATTTTGGATTTCTTTTTGTGCTTCATCTTCATACTTGTACTGTTAAGTAATACTGAAAATAGTATCAATTGTGACAAACAAAATGCAAAGCTTCAACAGAAATTTTCCGTGTGCATCTGTAACAATCTCCACCCTCTATACTTCAGTCCCAGTCATTTGGGTGCACTGTCATTGTTGTGCCTGCTTCATGCACAGGGCTACTGTGTGGCTTAGTTATTCCAGTGGGAGAAGCAAGAGAGATATAGCCTACCTTCCTTTCTGCCATTTAGGAGCTGCAGGTACATTTATTGGATCTGCATCCCTGGAAAAGGGAGACTACCAAGCCACAGGCTGGGTTCAAAGCTGTGGTTACACAGCTGTTTGGTCCAGGATAAATACAGAGTTACCAGATGAAAATTATTTCACCCTTCCTTTGTTTCAGTCCTTCCTTTCTACTTCCCTTATGCCAAAAGCTGCGTTCATTCAACTGCACCCAAGCCAGGTGAGCAAAATGGAACATGCTTAAAAAATGGCACATCTCAGAGTTAGTCTTCAGCCAGACAACTTTTTGACTCGTCACTGCACAGCAACATGAGCACTAGGTCCGGCACAAGAGGGGCAGAAGTCAGCAGCTAGACCAGGTAGGAGGACAGGGCACAGCTTTCACAGCAGCTGTCTAATCCGAAGCATAATCAAAGTGGCCATATAATCACAGTCTACAGAATTATAAGGTATGGGATACTAACACAGTTTTGTCTCTGAAATACAGTGAATTTGATGCCTTGGAAGCACAGTGCTGGAACCACTGGCTCCAGAGGAAGACAACGTAAAGAGGTGCAATCTGACTTTCCTCGTTTCTGCACAGTGCTTCAGTAACTCCACATAACGACACTACCAAGTGTTATCATCAGCCCAACCACAGGATGTTCTTAAATAGATATTTCTTAGCAACCTGCTTACAGTATTTCAAGGACCATTAGGAAAAGACAAAGAAAATAGCAATTTTTAAAAAGCAGGCTTGGGGGGTATTTTATGCGTAGGTCAAGCATTTATTTAAAAAAGCAGGTACTTCTCTAGTCTGAGTTACCCAAGGCCTGTTACAAAAATAAAAAGTCAAAAAGCTTCTTAAAGAAACATTTATATTCTATAATGGGCAACACAGACAGACAATAACTCTTTCCATACCTTATATGCCACACATCATTTAAATGATTTATGGAAATGCACTCAGCCCTACAAAATAAAAGATTTCAAAACAGTCTATATTTTTTAGGGCAGGCAAGGTAACAGAATGCACTGTGGAAAAAAAATACATTTAAGGATACTTTCTTATTACTTTGTTTTCTATAGAACTTAATTGGGCTCCCTACCAAAGCAGTTTAAATACAAACATTAAATTACCTGAAGCCTTATAATACGTGATTTTTATTTCTTATGGTACTACATTTGCTACCCATCGTCTTCACATGTTTCCCAGCACACTGAAAGCACAGAGGCCTACTTCGAGACCATTTCCCAGTTGTAAAACCACCACGGCATAAGTCAGTGCAAACAGGATATGCACAAGCTGCATCAGCCTTTCAGGTGATGCATCCCTCCCTCTCTCCAAAGTCTCTTCTCTTTGCTGACTTCCAGAAATAGTAAGTGCGCTGCAAAAAGGGCTTCATCTCCAGTGAATACAAATAGTCCAAGCAGGAAGGAGGTAAACACGTGGCACAGCTGGACAGCTTCCCTTAAAAGCAGGTATGAAAGCAGAAATGTGCACCGGGAAACACCGAGCAAATAGAGACTAAAGGGGCAAACAGAACGGCAACTGTTCTGAAGAGGTGGGAGTGCATTTGGGTGCAACTGCACTTACAATCCAAACCCAAGCACCAGAGGCAAAACTTTCTCTTTTGGCATCAACCAGCACCTTATGTTATGATTTCTTCAATAACAGAGAGGAAGCTACAACCACAGATACAAACACTGCCCACCAAACACCAGTAAGGCAGACAAAGACCATGTGAGAACAGGCCAAGCTCCTACAAAACCTTCAAATCAAAGCACACATACCCCGATACCCAAACCCACTGATAAGAAAAAAGACCCAGTAACGACACCAAGCTTAGTGCAAACTTTCTCCTCAGAAAAAAAAAAAAAATCTTTCTCCTCCTGGCTGCTAACAGGGCCTCTGCAGTCCTGCCATCCTCACTTTTTGTTCAGACACACTCCTGCCCCTGTTCTGGTCCAAGCCAACTGGATTCATCTCTCAGCCTGACACAGCAGTAATTCCACCAAGTCTTAGTGTAGGGTTTACCAAGTGAGCCAAGGATTATTACAGCACCTAGCATTTCTGCATGGCCTTAGAATGTGATGCTGGTATTAGACACTGTTAGCAGAAAATTTAACTTTAAAGAACTTCATACAATTAATTTTCAAAGTGGGGAGGGAGGGGGCAAGGGATCTGTTTTCTGAGATTTACTGGCTATCCTAACCCCTTCAAGTGAGCATAGACTCTATCCTGTGGGTTGTGGGATTAATTGTAATAAAAACCCCCAAACAAACAAGAAAATACCACTGCCACATGCCTAAAAGTGGGGTAAATTTTTAATCAACAAAGCATTCCTCCTCTCATACAGAAGTTTATGAGACATTGTGTAAACAATAAGTCAAACCTTGCCTTTTCAAGGAAGGGATTTAAACTAAAAAGATCTTAGAATATTTAAGATGGGCTCATACATGTAACCAAACACAGAAAAATGTCTAGGACTATAAGCGCTAAGAAGAACTTTTTGTCTCAGCATTTTCTAGTCCTAATCAGCATATTGCAAGAGCTGATCATTAATATTTTAAAGGCAAATAAAGGATGTAATGAAATTTTGGAGACATCTGACCCACTAAAATATTTTTGAAAGCTAAGGCTCAAAACGACTGTATGTGTGTCAGTTAAGTGGGTCTCCTGCTAACTCGGGAGAGGTCAGAAGGGAAGCTAACTCTCTGCTAAATGCCATAACACACATGGTGTTTGAAACACACTTTCCTGAATAGAGAAATTTAAAAGCTAGTGAAACAGACAGCATTCAAGATAATTAAGTGAACTATGAAGGTGAAGGAGGTTCTACTACCTGCAAAGCTTCAAATGATCAGCGATTTTCATTCAAGCAACTTTTGAATAACTTGGAACCCACAAAGACTATTCTCAGAAGTACATCAAGTTTAGTTCCACGTAGCTAAAACCAAATGATGGAAAACCCATTATGAAATGATGGAATTAAGTGTTTACATCACTCAGTACAGCAAAAAGAGATAAGCAGGATAAAGAAAGAGGAAAGGGCAAAACCTGTTTATTTACCCTTTACTTTCTAAAAAGTGCTACCTAGATTACTTCATATGCACCGTGCAGTAGCATCAGTGCTTTGAGAGCACACCTGACTATCGTATGGGATGTACAAGCTTATTAAATACTAACTTTTGTTCTAAAGGAATTCAGTTTAAAAGTGGCATTTTTATTCAAAACTAAAAAGCAGAAAAAAAGAAATGCAGACTTTCAAGATGGAAACTTTGTTCTTGAGCATGAGGACAGGAACTGTCTCTTGCTATTCAAATATAAACCCCAGCATATCATATACGGACTTAAACCTACCACTGCCATATTGCAGTCCAAGGTGATGTTATCATAAACAGGTACACTGTATTAATGTCCCATATAGTGCCACACCACTGCTGCATGTTGTCCTACTTTGATTATTGCCTGCACTCTCAAAAGAAAAACGAAGGTTTAGGGATACAGAACCTGACACATTTCTATACTACCATAATGCACCTTCCTACCGCAAACGATAAAAGCAATGCATTTGGCATTTACTACAAAGACATGACAAAACCATCAGCTGTGTTTTTACCTGGTTTATCCAGGAAAATGTATTGTAGAGCATCAGTAAGGTACACCTAGGTAGTACAGCTGTTTCCAAAAATGTTTGGCTATTTATTTCCTCTCTTCTAAGTACTCTCGTTTTATGACTAATATTACGCCTAGCAATTTTTGGTCACCACAAAAAAAATCCTGTTTGCAGACCCATCCAGCTAGCAAGCTAGTTTGCCCAACAAACCATTTTGCTTGCTTGCTGGTGAGACTGCTTGACTTCTTGCAGCACCTAGAGATGTTTGCATTCTAAGTGTCAGTTTCTGTGGGTTCTTGACGTTTTCGCTCTATAGCTCTCAATATAAGTGGGATTTAAAGACCTTCAGATTGCTAGTCTAAGAAGAAGAATAGATGAAAAGCTAATCATTAAAAATGTTTTCATATCAATGCTCACTGAACTCTAGCCATAGGATTTATTAGATTTTAAAATCTGAATTGACACTCACTGAAGGCCTGACCCGATGCTCCTGTTAGCAGAAGATGCACATAGCTCTAAATAAAAGATTGTAGAGGATATTCAAGAACGCAAATTGATCTGCAAATTCGTAATAACTCCTACATTTCATAACTAAAAACCCTGTCCAAAAGATCTTTCCATTAACAGGTCAAAACTGAATTTGTAGTATCTGCATTTCTCATTTAACTAAACTGTATTTTGCTCAAAAATTAAGACCTTTGCAGAAATTTCATTCTCAATTCTTGAAATTGTCAGAAAAAAAGCTATGCAACTACCTGAATGCATTTAAGAGTAATTTGAGAGAAATTACTGAGTCTCTCATTGGTTCTCCGTAACTGCTATAAATTCCAAATCCATCTTGTGATAGTTGTGTCTAAATGAATATTTAAAGGAAATTAATACATACTCAGTTTCCAAGTTTCAAACAGAGAACAGTACCTTTAGGCCGCACAATTTTAATTGCCCAGCAGACAAATGTTAACAGCTTAGTGTACTGGGATGCTGTAAGCTGCTTTTCCCAAATTATTTACTTGGAGAATGGGATATGTCTGTTTCTTGAGATATATGTCAAAATTTAGAATGTGTTGCAGAACCCAAGAACCTAATTTTGTCCAAGTTGATTGCTGAAGCCTTTATTACTAGCCCAAAGGTGTGTGTGGAGCTTCTGATGCTAGAAAGCTGCTGACAATCATGCACTTCCACTCCACTCTGGGCTGGCCGCAACTCTAAAGAACCAACCGCTGCTCTGAAAAACTGCCATACTAGACTGAAAATGAAGCAATTTATAAAGAGAGTGAATGGATATGGAGCAAGACTCCGCAGGCTTAAATACTGCCAAGTATTCAAATTTTCAGAAGTCTAAAATAAAAGGATAGTCACTCGCTGTTCCGCAGAACATCAGGCAGCTCTAAAGCATATATCTCAAAAATTCACATCACGTATTATAGTTCTGATGTAATTCTTTTTGTTTTTAAAGGAAAAATAAGATAAACAAGTTCTGCCTTCTATAAACAGTACAAACAATCTCTGAGGTTTTTCTTATTAAATAGGGAAAAAATGGGCTCATTTCTCCTTGCTACACAGGGCAGTCTGGGTTCAACTCTTTAACACACTAATGGCCACTTACTATTGACACATTGCCAACATTTTGCTGAGGAAACCTTGAGAAAGAAAAGGCAGGGGAAAAAAAAGTAATTATAACTTCTTAACTGTTCCTAACTTGCCTCACCTAACTTTGGAGGGAGTTCACAGGACAAAGAAGATATGTTCATCACAACTCAAGGGCTTTCTCCCTGCTAGCTTTTAAAAGCCTATGGTAAGAAGACATTTAGAATTAAAAAGAGACAGAATAGAACAAGAATTCTTTTTCATAGAACACATCAGATAAACTCTGTAGGGAAAACAAGGAATGAACTGAAGCCAAATTTTCGTAGTAGTTTTTTACAGTAAGTAGAGTGAGAGTTGCCTTCACAAAGCCAACACAGAACAGTAAAAATTAGGTTCCCTTGTCTGAATTGCCTCCTGGTGGTGTCCCCACCACTCTACTGATCCTGCACATTCGGACCTCATTTCAGCAAAATTTCCATCAGAATTCTGCGGTCACCACTGTCTAAATCAACCTGTTACGTTACTATTAGTGGGTAAAGTTGAAGAAGACCCCTTGCATTTCACTACCAGTTTTGACAAACTGAGGACAAAGGAGCTCATAAAGAGAAGCTCAAAGAATAATGGACCTAATTAAAACAAAACCAAAACCACACCAAGAAAACCTACATTTTGTCTGGCCACCACCTATCTTCCCTGACACTATGTCAAGTGTCTCTGCTAACTCGCAATCTAACAGCAAGGGAAAAGTTGCTCTAAAGAAACTTACTCTTTCGGGAGTTTCTGAAGGTCAGAACAAGTATTTGAAAACTTTAATCAAAAGTGAATAGAATGTTGAAAGAAAGTGACTCTGTAGAATGATCAGAAATAGGTGAATTCACATTGACTTGGCCCATATTTGAAGAAAATAAAACACTCTTAATTACTTCCATGAACAGAAAATGTATACCAGATTATCACTTCAGTGAACATCAAGATTTTCTAAGGATGAAGACTGCATTCTCTGCCTCCAACAGTGTCAATATAGAAAAGAAAGCAGAGAGACTTCATGAAACTCTGTGAAGGGCATTCTTACCCTTTAGTACTTTAGGTTTGTTCACTTTTTAAGCCCTTCAAAACCAAAGCCTATCACAGTCTCCACAATAAAATGAGGGAAAAAATCCGTAGTGAGAGTAATAATGACACTCCTCAGACAATATAGAAAAGTTTAGGTTATAGAAACCTGAAAAAAAAAGTTTATAAAAGTGTACATGCATTTGGTCCACTCATGCTTCCCTAATATGTCATCTCTCTAAATCATTTCCAGAAAGGTGTATTTCCTCTTTATTTGTCCACCACAAAGGACCCTTAGTCCACCTGTAAAAGCCAGTACAATTAACAGAAAACAAGTCCAAACTGGCACTACAGAAGCAATGCAACATTATCACATCCATCTCGATCCTTTTCGAACCTATGCACCGAGAGTTGAACTGAGTGGTTCCTCAATACCTTATGAGGGTGTAAGACATGACCCATATGTTGGAAAATACCACCTAACACTCTCTACCCAAGTCAGTCTTGTTCTTGGTGTAGTACCAACAAAATAAGATAATATTTAGTAATAGAAGTATTTTAGCCCATAGCTGTACTACAGTCAGTAACTCATAGCGCAAAAAACCTCACATTTCAGGAAGTGGTTTATTTTCAAAGCAAGTACCAGGCAGCAGAGAGCAAACAGCAGAGACAAGCTTTTGCCTGTATTCTAAATACTGGACACATTGTCTTTCTCTCTTCTCCCTTCCAAAATTCAACACACTTCAGAAATTGTTTGGGGACGAAACAATTCCAATAGCAACTAAAGATCCATAAGGCTCTGAAAAGTAGATCCCCGGATTTGATTCCTTTTCTAACCCTGATACACTTGGAATAAACAAAAATACTGTTTCTGTGGCTGTGAGGTTGTTCCACTGAGGCATGCAGAACAGAGTAGAATGAACTACTTTAATCTGTTTTAACTTATAAAAATTCATTAGTAGATTTAATCCCTTTTCCCAGCATCCAACTAAGAGGCATTTAAGGGTGCTATACAAAACAACCTAAATCCCAGTCATCATCATCTAATGCTTCGCTTGTCTTCCCTTCAAGTATAAAAGGGAAAAGGGAATAGGAGGCCTTGAAATAACTACTGATGTGTGAGGTGATCCAGCAAGTCAAAACATGCAGGAGCATCTAATAACTAACTCTCTCCCTCAGTAAGGGATTTTCAAGGAAATACTGTTATTTAATTGCCCATTTTCTATCTACAGTGTTGATTCTCAAGCAGAGCAGGCTATTTTAGAGTTATGCCCTGGCTTATATGAAGATGAAAGATGTGTCCAACTAGGTTCAATATAAAAAGTTCTCCAGTTGCCTCCAAATCTGGCTTAAATACAGCATGAACTCAAAAATTAAAAGTTGAGCCAGAAAATCAGTGCTGAGGGAAGAGTAGCAGGGGAGAGGTATGGAGAGTTTTTCTTCTTTTTAATGACATCACAAAATGGTCACTTACATTTCCTAAATTGAGTTACTCCAGTGTTAATGTACATTAGATATGCAAAAATTAAGTTCACAAACCAACAGTGAGAAGTCTAGGTGGAGTTACATTAAGAGAAGAATGGGAAATACAAGTTTACATGCCAGTATGGGTTTAATCATGATTTAAGCTTTATAAAAGGTCTGAGACAGCTTAGCAATATTTCAGTCATATACAAATTATTATAACATCAGTTTTGCAAGAGAGTTTGGGGCAAAAGAGGCAGCAGGGAGAGATACATGCACTCTGCCTATCTACAATCATCTGTGCAACATCCAAAATTTGCTTCAGCCAGTATATCTTGAGAATATGGAAGATGATAACTTAATGAGAAGTCATTATATTCACATTTTCACACAATATTTGGATGCAAATTAAATAAATACCAAAGATTAAAATAGTAAGCTTATGCAGATTTCTCAAATATTCACCTCTAAATAGGTGCTGCTCACACCGATCAGAGGGTTCAAAAGGATCTGACAATTCACTGAGGCAGTTAACTTACTTCTCCTTATGTCCAGATAGACCAGTACATTTTTGACAGGAAAAAATGACTGACTACTTCAAACTGTCTACGGAGGACTCTACAAACAGGGTTTTTTCCTATATTTTACAACTGCTTTATAAAAAGTTGGCATAAATGGATGCTTGCATTTACATGGAAATTAGCATATCTTTATCATTCATGCCATTTACTTAAAAAAGATCAGTGTTTAGTAATATGTACAGTTCCAGATAAACAACTGGAACTGAAATTAAGCATCACCTGCCTCAAGTTATTAGTAACTAAACGTTCATATGGCATATCTGCAGACTTGATCCATTGTTGACAGAATAACTGGCATTTTAATACGCCCTTGATCAATCTTGGAGAAAGGCGGTATAGGAAACTTCAGACAAAATTGGCAGGAGTAAGTAGTGACTTTATTATTTATTTCCAGATTTTGAGTCCTAAGTTCTGATGGTGTTCATCAGGTACATCTACAACACACAGGCACACCTTGCCTACCTTCTTATGCATAAGCACCAAGTGCTCTTTCCTACCTGTACTCAGTTAACTGTACCCAGTTTCCCTCCTGCTCTCTAGCTTTCCTGAGCTTACTTCCCCTCACCAAAACACTGCTTCTTCTCTTTAGAGAATATGATGGAACATGCTTCAGGTACAATTTTCTGATAATGTGCTCAAAAAGCCTCCATAAAAATTCACCTTTACGATGATTGACAACTGCTCAAGAAGAACAGTCTCATAGGATGAATTTATGCACATTACCAATCTTTTCATTACTCAGTTATGGTACCTGTAATAAATATAGCAACAGTAATGCTTAAAAGCTATTCCTGACAGTTTTTGAAAACTTAAATAACAAGTTTCCTTTGTCAATCTAAACCATGGGTTTACATTTATTCAACTATAGAAAACCATGGTTAAATTACTCTATCTGGTTTTAAATCTATCCCAAATCCCCTTTCTCATTACTTGCTATTTAGTGACAAGGTTAAAAGGAGTCTCACCCTGAACATACAGGGCTTAGAATAACCACATCTATCTCAATTTGCTGTAAACTCTAAATACAAGCAAAATTCACTAGATTTGCCTATTCATAATAATAGAGATAAACTTGCTTTTATGGTGTGCATTTTTTCTAATTATATTCCACAGTTTCAACTGCTCTTCACAATGTATGCTAAAGTTTTTCCCATGTGAAAAAATAAAACCACAAGTACCTCCATATAGCATATATATGCTGACAACTACTTTTGATTACTTTTTCCTGCATATATACAGCTCTTCAGAAATCAAAATAAAGGGATCCACTTTATTATTTCCATGTCAAGAGGAAATACATTAGAATACAGGTCTAGCTTTCACAACACTTTTCTTGAAGAAACAATGAATTTCACTGCAACTACAGGAAGAGACATTTGTATTTTAGCCATGGGAAAGAGCCATGTGATTTTTTTAGTACATGCTTATCACCATCACCCTTTTATCATAGAGTTAAAAGACTATTTGTGTAAGCTTTCTTTCATATTTAAGACAGAATATTGCTCTAACTTTTCCAAGAGATTGTGATTAGGACATACTTAGAAATTCCTCTATATCTGACACAATATTGCTAAAAAACCCCATATTTTTTGGCTGCCCACACGACCCCTTCCTTGTCTTCAAAATAAAGTACTATTACAATACACCCTCAAAGATATATCTGTCAGTTCATTTTTTTTTGTTTTAATTAACTATGGGGGAAAAGAGGCAGAAGAAAAGGTACCGATTCAAGATTACATCCCTCCTGCTCCTTTATGCTAGCTGTGCTATACCTCAGTCTTTCACTAGTGCCACTGGTAACAATTTCCACCCCACCTTCCCTCCCCCCCAAAGAAGTATGCACTGATAAACTTCCTCATGGAAAAATTTAAAAATACATTCTTTATGGTTTTTTTATTGTAAAGAGTGTATTTAACCCAGACAAAAGCTGAGTAGTGATAAGTAATTGTGGGTAAAATTCTACAAATTGGAATGCCAAGAGAAGACACTATCATAGGATACAAAGTGAAGGAAAAAGTGCTAAGACTATTACTTTCTTCCAAAGATGTGAAAACATAATAAAAAACAGAGCTCCAAAGCAACAGAACTAATTCAGATGTACAACCCAAGCTTAGATTTGGCAATTACAACTGTTCTGAAAAAAGTTACTCTTGACTTCTCTTTACTGAAGAGGGGAGTGGGGAAAGAAAGAGGAAACCATTTTTAAAAATAAAGCATTCAGAATTTCCAGGCTGCAGCTCTCACATTTTTAGCTGAGGAGCAAGACTGTTAAACTGAATTCCCCTTATTGCCCTCAGATTACAAAAGAAGTAAGCATAGTTTAGAACTCTGTGAAAATAACACAGAGACTAGCAGAGGGAAATGTGCTAGTCTGAAGGACTGAAGCTTACTGCCCTTCAAATGCAAGTTATCTCCAAGTAAGTTTTTTCTTTTTGCAGTTTTCCTTTCGAGTGTTAACACACTCAGCATACATTGCTCCATTGTCTCTCAGGTGTAACAAAACAAAGCCTTTATTTTCACCTCTGACATTTTCAAAAAACATACGAATATATGACATACCTTATGCCGTAACAGTTCAACCCTGCATCAGCTAACAATTTTTTTTAGGTTTAAGCCTACACACTGTACAGCCTACTTGCTTTCTTTCTGTACTTTGCCAGATCTCCTCAATTTCACAAACTTCTGAACAGAACTGTCATTATTAATTCTCAGCAAGACACCTAAGCCACTATGAATCACTGCAGCGACTGGCAGCAAGTGTCGGCACTACTCTCACAATGCTTCAGAAATGGAGGGAAGTCCTAAAGCAACTAAAAGCTTTTAGCTAAACCTACCGCTGACTTGGTTCTTGGACAAGTCTTCATCCAACTTCATTAAATAAGAGAGCAAAGAAAAAGCATGCATTAGGGTGACATAACATTTCACAAGCCAGAAATATTTCATTATTCTGCGTCTCTAAGACCAGGGTCTCAGCTCCATGTCTCCAAGCAGGGACAACACACAGGCTGCAACTTTAGTTTCTCAAACTTCATTAAAAGCTTATCTAACAGTGACCATCATGCATCCTATAACTGTCCACAGTGGAGTTGGGCCCTCAGTGTTTATTCATTGGATATCAGGCATCAAAACTACTTGGCTATAAACAAGACTACAGATTACACACGCTGTGCCCCTTCTTAACACAAGCACTGCATGATGTAAACCATTATATTTACTACGCAAAACTGCACATTTCTCCATGCTGTGTAAAAATTAAATTGTTGATTAATATTCTAGCCATAAAGCAATTTATAATAATGATTTTTCCTGAAGAGAAGTGAAAGGGAAAACCAAAAAAAAGGGCCTTGTTGTAGTCTCTAGGGGCTGCTCAACTGCATTGCTAAGCCACAGATTTCTATACAACAGATTCCTGCAAATAAAGAGGGAGTGAGCACTTCTCTGCATAGAGAAGTTGTGGTTCTTTTCCCAGAACTTACATTTACCATGATCATTGCATTTTAGCAGTCATGCTACTTTAACACCACTATCATCTGGAACACTGGCAGCTCTGCAGTCCAGTGGTAGAGATAACAAAATATTTAAACCTCAACAATCATAGAGAAGTTCACTGTTGTTCTGATAATCAAACGCACAAAAATACAAAGAAGCAAACTACTGTGACTTCATACTGACTGTATTCACTGTGTAATAGAAGTAAAGTCAAACTCATTTTTCAACATCTTTTGGAAACTTAACCCATGTTCATCCCATGAACAAGTGTGCTTTAGTACTTTGAGTTCAATACAAACGGTATAGCTCCATTTCTAGTGATAGGTAATTTAAAATATATGTTAGTATAGACCATTCTGTAGCATAACTTTAGAGAGTTATAAATACAAGGTTTAAAGTTATGGTAGGATGTACTTGCTTTCTTACATTCCACTCAGTATCTCACTGCCTGTCCATGCTCATCATGTGAACTAGCAGTCAATAAAGTTTGCTTCATGGCATCAAGACAAGCTCATTTTGAAATTACCATGGGCATCCAGAGCTTACCAGAGAATCCTAAAACAGCTTGCTGTGAGACATAGCCACATGCAGAGGCTCATGCTGGTTTTAGAGAATAAATCATCTTCAAGAGAGGCGTGCTAGCACATCAGCAAAACCTGTTTTTGTTAAACTACTATTCTCATTAAAAAATCATTTTCTTTATTATCCTTACATGTTTTTTCCTAGATTCACTGTTCCCCTATTAAAACATACTGTAATTTTTTCAGTAAACAGAATTTCTAGATAAATGTTAATCACTGTCTGGCCATTTTCTTAGGGACAGTAATTCTCAAACAGAACACATGCAGCTAGTAACAGATGAATGGAGGTATCTAGTTGTGACACTCATGCATTTTACCTATGCTTGAAATTTTTTTCCCTCTTCAAAGGTCTAATCTATTGACCTAATTTGGTTCCATTATTGACACATTAAGCAATACAATTAGGGGACTGCTTAAGTCAGTTAACTAGGGATGGGATGGTGTGGTATATGAGGGCTTTGTGTATGTGTTGCTCTTTTATTTTTTAAAAACAAAAGTGAGAACAAGTTTTGTAGATACCTCAGTATTACATATTTTTCTTCTCATTATTCTCAAGGCCCATGTTCAAGTTCAACAATCTTTCTATTAAGCATTCAGTTGGAATTATTACTCATACTTTAGAGCTGTCAAAGAGAATTCCTAACCAAATGGCAAATATAAGACAATTGTGGTGTAATTTATCATGGTAAAAGCATCCAACTAATTTTCAAACTGTCTATTAAGTACCCATAACCAACATAAATTTAATTGGTCTTGACATTAAGAAAAATTCCAGCATATTCAGCCATATACATAGTGTGGACATACTAAGTCAAAATCTAAAGATTTGCCTAAACCAGAAGGTTCGAGTTTAGAAGAAGTTTCAAAATAATAAAGAAAGTGACAAAATTAATCCATTTTTCCATCTCCCTTAATATAAAACATTAGTTTCAACACAAGAAAAATTGCTATAGCTTCCACTGATTAAACTAGTTTCTTGTTTGATAGACTCACAATAACTCGTCCTATCCTTTGTTGAGAAATCCAATAAAAATCAAAAATGTCTGGTTGCCCACGCTTATTTTTGCACTTAAAGATTTAGCAGCTCTCTTGGAAGCCAGGAAAAGAGACATCTTTAGAACACAGTGTTAAAAATACATCTCTGTTTCCCCACCTGTTTCTCACTCAGAGCTGTGATTTTGGCTTGAAGTTCATGAAGCTGTTTCTTCAAATCAGCGTTCTGATTAGAAAGAAAAAATATCTGTGAGAAAGATATTCCATTTGTTAACATAGAGTAGTAGCAGGAAGGTGGGTTTTTTTGTTTGTTTTGGTTTTGCATAGTGTACTATAAATACAGCACCTCTGGATGTACAGCCAATAAAATTCAAATGGCTCAACAAAGCCTTATTTAAGTCGCTGAGTGCAACAATAAGCAGAGGACCTTTCTAGCACTCAGACAGACAGCCCAGTTTGGAAAGAAGATTTCATTAAAACATCCATTAGTGCTTATCACATTATAAAGTACATTTGTACATTTCATCAAGTTTACAAATTAAACAATAAATGTTTGTTAATATGTAATACAATAGCATCATACTGTATATGACAGTACGCTGTGGTATGTTATCTAAAACATTCTCACCTATGCTACTTATGCAAAAACATTTACATTTAACTGTGTAGAGTACCAAACATATCTATTAAATCTTAATTGACACATATATCAATTGAAGGCAAACATACCTAAGTCCTTATTGCCATGTATGTTTATGCCTTGGACTGTACTAAAGAGAATTACATTTGCCTTGGCACATCATTCATATCAGCCCTTTGCTTACAGCAGCACTTTTCTAAGTTGCAGATTTTAAAGCCATAAGCATCACTACAAAGATGCAGACCGAAAACAATTTACCAGGACTTTTTCTTTTCTACTGAAATAAAAATAAATTAAAGAAACATCTGTCCTTAGTTTAAAACCTGTAAAGCTCTGCAGAAATGTGACAAAGAAGCAGGTTTTCCTTAAATTTTTTTCTTTCCCACTTTTTTTGTTCTCATTTACATTGTAAAGTTTTTATACTAGATTATGCAGGTTTAGTCTTCTAAGCAGAAATATTAAAACATAAGACTAATATCATCACAGGAACTTCATGCATATTCCCTATTTTTATATTCCTCCATAAAATTTTGAAATGCATTTTGATCTCAGCTTGCAGATAGTCTCCAATTCCAGCAAAACCAGATATTGATCAGTCATCCTCCCTTCTTTTAGATTCTACTTAATAATCTGGGATAAAAATGTATTAAGAGCACTGGAAACAGGGACCAGATTTACTTTTTCTGACTCTAGGAACTTCGCATGGCTGCTTGCAGCATGACCTCACTTTCAGCAAATATGAACTGAAAGCAAACTGTACTGCAGACTAATTGTTAGCAGACCTCACCAGCAAAGAAGAGCAGCAGATCTTACCCAAATCCCATCACAGTAAGAACATTCAAAAAACCAGATTTTCCAATACACCCTGCTTAACCCTCCCTGCCAGAGGTTTAACTACTTGAGTGTTATTGAAAGCTGTCTTCTCACTTCACTGAGCTCAGAAAAAAATGTACATTCAGAAAATTACAGGACATTTACTATTGTACGGGGATGGGAGCTCTTAACAGGAAGCCTCAAGTGAGTGGCCTTTGTCCCTCTACTCAACATTTCAGACTGGTTTGAGAGCTCCACAGAACTCCCCATTGAGCATCCTGGAGTGTTTAACTGCTGTACAAGAAAACCCAGGGACCTTACGCAGTCATCGAGAAAGAGATGACTTCTGCTGTCTATGCAAGGAGTCCAGTTATCCAACTTCAGTAGCTCTGAAACTTCCCAAGGCCAAGTGCCCATTCCATGGACACTACAGTGCTGGTAAGATACCCAAGACAGGCAATCTGAATACAGCCTTAAGGTAAATTGTTTGGACAAAATTTCTTGGACAGAATATCTTCTCTCTTATTGTACTGTGAACCTTCTGAAACTCCAAAAAGGAAAAAAAATGATTGCTAATAATGGCAGCTTTTATAGAGAGCATTTTCCAATAGAATCAGAAACTTACTGCACATCTGAACTGCACCATAGCCCAGAAAAGTCACTTGATTTAGACTATTAAGAATATGCATGAGGCAAAAGGCTCCATAATGGCAAGAATTTTGGTTTTGTTTTAAACAATCCAACAATCATTGTTCAAAAACTTGCTCATAAGTTTTCTTCTAAACACTGTGTTAGCAAGCAAGAAGGTGATCCAGAAAAATATAAAATCCTCAAGTTTCATGCACTGTTATTTCCTGCATTTTTAAGGGAAATAATCCAATAGAAAAATAAATAGTTACCTGTGGATCTTGCTTCATTTGGGCAACCAATTTCTAGAACGAAAAAAGATGCAACAATACAATGAAGATTTTCACTACAAATCTTGTTGAACAGTTTAAAATTCATTATCTTTTAAGAACCTTTGTAAAAGCAAAATATTCAGTTTACAAGATTTCAATAGCAAAGTCTGGAGTCCAGTATTATAACATTTCCAAACACATTCTTATTAATATAGTAAAAGTACTGTATTAAGCCATCACTTTTGCCCCTCCTAAACAGCTCTTGAACAAGTGATGCTTTTTAAAGACCATTTAAGCCAGCTGGGTAAGATAATCTAATAGCTGTGTCTCCTCTAGAACTGCTGCCCTCTTTGCTTCCAGTCACAAGAAACACAAACCGCAGATAACCGCTGCAGGCACAAAAGCTGTTTGTATATTCAAGGGCAGAATGTTTCAAGTACTAAAGCTCTGTGTGTTGGCTTGGCTGGTACCAGACGGAAGACCCATGTTCAGAAGTATCTTTGCCACTTTTCTCCCTCAGAGAGAGATTGAGATCATTGTAGAAGAGATGCCCTCCACATCCGAGGGAAAACAGACAGATTGTTACCATTCACTATTCTTCCTCACTCATTTCCTTGAGGCAGCTGCAGGAGAATGCTGTCTATTGCTAAGCAAGGAAAAAGTTACCAAAGAAAACCAGAGTCCAGAATGAAAAGGACAATGCAAACCAAAAACTTCTACTATCTTTTTTGGTAAATTTGTAGAAATTTACATCTCTAACGTCTTCAAAGACTATGTCTTAGGTTTAGTAGCTACTAATACATATTTCTTTCATTGATCTGCTTTAATTACTTTTTGAACCAGGAAAACATTCTAGATTCTGTGACAATAAGTTCCCAAGTCAAATTACAGGACTCTTATGTAAAAGGATGACCTCCTTTTTCTTTTGAATCTGTTTCCTTACAATGTGGGAATGAGGGACTAATACCATTACGGAAAACCAGAGCTGACTTGAGTCAAGAGGAGTTGGAACCTGATGATCCTTACAGATCCCTTCCAACTTGAGACATTGTACGATTCTATAGAAGCTTCTCTATCCAGCTCCTTCCTACATTTTTCCACACCATATATTCCCCCATCAGTCCCCATTTCTTCAGACTGAAAGACTCCTCATGCACGAATCATTCCACTGCTTTGTTCACTCTTGGCACTCTTACATAATTCTCTAGTTTGTCTCTATCATCTGGAGACAAAGTTTAAAACTACACGCAACACTCAAGTACTCTGTACTGCAAAAATTCCTTCCACTGTGCCAACAGCCAGCTCACAGCCTGCTATTGCAGATGTAAAACCAGGCCTGTTTTTCCCCAGTGCATCACTTGGCATTTATCTACACCGAATATTATTGTTTCGTCATGCTGCCATTCAGTATCACAGGAACACACTTAGCTTATTTTTCCTCGGCGCTTCCTGCCACATTGGAGCTTGACAAGCAACAAATCTGTTAGTTTTTATATAAAGTGCTCCTGCAGACACAGTCATAAGACAATACAGTCAGTACTGTAAACTCTTCATAAAATATTGCTAAATTTTTGGATCACACTGTACTACGTCATGCAATCCTAAGGAAAAAAAATTTTTTTTTTGCACTGACCTCAAACATAAGCTAAATTTAAGGTATTTTAAAAGCTACTGGTCTTTCTGCCATGAAATAAGAGAAGGACAAGGATATTTTAGCTTCCTGCCACACATCAGCTTGAGGAATCATCAGTGAAACTCAACCCTTCTGTAAGAATAGCTAAATATAAGTCCTTTACCATCTCTTGTAATCAAAACTATGAAGAGCAGACTGCTTCAGAATAACCTTAATTAAGTCAACACAGTAGCAGAATGAACTACTTAGACTTGATGCCTTTCTTCTCAGGACAAGCAATATAGATTTGACATGGAAGACATTTGAATATTCAAGTTGTACACTGATACAGGAAATGATCTGGTCAGATGTCATTCATGGTGGATTCTCTGATCATTGAAAGTAAACCAAAAAAGTAGCTTTTTCTAAACAACTCAACACCTTTTTTAGGTCCTTACTGGTAGTTTGCGATACACTTTGCCAAAGAAGCATTATGAAAGCTTCAGACAGAGTTCTGAAAGTGAAACAGAAGAGGCAAAACCCAAGGAGCTATTCTACAAACAAAACCACCATCATACTGAGCATCACTTGTACACCCACAGTGTAAGCAGTCACAGGCAACACACTGCATCAGGAAGCTGGGAGGGTTTGGCTACAGTGCCAAGCCGAATTCCTTATGCTCATCACGGACACCTGTCCACCACTTCCAATGGGACAACAAACCATGACTGTGTGAGCATTGGCAAGCTTTGTTAGAGAGTCCTCAGAAAAAGAAATACTAGAGAAGTAAAAGATGACAAGAGACAATTCTCCATAAATCCTGAGTAAAAAGAAGGGACATATTGTATCTCCTTAGGTTATAAAATTCAGAGCTATACAAGAAAGTTCAAGCATTTCATCTGAAGATCTCTTTTTTTTTTTTTTGTGCCCCAACCAGTTTAATTTCTATCAGTGTGAATACTGGTAAGCAATAACCACACAAGCACGGTTCACAAAACCTTTACTGAAGCACCCAACATTTTGTGGCAAGTGTTATTTTTCACTGTAAACATACAGGCTTTTTCTCAGCCTTAATTATAGAAATATACAGCCTCTTGAATTAAAAAAGACAACCTTCTGATATAATGGTTTTTCTAGTTTCACCTACTAAAATCAAATTTAATTTAAAGTTGATTTTTGTGCAAAGCTCACTTTTAATGACAACTGGGCAAAGTTAAAGCAAACAAAGTAAAAAACTCCACCAACTTTAAGGTGTTTAAAAAAAGAGTCTTTTTGGACAATTTCCAGTCTTCCTCTCTGTTCAGCAGTGTCATTATGAACAGATGCTAAAGATTATTCAAAATTCACAGTCTTAAAATTTTTGGTTCACTTGGGCATAAATGGGAATGAAGATGCACACAAGAGGTAAACGCTGCCATACAAACTCAAGCATGATTAACATTTTGATTGCTTTGCAGTAGTTGATACTTGAAAAAATTACTTACTGGCCTTAAACATTTCTATGTCTGCAGCAAAATGCCATGGGTAATTTCTGAACTCCTTACCCCCCTAATAAAACTTCATTGAAGTTTTGAATACAAAGGCCTTGGAGTTTCTGAGGAGAGCAGAATACTCATCTGTAGGTCTAGAAATCCATCTTTAGCTTTTTCAGGTTTTCCTCCTTGGTTCTAAGTCATATTTTGTTAAAGCAGACATAGCTTGATTTTACTAATTCACCCATCCGAGTTCTTGCAATATGCTCACCATTGCAGCAAGTACAGAACAAGCCATCCAGATCACATTTTAGACAAGTCACAAGTAATTTTGAAGTATTTTCCAAATTTCATATGATGAACTACACTGATCAATGTAACTTATCATATATTTCTTTCATCCACTTTGTAACAGTTGTGAGTTTCAGATATCTGAAGAGCTTCAGAAATACTTGGAGAACTGTGTTTAGAAAAGGTCTCATTGTTAAATTTAACATTTCAAGTTGGCAGCTAGTCTGTGTCTATGGCTGTAATAATTTTCTTCCAAGAATTAATATGCATATGTCCTCCTATATTTACTAGATTAGGTTTTATTATCATTATTTTTAGTAGTTCCTCATTGGCATTGTAACAAAATTGCAAGAAAACATTGTAACAAAAAATGCAACCCTACTGCCGTATAGTATTGAACAGGTTACTAGTAAAAAGACCCAACATGTAAAAATTTACAAAGCCCAAGCAGTACAACATTTTGGTTAACAAAAATATAGTTTAGAAGCTACTAAAATAGAAGACATTCCAGAAGTGAAGCACCAGATTAAACTACGCAGCACTATATACATTTCACTTCAAAGTTCCTCCATCATATTCCTCCATTGCCAACTGAATACTGAAGTTGGCTTTAGAACATCAGAAAAACCTTCCAGACAGAAGCAGCTGAACACAGCTTTGAGAATGTTTTTATTACTGCTACAAAATACTAAAAAAACAAATCCCCACCCACAGCTTGATATGTAGATTTTTCACATTTGCTAAAAAACAACAGGTGGTGAGGTCAAAATGCAGAGTATAAAATTCTGAAGTAGTTTCAAGCTTATAAAACAATCATTACTAGAGTTGTAGTGCTATTGCTTAATGCTCTCATTAGTATTAATACTGTCAGCAGTACTAATGCTGCTATTGCTCTAAAGCAAGAAAGAATATAAATTACCTGGTGAACCTGAATTTCCACTTTCAGAGCCTCCTGTAGAGTCTGCAGCTCCATTCTCTACCTTCTCCACTTTCTCTAGAAGTGTCTTTGCTGATTCCAGTGCCTTTAGTTTCTGGTTTCCTCTTTAACACCAGTCCTACAGAAAAATGAAGGTTTTGTTTGGGTTAGTGAAGGAGAAAAGTCAATTTGAAAAAAGGAGATTATAACAAAACAGGAATTCAATAGTGAACTATATTCAAAGGCAGCTTTCTAGCCTAAACACAGTCAGTCTTTTGAACACAAGAAATCTGCATGCTCTACAAAATGCCTGCCTTGGAGTCATTTAGCCAAATTTGTTACTTCCCACATATCCCAAAGTTGACATACTTATCCCTTATCTTAGTTCGCAGGCGGCTATTTCCTACCAATATCCTATTGCAGTTGCATATTAAATTACAAAATTTAACTACCTAGAATGTTTTCAAAATCTGTGTAGACGAAAACTTATTGTGGAGAATAAAATTCTGTAAGTGCAATACATGGTTAAATTGAATGCACCGCACCAGCACACTTCCATGATACTATAGAGCTGTTCTTAGATGGGACAATGTGCATGTTATTTAACAGAACAACACTAATGCATTAATAACCAACCACCTAAAGTTTGAGCCAAGTTAGTAATTTCAGTTGAAATCTGTTCTGAAGGAAGAGAAGAGTGATAAGAAGCACCACAAGACATTTCAAAAAGATTAATTTTAAAATCTTTTTAATCTTGGAAATCTACTTGTAGGTCATGACTATAACATTTACCATCTTCACTTGTCCTACAAACAAATTAATCCCCCCAATCTCTGACATAGAAAAGCATTATCAGACATACTTCTAAAAGCCTTGAATGCTGGACAAGAGATTTTTGTTCAGAAATATGTTAAAAGTATCAGCTTCTGAAACAGGATTAAGATTCCCATATGCTCAAATCATAGTGGAACCTGTATAAAAACATCTATAAATACTTACACATGAAAGTCACTGGAAAACATTATATAGCAATTTTTCCAGTCACTTTTGCATCCAGACACCACAATTAAGGAATTGTTGCAGTGTTAAAATAGTTCTTTTTTTTTTTATTTTTTAATTGCTCACAATCATTGCACAGGTATTGTTGCCAACTCAGAGGCCTTCCTAATGAGACTACAATGTTTTCAAAAGGATCCTGACAGCTTAGATTAGACATGCAAGCTGCAAAAAGAGAGTAATTCCCATAAGTTAAAGAATTTTATTTTAATGTTGTACTTCATGTACTTAATGTACTTCAGTAAACTGAAGTAATGGACAAATTTGTGAATTCCTGAAAATAAAAAGGTTGAAGGTCTGTGTTTTGTTTTGTTTGTTTATCATTTGTCTTTTTAAACAGAAATGTGTTACAAAACCAGAAGACTATAAAGGGGGGTTAAAAAGCCTTATATTTAAACTCTTTGTCAGTGTTGTCTGCTGTTAGCTTAAAGTTACTTATTTAAATAACAAAGGCCTGATCAAACTTTCTAGTCAACACATGAAATGACCTTCTGCAAGGGCCTCTCCCACATGTGACACAGATGAGTGAAAACAGCTGCCTTTGCAGCACTAGTCTCTATAAAATTGTAATCTGTATCAAGGGATACATGGAAATTACATATAGTTCCCTATCTTATTACCACAAACAGTAATGAGAAAACAGAATCACGGATTATTACTTCCACTCACTGACAAAAACAATTATAGTGTGCTTCAAGTCCCTACCACTGCAGTTTCAAAAGAAGCCATGCTTCACAAAACCACGTGGGAGACTGGTTAATGAAAACTGGAACCCACTACAGAGGCAAGAAGTCTTTGTGACCCTTGAAAATTCAGTTTCAGGATAAAGATACAGGCAGATAAGGTCAGTTTCTTTCTCAGTGTATCTTCAGCAAATCAGAAGGTACACATGATGAATAGTTCATATCACTCTGTAGCTACACACTAACTTCAAAGTTGAGTGCAGAACAGCAAAACAGTTATCTCATCTGAGAATATAAAAAATATCCATCATTTAAATATATGTAACTGTAAAATCCAGCACATGTTCATGGCAAATATGACACAGTCTTTCTGTAAAAGAACATACAAAGATTGAGCAACTTCTATTAATGCACAACTTAATTTGACAGATAGAAATTGTAGTATTGATGGTTCATAAAAACTAATCCAAGCTAATCGCATCTATGCCTTGAACAGCTAGCAAGATTGTTCAAAATTAATTTTTAAGAGGTTCAAGAAAAAAGTGACACTGCTTTGCAGAAAAAAAGAAGTTGCTCAGCCTAGCTATGTTTATAGGGGTATAAACATGAAAAAATACATTTAATTTAGAAGTTTGGTAAAGTTGCCAAATTACGAATATGAAACATATACAGTTGTTTCTTTCTAGAACATAAACTTGCAGCTTCCCTTCCCAAGCAGGAATAACTATTCAGTTATCCCTGTCTAGAATTCCCCCAAAGTACTTTATACACTTACCTAAAGTTAAAAAACCAATACAGTTAAAAAAAACTAAAACCACAAAACCAAAAACCACAAACCCCCCCCAAAAGAATCATTCCTTACATCCGGCAAAACCTAAACTGCATTTTTCCAGTTTACACAGAATAATGCCTATAAATATCTATCAGGGCATCTGGTTAAATATCGCTCATACTTCCTTCAAGAGGAGGCACAAAACTACATAAGCGGCCATACAGTTTGCAAGTGCAAAAATTTTCAGTATTTTTTAACTTTTATTCTTTTAGATTGAACTTAAAAGGAAGATTTAAAAACTTAAGTTCAGTGGCATTATAAACTACCTATAATACCACATTCAAAGAGGTGTAAAACCATCTCTGGATCAATCATAGAACATGGTACATTTTCCACTTTACTCCTATGGCAGTGGAACAATTTCAAATAAAAAGCTTGTAGATGACTGAAATTGCATGTATGGCTTGGCCTGCAATAATCCTTCATCCCATTATTTCTAAGGAAAAACAAGCAAATGCGTTGCTCAATGCCAGAATCAGTGATTTCCAAAAGGAAAGCACGGGATTCAGGAGTGCATGCATCTCTTGTACATCCAGACATACTTCCAAGTCTCAGCCAGAAAGAACACTGAGCAAGAGGTAAATCAGGCATTTTTGGATGGATTTCAACTACTGGAGGCAGCAATCCTCCATTCAGTTCCTTGCTGGCATTCATTTACTACCAATAATCACTTATTTCTTAAGTGGTTGCTTCAAGACTTACAATTTCATACTCAGATTAAGTGCCCCAATGCACTGCATATAGACTACTTAAATATTCAAAGACTGAATGAAACCTTAAACTCTACAATAATCACACAAGTGCATTCACACTTCTGTTACCTCAATTAAATACAATCTACCTGAGAACCTCTAAAATATCACAATACTATTTAAACTATGGTTATTTTGGAAGCTACGCCAGAAACACAGCTGACAAGGCATATATATTTATATAAACAAAGGTAGGACACACACAAAGCCATGAATGCCTTCTATGTGTACGGAAGGATTCTGAATGATTCAGAATTTTAGAGGGAAGTCTTTCTGAGCCAAAAATCCCTTCAAATAAATTTGGTTTCCACATTACAGAGAAAAAAAACAACATTATTATTTTTGAGCAGATGAATTTAAATGCCCATTGCACTTACAGACCCTTGGGCCCAAATCTCAGCCCTACAGAGATTTTATTGATGAGACTGGAGCTTCCATCAGTAACATTTACTTTTTAAGACTTAATTTCTGAATATAAGAATAGATAGAATTTCAGTTTCAGTAACCATCAAACTTTTCCAGGAATAGATGCCAGCTCTTCATACCATCTATTCTTAGGTAAGCCATTTTAGCCTTGGGAAGAAGTACTTACCAGTTTTGAGTAAGTTATCCCTTTCAGCTCTCTACCCCCTCCTACAAAAGAAAAACAACAACAACAAAAAAAAAAGATAATTACAAATATTTTAACTAGAGTTTGAAACAAAAAAAAGGAATTCAAATATTTGAAAAGTTGGAGAGGGAAGGGTTGGGATTTTAGAAGGGGGGTTTTGGTTGGTTTTTCTTCAGGGAGGTTGTAATTTTTTTTTAAAATGCTGATGCTAACTATAAAACACCACTTTGAAAGAAAATCTGTTTGATGCGGCGGGGAAAACTAAGGAGACCTAAAATTTCAATCTGGATTAAAATACAAACTATTACTGTCGCTAGGGGGAGAAGCAATTATAGGTACAAATTTTTCTAGTTCTATACAAGGCCAGTGTCCCCCTCCCATGGGGGAAACGCCTTCTCTCCATCACATTTATTAAGATCTATATCGTAAGCCCTGTCAGTTGCCACAGCTAAATACGACAAGGTTACCCACCCTAGACGTTTGCCCACCAGCTCTGCTAGAGGTTACACCAACACCCAAAGATGGTAGAGCAGGTGGCAGGTCAGCACAGTCACTAGAGCTCAAATCCCAGGCTACTAGTGGAGATCGAAACAAACAGCAGCGTAAGCCAATGTGGTGGGACACGAAGTGTGGAGGCCGAGGAGAGGCACTGCCCGTTACTCTGCCTGGGTCATAGGTAGAACATTCAGTAGCACAGCAAGGTAATACTCTTAAATCACCACATGAATCATAAAAAACTCATGAGTCAGAGTTCTAAAAAGACAGTTACAATATAAGTGATAACTCATTTGCTCAATTACTTTGCCTGATGCTAAAAAAAAGCCTTCAAAATACTCCCAATTTTCTAGTAAAATACTAGAATATTAGCATATTTTAAGCTTTAACTTCACAGCTACCAAGATATTTGCAGACGTTTCTATCCACACATAAGTCATCACAGAGCTGAAGTTTAAGCCCCAGCCTTATAAAAAGATACAGCAGTAGGAAGTTACAATCATCTCTCACTCACTGGAGATCAGCACAGGTGGAGGAGTTTCCATTTACTAACCAGCAGAACCGGGTGCTGATGACCACTGAGAACAGAAAAGAAAACAGGAAGCCTACTGTTGGCAGTGACAGTATTGTCAGTTTCCTAGTCTTGATTTTTACTGTGCATTTTGAACCACAAAATATTACAGACTATGTTTAATTTTAGAGCAATTTCAGGTTAGTTTACATAACATCCAGCTGCTAGCATGATAGGTTATGAACTGCAAAGTATGGACTCTTTTGAGGTTATATTCAAAGTAAGTGCATTTGCTCTGGATGCTACAGAATTTTAAATACCTTCATTTTTGAGGGTGCTGAGGAGACAGGTATTGTTCTCAAACTCTAGTTGTTTCTTTTTGGTATTAAACTCCTACTTGTCACCTCCACTTCCCACTATCAATCAGTCATTTAATTAGTCCAGAAATCTACAGCGGAAGCCCTTTCATCATACAAGCATTAAGTGCCCTCTTCAATGAGCAACTACATGTCCATGCTATTAATAAAAAAAAAAATATTAAAAAGATCTCACTGCTCTAGATTACTGACTTTGGGAAGCTAAACAAAAACAGTCAGTACTACACATCTGCAAATGCAGTCTTAGAATAAATAAGCATGATTTTTATTTAAAAAAAGAAAAGTATCAATTTACTTGTAGCACAAGTACACACAACCTGACAAGAAAGCTGTCACTTAAAAATAACAGCAACTGTTCCTTCCTTCCTTTTTTTCCCCTCTACGTAGAGACTCGCCTCCATAGCAGGACCCTAGCTCCATCAAGATGGAACTGTGCAGAAAAAAGCTGCACAGTTACAAACCTTCAGATTGCATTTAATCTTGCTGCAATCCCAGACTCAGAACCCAGGAGCTGCCAAGGACAAAGTTTAGAACACAAGGAGTTTAATCATGACTATCCAAGTGAACTACCGTGTTGCCTTGGAGAAGTCACTTAGAGAGGACCTATACAGGGAATGGAAATACATTTGCATCCTCTGCTGTACATAATTTACTACAGGCCTTCTCTTAAGTGTTTAGAACAGGTTAATCTTTGAATGTCAAACCTCTGGCAACACAAAATTCTGCTCTCATGCAGGTATAGTGTTTTTACTAACATCCCTGCCTCATTTAGTAGAGAGGACAAGCACAAAGAATGAAGTATTGGTTGAACCTCTTTTCATTCTGAACTTTTGGTTTGCATATTTTTTTAAACTCAACATCTAAGCCCTAGGACAAATAAAAAATTGGTTTCTTCATAAGCAGCACATTAATGAGAGCCACAGAAAAACTTGTGCCTGATACAGGCAAGTTTTCTTAAATAGAGAATTGAGACAGAGAAATGAAGAACAAATACCCAAGACTGGTAAACCCAAGTATCTCAAACAGATTTAAGTTTTCAACTGCTCTTAGCATTTTTATAGTACAGAACAGCATATGACCAACTAAATCTGTAACTCTGGTTCTTGACAACTCCCTGCATTTGTGGTTATTGGGAACCAACACAGAATAGTATTAATGAAAAAGGGATGAAGTCTGCTCTGTAGATGAAATGAGATTATTTCTTGTTCACAGCAAAAGCACATACAGAAACTCACACTGCCTCTCTCATTCTCACTACAAAACACATGAGAAAATTAAGATTAGACAGCTCACAATCACTCATATCAATAGAGAAGTCTGCAGAGTTTAGCATTATACAACGACTTCTAACAAAAACTTCAACGACAGAAATGTATCACAAAATCTCAGCTATCCAATTTACTGAGGTAGCCTTTTGAAGGCTCTAGAAACATGCTGTAAACTGTCCAAGGTAGGAGCCTGCAAGGTTAACTCTCAGATTATTACAGTATTTTCTGCAATATTTCGGGGATTTTTAAATCCCAGGTCTGGGAGTCAAATTAAGAGCTCTGTCTTCTTCCCAAAATATATATTTGACCTATGATTAGAAGAAAAGCTTAAGAAAGGCTTACCTACGTTCACCACTAACTAAAACAAAAATTCAATTAAAATTAGAATTAACCAAATAAACCACTTTTAGAAATACATTTTTCTCAGTGGGATTGACTGTTAAGAATCCAACGTTAATATTATTAACAAGGGTAGTTTGATATATACATATACTTACAGTAGTAATACCCACACCAGCTCCTGAAAAAGGCTCTTAACATTTTCAAGAATTTTATACAACTTACATAAGGAAAAAAAACCCCACCATCACCAAAACAATCATATTCGGCAGATCAACTTTAAGCTTTTTACTGAAGTTTTTGAATAAGAACAGTTACTAATTCCATGGGACTGTTATGAAAACTGAGATCTCAAAACTCCTATGTTTAGGGCTTGGTAGCACCTGAGGACATCAGAAGAACACATGATGGTGAAAATATTTTAGCATACAGCACCTGAAGGCTTAAGACTATTTAAATGCTAATTATCTGTATATTAAGATGTCTGGCTCTAACAATTAGATATTTATTACTACCTTCAAGTTATACAATAAAGTTTCTGCTACTGTAACCAGAGACTCACTTGGAAGAACTGGGAAGAATTAAATGTCATGTTCAGCAATTTTTTCTTTACATTTTTCCTAACTCTAGAAGCTACCAAATGTTTACTGTCAGACCATGGGACTCTATACATTCATATCATGTTATAATATTTAATTACATATATTTTACTTTTTGCCAAAAGGATCTTGGTCTTGTTCAGTGCACAGAATGAACTCAGAAAAAAAAAAAAAGGACTAATTGCTGTGCACAGGCAACTCTGAGATTGATATTCTTTCACATTCAGAGAATAGCCCTACAATATGAGAGTAATGCATTATTATTATTTTTTTTTGTGTGCAAAATACCACACGGAAGGGATTCAGAGTTCTTTCTCCGGACTTTTGTTTTCAGATGCGAACTCCTCAAAGCAACAGCCCTCCCGCTTGTATTTGAATGACAACCTGTATATGAGAGCACTCTATCACTATCTTCTAAGAAAACAAGTAATAGCAGATACTTTACTGGGATTTTCAAGTCAGAAACTCATATTCCTTAACAGGGTGGGATTTCTGCAGTCTTAAGAAGACCAAACACAGGCCAGAGGGGTATATAACCAATTTCAAATTACATTATTATAAGGCTCATGTTTCAATGACCATTGTTAGCAGTGCTAGTGCTTCTGTGATAAAAACAAGCCTCCTTTGTGCCAGCGCACGGAATCTGATCTTCCTGTTGTGCTGCAGCTGGGAGAATTCCCAGTCAGCCCCAGTAACACATTTCAGGCAGGTGGTAAAGGGATCAACAGGATTGCTCAAGATAACTGAGACTGCATCAAAGTGTACAAGCCATGCCTTCCAGTTTGTCCCTCTGTACAACTGCTCTTTCCTCCTCCTTCCCCATCCCCACACAATACTGGTAGATAACCCCTCCTAAACTGGTCAAGGAACCTGGATTTTCTGCTTATGAATGCAGACAACTTACAGGACTCAAACTACAAACTTCAGTTCTATCTCCAAGTTCTTCTGCTGCTATGATTCGCCATGAAACAAATGCAATTTGGAGTTTAAGACACCTGAAGCTGACTTCACTTGGGGATAGACGGCTTCACCTTCTCTGCAACACCTTATAAAACCATCAAAGTAAGTTTAAATAGAAGTGTGCGACACCATCATTTGTCTTTGCAGAAGCAGTACTATATTTAACACATAGAAAATGAGCTAGAAGACTCATTACAGTTTAAAAGATCATCTCTAATGTAAATATAAAACCACTTCACAAGCTAATTTTTAAAATATCAACCAAAATTTGCCATGGCACCAAACACATGTAAACAGTTGAAGATTACCCTCTTAGCTCTTGTCCCCTATGGCTACAGCTCCATTGGGCATTAATAACTCTTCCTGAACACAGTCTTTCCTAGCATCTTGGGGGTGGGATGGGCTATGAAATCACACTCTCTGGCAAAACAATAAACTACATTTTGGCTAGTAGAAAATTAGTACAAACATGTTTTAAAATCTCAGAATCATCACTGTCACTTCAGCAGATTCAAGATACGTGGCTCTACACTTTTTACCCATGCACAAATCCCTCTTCTTTGCACAGTCTTTGCCTATTTCTTGAATCAGAAAAGCCTCTCTAATCTATGACCATTAGTAAGCCTGGCAGATGTTCTTTCTGACTTGGTTGCAAGGTCCCTCCCCTCTAACCTAACGTTCACAAAGATAAAATTCTCCTTTTTTTACCCAGACACCAGTGTACAGGGACGTTTTACCGCACTGCTGCATTCAGAAGTTCTAGTATTGCAGAACCACTAAGCCTCACTTTGCTCAGTGAGTTACTATTCACCAGGCTTTAGATACGCACAAAATCATCTTATATGCAGTATGGCTAAATTCTTGCTCATGTAAAAAAAGTTGCATGACCTGCACTTCTATTTCAGTGAATTATTTTTTAGGAGGACTGTTTAGATAAACACACACCAAGAGAATCCCAGTACCAATAAGGTCTATAAG
The DNA here is from genome assembly GCA_013398115.1 of Falcunculus frontatus. Taxonomy (NCBI): domain Eukaryota; kingdom Metazoa; phylum Chordata; class Aves; order Passeriformes; genus Falcunculus; species Falcunculus frontatus. Next base: position 2,594,848 of record VZRV01008896.1, on the reverse strand, counting down.
TTTATGTTTTACTAACAGTGCAAGAGAGTAAAATTTCACATTTGAAGCAGGGAGCTGAGGAATTTTTTTTCAAAATTAAAATATTTACATGATGTGAAGGTGGAAGGCAGAGTTTGGCATTTATTTCTAAAAATTTTTTGCTGCATTATTCAACATTCCAGAAAGTTGCTGGAAACATGGGTTGTTTGGGAGTTTTTTAATTTTTTTTTTTTTAGAAAACATTCTTTAACAATTTAACTTCAAAAATATGTCAATCTGTTAAGTCTTACAACTGTAATTTTTCTTTTTGAATTATTTTCAAGTTATTTACAAAGTATATATACCACTGGGAGGGAAAAAAAGATGGAAGCTCAACAGAAAACAGAAGGAGCTGTCCCCTCCTAGCTGTAAGAGCCCACTGTTTGGCCTCAAAACTTGTAAGAAATGCAAAGCGAAGTTATTTGAATGTTTGTGCTTTACAGTTTTGTTTTGTTTTTAATAGTATGTCTAGCAAAATCACCTTATTAACCTCTATTGTTCTTAACCTGTGTTGTACATTTCTCATTCCAGTCACAGAGAAGTTCCTGCCTTCCTTTCACACTTCAGAGACAGAGGACTACTTGGGAAAAAGGGAAGGAGAGAGAGTTGAGAGGAGGAGAGAAGATCCTTTCTACAGAAAACACATACGGTAAATCCCTAGTAATTGGTTTAACAACGAAAGATGCAAGAAACAAGAAAAAATTAAGAAAACTCTACCCCACTACCTATTAAAGTAATTTCCCCCCTGAAATTCCATTAAGGGAGGGATCTCTGATTTCTAATTTTTATCCTTTTAAACATGAGGAGAAATTTCTTACTGAGTGCCAAACTCTTTTTCCCCTTCTAGCAACCCACTTTATCTTGGAAAGAACTGGCTTGTGGGAATGATGCATTAGTGAGGCAGAAGTGCCTTAAGAGTTTTGGGAAGAGGTCCAGAGTACAAAAGGAGATGATCTGGGTAGTGCTGCAAGACTGCAGGGATGAAATGCAAAACTAGAGGTACCTCGGACCATCACTGAAAGTGCAACTGCACTTCCGATGGGGAGAACCTCGGGTAGGTGCACATCCTGTTTGCACAGACTATTCTTTGAATTTTATTTATCTGCCAGAGGACATAAAAAAAAATGTCAGAAGAGCGGCGAACGCCTCAACCGCACAGCCATGACATTGAAGGACTGCCTTGGCCTTCCATTTCCACAGGGAAAGAGGTGCTGTTACCGCAGTCGACCAGCAGGGGGAAAATCCAAACAAGTGAAGGAAAAAAAAAAAGTTAAAAGAGAAAACACTAAACATGAGGAATAAAATTAAACAAACCACACACATCTTCTCAGTGGAGATAGAAGGAAGAGATTCTGCTCTCGGAGAGGGAAAGCAGGATAAATGAAGTATGTATGACTCAAAGCATTCTTCCAGAATTTAGAGAGGAAACAGTGAAAGTGCAAGTCCAAAATACAAGCAAGTAAAAGCAAGCTTTCCGTTTCATGTTAGCACATACCGACTGCAAATCAAGTCTTCTTAAATCTAGCATTTTAATGAAAAGCAAAATATTGTGACTAAAAAACTGAAAGAACTAAGCTGAAAGATTATCTATTTTTAAAGGACTATCCAACATGAATGTATGAACTAATTTATTTAAAGAGAGCACACATATTCCAGAAGATCATTCTGCGTTACAGAAGACTTCATATTACATTAATACAGAATCCCAAGAGTCTGGACTTTTTTTTTTTTTCCAAAGACATTTCAGACCAACAGGGCTCCAATTAAAGACCCTGACTTTCCTTCTACCTTATAAATATTATCTATACAGCATTTCCATGCTTACAAAGTGTAGCAAAAACTACTTAAAGGGAGTGTTGGTTAAGTGAATAAATCCATGTTAAATGCATTTTGATGAAGGGCAACTTGCATGTAACCGACAGGAAACAGACATAACTACACAATGTGTTTTAAAATTAAGAAATAAAAAAGCAAAATGTGATAATTTGTTGAAGAAAGAAATTTAACTGGCACTTGCAATGAAGAAGAAAAGACAAGCCCTGCAATCACAAGGGCTTTCTGTTTAAAATATCATGGGCTGAGAATCACAAGAAGCAGCAGTGAGATTTTCAGTGACAGATTTAGGGAGATTAGCTACACAAAGCTTCTACTGATGTTACCGTTCCACAAATATCAGACAGAAGCCAGGTACATATGTAATAACAAGCAAACATTTAAAAATGCAGGTGTATTGTGATTAGTGATTAGATGGCAGGGCACCTTAAAATAACGGGTAATCTTTTATAGTTCTGTATTTATAAAGTTCTTTCAAAATCAGATGCTGTACTTTCAGTAAAACTCTTGTCTCAATGTGTCCATGAAACCTAAATGACAGTTTGCCAAGCATGCACAAGGACAGCTTAGACTACCAATACATCAAGAGACCTAAGTCAAGCCTAGGTCTGCTCAAAGTTTATAGTTTTACCTCCAGTTTCTTTATTTTCATTTAGCCTGCAGGCTAAATAACACTCCCACAGGCAGCTAATCTAGCTGACCAAGGCACTCTCCTTTATGTTCTCTTCCAGATGTGAGGTCCTACCTCCAGCAGTCCCCAGTTTTTCTAGGGGGAATGGTGGGCAAGGGGGTGTCAAACTCCACAAAAAGTTAAAGTGATTCACAGATTGGTTGGGGGAATATCATGCACAAGCTTAAGCTGTAGAAGCATTGTGTTGGCAGCAGAAGGGAGACCTTCCTTCAGCAGTTACAGAGTTCCAGTGTGCTCTACAGGACTGAGCACTTTGCTAATTCTTTTTAATTAAAATAATCATCAAGAAGTGACCTTTCCCTTTCCCCACCTGGTCAGAAATTTGGCTTGTGAGCTACGTTTTCAATGACAGGGTCGCATTTTAATACCCTTTTCATTTTGAAACTGGAAGACCTACAGAACAACCAGGGATAAAGATGCATCTGAGTTTGGCAGTCCTGAATTCTGTACGTTCTGCTTGTTACTCAGGCAGAGTAGAAATCACTATTATTTTCTGTGCAACCTCATTATGGCACAGGCATTCTTTAAATACTAAGATTAAGACAACCTATGCTGCCTTTGCTTTGGGTCAACTTTCACACCAGTATACTGCAACAGGTACTGGCCCACAATTCTTATAACAAACTGTACTCTTCAATTTCATTATTTCAGCACATGCATTAAAAATAAACCACCTAATGTACATAAGGTACAGCAGCATAAACTTGAAAATCAGCTGATAATATACATTCTTCAGTATTTATGGTACTGAAAAATAAGAACATAGGAGTTTGTTTCATCTTATGTAAAACTTCCATTTTAACAGGAGACGACATGGCTCAAAATGAGAAACTATACATAAATTCATGCCTTTACAACACTACAGATGACTTGCTGTAATATATTAGCCTTCTAAATAATTGCCAAAAGACAATATGAAAATTATGTGTTCACATGAAAAAAGTATCAAAAGAACAATTGTTTCTTTCTTAATCTATCTTCAGATGTTACAAACAAGATGAAAAACATAACGCTTCCCACCTGCTAAAAGTGATTTTTTTTCCGGAAAGAATACGGGCAATTTAATTTCACAAAGTTCTGTGTACAACAGTCTCAGACTTCTGTTGATTGTCGGGTGCTCTGAACTCTGAAAAGGTGGCTGGGACCCTCTGCTGCTACCAGACAGGTATCACATTTTCCTCTCCTTTTGACTACAAGATCTGTTCTAACTACAGCCTGCTTACATTCAGTAAAAACCATTCTCATTCTATATTTGCATTTGATTCGCTTTTTAACCAAACTTATTTCAATTTCACCAGCTATTATTTCATTAAATCATGTTGTCATTTTGGCATTCCTGATCTCCCGAGCACAGAGACCCGCAAAGAAAAATTTTTAAAAAGGGAAAAAGACCAGCTTAAGACCCTCTAACAGTAAGTACTGTATAGATTAATTAGATAAGGATCAATAGGGTTTCCATGAGTTTCTAGTTTTGTGTACTGATAAATTACGATAGAGCATGTAAAGGTATCAATGTGTTTCACACACAGCCTACATAAAAAGGCAGTAAACAGAATTAGGTAAAACACGCTCGTTTCAAACTCTGAACTAATCAGAATATTGAAAGCTCCTTTCTCTCCCCCTCCATCCCAAAATAAAAGCGTGAGTGAGAAGGGATTTCATTACATTCTTAGAACTGTGAGAAGCGAAGTCAAAGGCAGCCACTGGCGTTTAGCATGCAGGCTGTACACACTCCCAAATACGTCACACTGACAAAACACGCTGGCGGAGCTATCTGCCTTCCCAAGGCCTCCAACGCACTGTCGCTAGGCCTAAATCAGGTAGGCTCTGTGTGCAGTGCTGCTGCAGATGAGCAGGAGTCCACCCCTTCTCCCCATTTCCCTTAGATTTAACTACCAGATTGTTCCAGCATCAGCTTTTTCTCTCTGCTTCCTTCAGCTGTAATGACTGTATTTAAAAAGACGACAGCATCGCAATTTACTGTGCAAGATTCGGCCCTAATTTTTTTCCTTCTTTACTACAGCAGCTACCCCGCAGCTTCTGAGCTATTGTCGGCTGTTGTTTTTTGTTCCTCGAATGCAACAGGACCTGGTCTGCCAGGCTGCATCACTGTTTTCACAGCACACCTCTAAGAGGAAGAAAATCTCCTCTTCCTGCTTCCTGCTGAGCACTGTGAATATTCGGATTTTTCCTTTCTCCCAACAGATACACAAGTCCAACACTGTTGAATATTCACACATTCCTCTCTTTCAACACCAATTCCTTATTTCCTTGCTTATTTTCATACGAAACTATTAAATAAAAGTGCAATTTAGCTGTGGCCCAAGTACCTCAGAAGTTCATTTACAGAGAATTCTGTAAATTGATTGTAAATAACTTGCTTCTTCTGCCAGGGTAGTCCTATTCTGACAACTACTTTGAGCCATTTACTTTACCTAACACAGCATTTTCCTGCTCTTGGGATTTTTAATCTACCCTATAGCTTTTCAACACTCAGGTTCAGGACAAAGAGCTTTGTCTCTATAAGTCATGAACTTTCTCATTCAGGTAAGATGGAATAATGGTGAGATAAAACCCACATTTTCTCATAGCTTTACCCTGGATGACACTCAGGTGAGCCACTTGATGCAACACAGCCTCATGGGACTGACACAAAACTACTGGGGAAACACAACAGCAACAACTACGGTATAGATGAACTCCCAAAATTCATCTTCACTGAGCCAAACAAAAAGGGGTAAGCTTCTGGAGGTCAAACATATATCAGAATACTGCATTAAATAAATAAATAAACACACACAAAAAAACCCTTTAAAAACCACTAAGACTTAGAGGTAAGTAGAGAAATGCAAACTTTACCTGAACACTGGAGGCAAAAATTGTCTGACTGTATTTTTTTCTTAAAAAAATATAATTCCACACTCAAAAAATTACCGAAACCCAAAAACATCACCAGTTTGTTTCTTCCAGGGAACAGTTCACATCAATTCAAAAAGAAAAGATTTTTCTAGACAATCCAGAGTATATACAACTTTTAAATATATATATATATATAATTATTTAAGCAGTGATTTAACTAGCTCATTGCAGTGGAATCCCTGACAACACTCGATACATAAAACATTAATGACAGAGTCCTAAAGAACTATTAGACAACTTACACAAAAAAGCTGGACAAGTGAGAACAAGTTTATATACACACCTTGGAAAGACCTGTTTTCTATTCTCCATTAAAGGTTTGTTTTCTGATCTTAGCAGCTGTTTCCTCCTTTCTGCACAATATACCTCAACTAAATTACAAGCTTTGTTTCAGTCCCTTGTCTTGCAAAAAACACCTGCCCTAGAAGGAAGGAAAAGAAGGATGATACCACTCTCCAGATCCTTTTCAGTCCCCTCTGCTGCAAAAAAAATGCATGCTTGTTCCAGACAGAAGGTATTAAGTTCCTGAAAACAAACATGAGCATTTTAAAGAATTCTAAAACCAGAGGTATTTAATGTCTCAGAAGTCACTCCCAGTGAGTAAGAGTCCCTCTCGTCATTTTAACCTGTGCTAAATGGCCTATTTTCAAATCATCTATTGGAGAAACAGTAAGAATTTCAATTATTTCAGCCCCTTCTATTTTCTCAAGTTGCATTACCAAGCACATAACATCTGGCACAAGCTCTGTGTGAGAAGAGGCTTGTACATCATCCTTTCACACACACTACAGGCTCCAGTCCTGGAAGAGGGCAGAATGGTAAAAAATACTTTTTTTCTGAAGAGGACAGGAATGGTTGTTTACTGAACAGGCCAAAGGACCCTGGGATCAGCAGTAGCATGTGTTGCCAATTTCTGAACTAGTTCATTTGACTTGCCTCTTTCAAGTCACTTTAAGAGTTTCATCTTCCAAATACAAAATAACGATACCTGATTTATAACAATGCAAGTATTAATTTCTTGGCTTTGTATGTTTTTAGAAGTGCCTGTTCACTAACACACAAAACAATGCTTTGTCCAATTAGAGACCGACAACCAAAGCAAGCTTCAGCGGCTTAACTTCATGAGCTACAAAACCAAAACATATTATTCAGTCTTCTCATTCATGAACATCAAAAACCGTCAGTCTTACTTTTTAATAATCTGCATCGAAGTTCTTACTCAAGCATTCAAGGTAACAGTAATTTTTATGAATTAAACTTTTTGCAGTTATTAAGTTCCTGCTGCAGTCACACAGCACACTAGAGACTGTTCAAATTCCACAACAGCTTAATACTAACCTACTAAAAAAATATTTTTTCCACAACTTGCAAAGCATCACAAGCATGCACCCACACAAGAGTACAGAGTGTTAAGAGCTTCTGAATACAATAATATAAAATTGTAATTCAAATTACTAAAGGCAATTACAAATAGCAAGAAGTTGAAGGAGGATTGATTCCCCCAACAATAACCTAAACCATCTAGATATCATAAAATTTGTATAATCCATGCACACTGAGCAAAGCTGAAGTAAAGGATGCAATTCCTACAGCAGGTAAATCAGCACTGCCATGTGTTGCCAAGTTCTGAACTAGTTCATTTGAATATCCTCTGTCAAGTTACAGTCTGGATGTCACATCTGCATGTTCCTCCATGACACATTAGTCTCCTTGTCCTCCAGGCTAGGAGTGTTCCGGACAGAAGTGTCTGTTGTAGCCCTTCTTCCTACCCATCAGATACAGGAATAAACACTCACACACTACTGTGTGAGTTTAATTATTTAACATCCAATCAATACTTAGAGCAGCAAAGGAAAGGTAAATTCATATATATAGAAGCATAATATTCAAAAGAAGCATTACTTTCTAGCAATATTTCTTCTCTGAGAAGTGTCTGTTCCTACTCTCCTAAGAGTTCAACTAATTAATACAAACATCCCCCATAATCAAATTAAGACATTCTAGTTAGACAAGGAGCAAACCTATGAAAGTTAACACCTGCCATTTGCCTGACAGTCAAACTGCCTTAAAACTCATTGATATCAATGCTAAGTGAGTGAGAAGTTTTGAGTTTCAAACCACAGTATCAAATTTAAAAAAATAAAATTCTACCACAACAACAAAATGAGATGAGCAGTGGACTCCTGATATCTATTAAAAAAATAAACTCACAGCTGATCATAGTAAAAACATCACAGACTTGGTTAAAAAGGCAAGACAAGGACTTCCACGAACTGGAAGAGAAAAGAACTGAAGAAAAGAGGCTGGGATGAGGCAGGATGTAGGAACAAATTATAGAGGCAAGAATGAATTATATCACCCTTTGAAGGTGATATAATTCATGATACTAAGACTACAAAGCACTGGTCATTTAAACAAAAACCCAAAACATAGAAAACAAAACCACACACAAAGAAAAAAAAACCCAACACAACCCCCCACATTTCTAAGGAACACTCTCTGCCAAGTATTCTTATAAAAGATTGTAATCTTAATGAAATAAAGCTTTTGGACATCCAACTTCAAAGCAAATGAAAAGGGATGCTGGAAGACCTACATCTCAAATACCAAAAGATTCATCCACCATATTGCAACAAAAACAAAAGGAAGCAAACCCATTTGTATACCTCACATCACCTTACAGTAAAATCCATGAGAGTACCTATCAAAAGTAATAAAGAAAATAAAATTTAAAAAAAAAGAAAGAAAACACTAAACAGTCAAAGAGCAGGGAAGTTACCACAACAAGGATCAGGGTTAAGTCTGTGAACATATTTTTAACTGATCTGGCAAAAAGGAAGGTAGCAGACACTGTGATGCTTTCCATCATTGCAGATAGTTGTAATTAAAGTAAACTTCAGAGAGTTACAAGTGATCTGATAATATCAAATGACTGGTTTTCATTTGTCATTTTGTTGTCCCAGGTTAAGAAGTGCAAAATAATATACTCAGAGGAAAAAATAATCTAGCTATAAATACACAACAATGCATTGAAACTAGGCATGACTACTTACAAAAAAGATTTCAAGATTACCACAAGCAAACAGTTCAACTCTCAACAGCAAGAAGCCAGAGAAAAATCTCAGAAGGTATTAGAAACAGAACAGCGAAAAAACAGGGAACGTTCTGCTGTGATGCACGCTGCACATAATTCTGGCTGCTCCATCTCAAAAAGAGGAGAACTGGAAATTGTACAGAGAGGAATGACAAGAGCATGTTTAAAACAAATGAAACCATTTTTTTCTTGCATCAACCTATCACACACACAGAAAATGCAGGTAAACTGCACGGAACTTGCTGCTGTGAAACACTATGTAAGCCACAGATATTTATAAATTAGTTCAAAAAGGCAGCAAATTCACCTATAAATAGTTTGATGTTGCTATTCACAGTGCAATAGCCCAAATGTAGCTTCCATCTCAGACAGCAGCTAAACAACTGTCTGTCAGAAATCTACTGCTAATATTTCAGCGGCTGACAGAATGCACCCATTTCCTACACTCTTCAGTCAGCTGCTGCTGCTAGACACTGATAAAAGCAAGATGCTGGATTAGATGGACATTTGGTCCAGCAGAGTATGTTAGTTCTTATGTTTAATCACATTGAGCAGCCATGCTGGTGTACGTTTTGGTTTGTTTTGGAGGCTGGTTTTCTGGTAAATAAACCAGGCTATAATTCAAGCATGTAATGTTAAAAGCAGAAATTGCAACTTCTGAAGCAGAAATCAAACTGGTTTATGTTTGTTGTGTAATATAATGCAACACTGAGATAGTTGCTCATGGCTTGTGCTCATGGCACAAGCCATGAGCAACTATTCAAGGCTATTGAGTTTTTTTGGTTTTATATAACCCACCAGACTGCTGAAAAATTCTCCTCCAAGCCCCTCACCAATCAGGGTCTCAACACAAGGAGACTCAGGCAGTCTCTCCTAACTGAGAAAGACTCAAAAGCTGGAAAGCAGAACTAAACATAAGCCATGAATGTTTACTGCAAAAACTGCCAAGACCCATTTAAGACTGGCAATCATTTGGCATCCTCCCAGCTGACCAGAGGAAAGATCTCCTAAACCAAGGGATTCAAAGGGAACATGTAGACGAATGTCTGACTTCTCTCCAAGAAAACTGAACTTCTCTCAGGTCCTGCCTGACCCTGGAAGAGTGCAGGATGCTCTCCCTTCTAATAATGAAATCTAGGTGAAAAAGTACTACTGTCACAGAAAAAGCATAAGCTCAAACTGAGGCCTAGGACAAACATCGAACAGAATTCTGCTAGAAGTACTGCTAATCCTGCTAGAAAGCACTGCCTAAACAATTTGGTGAATGTCTGCCTTGTCATCACTGTCAGCTTCCTTCTCTTCTGACAGATGAGCTTTTGAAGATAGCCAAACTGAAAGCCATGTAGGATAAACAAGCAGGTCTCAATCTGTAGGAAACAGAAATTTCATTTTCTAGAGCCCAAAATTACAACAGGTCTGGAAAACAAAGCAAGTGTCCAGTATAAAACACCTTCCAGTATTGCTGTAGGCAGTAAGACAAAGCTGAACATACCAAATAAGCTTATCATCCTTATCAGGAACAAGCAAGCATCAAGGATAAAAACATGCAAAAAAACCAGAAGCAGCTTTATGAGCAGTTTCATGAACTCACAGATATTGCCTCAGTGAGATTATTGCTCATCTACACTGTTGAGAAAGCTGACCACGATCCAGTTTACATGAGAAAGATCCAGTTTACACGAGAAATCTTTTAAGTCACACAAAAAGACAAGAAAATAAGAATTTCAGGCTATGTTATTTTTTTCCCTTCACATGGGGGCTACTATAATTTTGTTATTTAAATAACCTTCTCCTTACAGAATCACATAGCTTGGTTTGGGGTTCTTTCATTTTGTTTTGCAGGGGGAGTTATCATCTAGACCAGTAATAGCATTGAAATTGGTCCTGCTGAAGGTAAACAGCAACACAATGCCCTTGTCATCCTAGAGATCATTTGTGCAAACTACACCAGCAACAAATAGCACTACAAACTAACAATTCAAAGAAATTGGCACTCTTATTTGTAGTTGGGAACTTTTGATTTACTGGATGTTTTCTCACTCCGTGCTGACATAGGCTCAATGTTTCAGGTTGAATCTGCTGATATCCCTGAGAGAGACACAAGAAGATATAATCATGTGTGTATACTGAGTTTTATCATGCTTCAGTAATCCTGTTGATCATCCATGGGGCAACATTTCTCTCTTCTCCATCCCACCAGTAAACCCATCACACACGCATAATTTGTCTTGCTGATACGTAACTTGGAAAGTTTTCTTCTCAAGTGCTCCATGTCTCATTGAGAGCAAATTCTAGTGTAGATAAAGTATAAAAGAGCTCCAAACAGTTCCTCTCAAATTTCATTCACATTTTCTGCTTCCAGTAAAAACCAAATGCTTATCCTCTTGCTCTCCTCTCAAGTTCAAGGTGAGTTTCTGCTCTTTTCCCATATCTACCGATACTTCTTCAACTATTACACAGGAAAACTCAGTTGATTCCCACTTATTCCAAAATACAGGTATTTTGATTCCTCTTCCTCCCTTCTCACACATTAGGTTGCATAGAGATGGAGGAACAACTGGACAACTGTACGAGTATCTCCAGATTTATGCCCATTTGTCTGCAATTCCAAGCCATTGGTCTCAGTGATGATGGAGGTTGATCTTTCCAGTGCAATACAGTTCTCATGAAGTTGTGTACTTCACATTTCCATGACACTTCCACACAAAATAGAACTGCTTTCTTTTGCAATACAGAGAACAAGAATTGAAAGTCTTCTCTCTGAAGAAGGCAGTGCCAGCCAACAGCGTCTCCTTGGATCTCAGGCCTTTAATGCCAAGGCAATATACCCTGCCCTGAGATTTATTTTACAAACATTTCATTAAGCAGTGGTGATATATGCGGGACTAATTGCACGTGAACAGGAGAAGCGTGACAATCACTGAATTGTTAACACAAGAAGATACTCTCTGAAATTTCATTACACCCATCTATAAATCAAGACATGACCAAAACAAGAATTCTACTTCACAGAAGTCACATTGCAGAGTATGAGATGCAGTGGTTACTTAAGCTGCCTTGTGTTTGGCCTTGAAGCTGTCTCCACAGTTACAGAGTAAAAATGTCACAACATACAAACAGTTCAGTAAAGACACTGTACAAACCCAGCTTACTGATGAAAGACAACTCCAAGCTTATGCAAAACCAGCCTCAAAACATGAACAACTCTAACAAAGCATTAGAGGGGCATATACCAAAGTTTCTGTGTTCTACAAATACTCTAAGATACCAGCAGAGACCATCAGCAGCGCCACTAAGGGCTGTAGCTGGAGATACTCTAGAACAAGAGACATGCATTTAAAAGATCACGATTCAACATCCCACCAGAGCCCCAGAGCTTAACAACATGGGTAGTCACAGACACGGAGTTCTAAGCATGAGACTCACAGTTTTAAGCGAGCCACTTACAGTAAACAGTGAGGCATATAACAAAAAAGGAGCCATACTTTCCATGTTTGCATTGGAATATAGTGCCCTTATTATGCAGCACTAAGAGTTAGTGGAAGCAACACTGGACCCAGCCAGCTGGGACAGATGCAGAAACTTGAGTATTGCCAACTCTGCTGATTTTTCACTTGGAAAAGGCATTTCTCCAAATTAACAGAACAAGATATCTGTCCCTGAGCAGTACTCACTTGGGAGGATTGAAGAATTCTGCTCACATAAGCTGTACACAAAATAGTTTTAACAAGTGGTTAAGACTTCAGCACTGATGACACTCGTTACTCAGTGTTACTTTCGCTGTGCACTGAACCATTCCACCCAACTAGATCTGTAAAATCCTTTGTACCAGACTCAAAGTGTGACACAGAAACAGTGATGGCATGCAGTAAAGTTACTGGAACCTCATTCACATGCAGGACATAGACAAACTACATTCAAGAGATATTTTAGAAACAATCATGCCTACATGATAACATACAATTTATAGTATTAATTGTAGTATATTGCAATAGAGATAGAAAGGTAGACAAAAATTTCAACAGCAACAACTGCCACCACCACCTTTCTTCTCTTTTTTTCACGTTCTGCAGAACTTAACTTAGGACTGTTTCTTCGCACCAGTGCTCACCCACGCAACTCAGATTGTACTGGATTTCAAATTCACATTTATTAATCATTGCCTTCCCTACGTATCAGAAGGTCTCCCATCACCATTCAACCCTTAACTTTTCCTTCAACCCAAGATAACCCAAAAAAATATATCCAACACTTAAAAAAGAAAAAACAAGGTACCCTATTTATTTTGTACAACCAGTTTTACAAGAATCTCACCTCCTTTGGGACTACACTACCTAATTGTACACCACCCATACTTAATCAGTATATCAGTTTTAGGCTCACTTTTGTTTACAACACAGCAACATTAAGGATATGAATGAAGCAGGCAGTTTTCTGGATTAAACACACAAGTGAAGGCCTCCATTCCTAGTTTAAGGTCTTCAATAAAATTACTGTAATGCAGAATAAATCAATTTCTCTCTCCGCTTCAGTTTCCAATCCAAACATGGGAATAACGCTACTTACCAGACTGATCTGTTATCTTTTAAGCAGAGCAGATTCTCAAATAATAACAAGCACACCTATACTCCAGTGAATAAACTATGCTGATTCACAACAGCAAATTGCCTGGGCCAAATTCCATGCTGTATTAACAAGTCAACAGGAAGCACTCCAAAATTATTACACTGATGTGCTCTGATCTTCCTTCCCCTACACACCAGTCAGCTGGCACTCTTGCTGCTCCCTGTACACAGGTATCAATCTCAAGTTGTGTTTTTCCTTCCCCTTTTATTATATTCTCCCTCCTTAGCCCCTAAACCACTTTTTTTTTTTCTTCTTTCTTCTCCTCAGAAGAACACAAATGGGAACTGCAGCATCTGGAGAATGGTATTGGTAGCTGGGGTAGTCACACTCAGTGTGGGAGTACTGATGGTAGTCACTAATCTGAAAGGAAGAATTCAAGTAACCATACACTTCATAGTTCCTTTCTTCACAAAATCATGATTATTCAATACAAGTAAAGATTTACACACTAGGTTACAAACATAACACTGAATCACTGGGCCAATCTAACATGGAATCACATAAGTATACAATTAGCATTTAATGGAAGAAAAGTGCAAGACTGCTGTACAATGCAAGTAGACTTCAGCTACAAGAAAACAAAGTGTCCAAAGCAGTTTTACTTGCGCTGATTGCCACAGATTTTTAACTGATTGTTTACCTAAAGTTGGAAGAATAAATTGTAGGTTTATCTAATTTTAGCGGCTACTATAAACAATTGAAAGGCATATAATTTTCAACCTTCACAATGCTGACACAGAGTGAAAGGGTATCACAGAGCATGGTATGATTGCACTTTCTAAACAAAAGGATTGGCAGTTTTAAGAAGGCTGTTGTGGCAGCCAATTATTTGTATTCCAGGCCAGGGTGCTTTACCCAGAGGAGAAGGCATTAACATGCTGCCGAGGGACACTCCTTCACATCCCCTCACACCAACATCATCACAATCTTCTCCTGCTCTCCTGGGATCCACTGATTCCCATGTATACAACAGCCCTATTCCAACATTGTCCTAGAAGATGGAGCAAACCACCATGTGGCAAGACTTACCTCAACAGCAGAGACTAAGATGAGACAAAACAGTGTGGAGCACCAAACTAGTAGTGCATATGCCAGTATGCATTTGTATATGCCAATATGCAGTTGTATCAAGACCAACACCCACACTATTGTGATATCAGTATAGTGCCCATCATTACGGAGACTGCTTTGCAAAGTTACTCTTTAAACAAATTCTGTTGTTTAAAAATTAATGCCCAGATTTTTAATGATGCTATTGGTGTACTAGAAAAGATGTTTAAACACATCTCTCTACACACAGACACATACACAAATTCTCATGCACTCTTCTCATTACTTTGTCCTTATATATTCCTCTCCTTGCCATTTCAAGGACAGGGTTTTTTTCCCCTTTTTAAAATGTCTTTGAGAAAAATCATAGCTCCTATCAATTTAAACTCTGGTTATTATCCAGTTG